>JAFBJQ010000101.1:71626-205663 GCA_016785345.1 Trinectes maculatus
TGTTTGCTCATTCAGCAAACACTTAAATCCTTCCTTGCTCCCTTCCTTCCTTTTTCTTTTATCAAGACACAGTTATTCTACAGAGAAGTTGCCGTGTTATCTGGTTTCTGGCTGTTGAGTAAAGTTATGGGTGGAGTATTTATAAGTTATTTTCCTTTACGCCACTTTTGACATTTAGGTCGGAAGATAGAGAAAAGTAGTGGGAGTGTGGCGGGGTGGAGTGCATGAGAGTAGGAAGGGACTCAGGTGACATCACCCCCTTCCTCCTCCAGCTAACATTTTGACTACGTGCTGCCACTGGAGGAAGTGGTGCAAGAGCAGCATCTTTTTGCATGCTTCTGTGTGTGTGTGTGTGTGTGTGTGTGTGTGTGTGTGTGTGTGTGCATTTCCTGAGAATGGGCTAAAGTGGGACAGGATATGTAACAATATTAGTTACCACCCAGTCCATCATTTCTCACACGCTTATGATGCAATATACTGGAAAATATATTTAAAAAAAAACAAACCAAAATATCACCACGACAAAAAAAGGTTCCTAAGTAAGGATCTTAATCATTCAGTGGTAAGATTTGCACGCATGTTATCTGGAAATAGTAACATTTAGGGAGGCTTAACCCACAACCTATGGGACATTATAAGTGGTATGGATGTATGTAGTATATGTGTGTGTATGTGTATACATACATATGTACATATATTTACAGTATATGTGTGTGTGTGTGTGTGTGTGTATTTTTTCAGACAAATTTGTTTGAAATAAACTAACTAATAATAAATAAATAATTAAACTAAGTAGTAGTAGTAGCTGTAGTAATAATAGTAGTGGTAATGGTAACAGTAATAGTTGTGCTGGCGTACAATGTATGTATGTGCAATGAGTAGTAGTAGTAGAAGTAGTTGTCGTATTTTTACACTTAAAGAACACTTTTGTAGAGGCTAAATAAACAGGACACAGTGTTGGTATGTAGCTGTTGTTATGGATGAAGCCAGTTAGTCTGTTTCATTTTGCTTTGAGTCCCTGAGACTTAACGTTTCTCTGCAGACAAACCTGTCACTTGTTTCAGGGTAAACATGCTCACAAAGCCACATGAAAAAATTCCATATGGCTGTCCTGACAAACTTCAATTACATTTGCAATAATGCAGCTGTGCGCATATGCTCATTTGTTAAAACTATTAAACTGCACATGCTGTTCTTTTTTTCATAAAGCCCATAATGAATATACAACGTTTAATACATTCTAATGCACTATAATGTAATTTAAAAGTACACTTTTCGTAGTTCGCCTGGGGATTATGGTACACTGCCTGCACACCTGCAGTGCAGAGCGCTATGTGAGGTCTTTACCACACTTGTGCTTGACTTCTCCTGTAAACACCTGTATCCTGCTGCAAAGTGATTAACACTTCCGAGTATGTTACGCCACAGTGCAGTCTTTAAAAAATCATTATTTCAACGTGTCAGCGCTAATAAACTGCTCTTTTATTATCATCTCTGCTGTGAATGTGAGAGAGTCATTAGTGTTGATATTAGTCTGTTGACGTGAAGCACCTGTGGCCTTACTACTCTGTTGCTTTTCACGTTAGACATGGGAAGAAAACACATTAGACTTGGAGAGAAAAAGTAAACAAGTTAATAAACATGTTAAAGACATGTCATTCATTTATATGATAAAACTTTATCGTAACCCAGACAGCCATAGTGATTCCTGTAAATTTGTTTGTGGCTGGATTTGGGACAAGTAGAAATGTTACATTTTAAGGCTGCATTTTGAAATCATCGTACTTAGCAAGATTCTTTTCCTTTACTGTCACTTGACTATTATTGGATTATTGCTGTTTCCTGGTTCACTTCCTTTTTGCTCACTCAGCTAATCCAGATGGTATAAATATATTGTATAATGACAGTCTGTCGTGTGAGAGAGTAATGAAGGTGCATCCATTAGACTGTATGTCCGTCTACAACATCAGCTACACAGGACGTGCAGGGATAAACTCATCATGAACACTCTCTGGTCCTGTACCTTTAACCCCCCAGGCAGGTGGATAGTATCACTGGCAAATGGTTTTTAACAGTCACAGAAAGATATTGTAGCAATATTCAGAAATCAGTTTCAGACATCTACAATATTTGAAGTTAATAAAAACCTTCTGAAAGTGTTTTTGAAAAAAAAAAAATCTCTGGTCTCCATCCACCAGCACTGGTGTCAGGCCAACATGCACCCACACACATGACACAGACCCTCATACAGAAAGCAGACCCAGGCCGTGTGTGTTTTCATGACTGATATGTATCTCTCAGAAGGACATGGAGTGTGTGTCTGCTCAAACTCAATTAGCTGAAGACATTGATTTGACTCGTTGACCTTGAGTCTTTTTCATTTCTCTCTTTCCCTCTCTCTCTCTATCTATCTGTGTGTGTGTGTGTGTAAAAGAGACAGTATGGTCACTGCTTGTAAATTCTAAGGACTAAGTAACCTATGTCTTTTTCTCTCCTCTCTCGTCTCTCTCTCTCTCTCTCTCTCTCTCTCTCTCTCTCTCTGTGTGTGTGTGCTACATCACTAGTTTGCTTATTGTATGATGCACCACCATCCTGTGCTTTTAGTCTCACCAGGGAAGAAGCTGCCTGCTGGTCTTATTTTCATGTTTTACATCAGGAACACATTTAAAACAGTCCTCACAGTTGATCTCAGTGACTACTACGCCCCCATGTAACATTTTTCTGTCCCAGTCACACTGTGCAGTCTCTCTCGACACAACTGACCATGACCAAACCTACAGAGTCTATCCCTCCGCCCATATGACCCCAGCTGTGTTTACTGTCTGCTACTGTGGTCAATTCCCAGGGCCTAGCGACAGGAGATCCTGGGAGCAACAACACAATCGCACACACATGAACACACCTTCGGCAGATAAATGAATGACCTGTTGGCCTTTCGATCAGCACAGGGCTAATGATTAGTATTTGTCCTCTCTGTACCGTGGAAACATACAAAGCATCATTTTCCAATATTTTGGAGCAGCTTCAAAAAAAAGAAAAAGAAAATACTGAAACTATGTTCCAGTTTACAGTCTGTTTTAAAGAGAAGGCCCCTGTGTTAATGTAGACTCAGATCCCAGATCAGATAAATGGTGTTTTATCTCAATCAAGAGTCTTATTCCATCACTAAATGGTAACATTTTAAGGCTTTTCAAAAGCTGCCATCTAGTTAAGTGCCATTGCTGTTTCTTTTTCCTTATTTACTTCAGTTTCATAAATAAAATTACAAAATTACAAGTACTGTTCAAATATGTAGTTCTCCTAATCCTCCTCTGTAAGTTAGATCAGTGCAGAAATAATAGAAGATGATGAGTTTGTGATAAAATGACAGGATAATGTGCCTCCACAGATAACAGAGAGAACCGATTCTCTCTCCTCTGCTTGTCCATGACTGTATTGAACATGTTAAAGCTGCAATGCAACGCAAACAACTTTACCACTGTAGGACTTAAACTGTCATCCACTAAAAAGCCAGAAAAAAATCTGATAGTTATTGTCCTGCTGCTTAGTGAAGGAGTAGTAGTGTACAATGAGAGAGACACTTTCTATTAGTCACTGATTGATTTGACATTCAGATTCAGATTCAGATTCAGATTCAGATTCAGATTCAGATTCAGATTCATTTAATTGCCATTGAATAGTTAAACATCACAGATGCTGCCATCAAACCGCATTACGATCCACTGGCACAAAATAAAGATAAAAATAAAGGTAAAAAGAGTTGCGTGACTCCTCTGAATGACCTGTAAATCAAACTAGAATCACTTCTCCTTTATATGCTAAATGAAAGAATAGATTATCCTGTCAGTGTCACAGTTTGACTCTGACAATCTGAGTATCTGCTGTGCAGGGACAGCATCTAAATGTAATAACAAGAAAAACAATCAAAAACAGCTGACAGGAAGAAAGGCTGAAAGAACGATGTACGTCTTAAACAACAAAGAACAGGAAAACGAGGAGAAGAAAGAGAGCAGGTTAATTATTGTGAGAAACGGTACCAAGCGACACACGTTAACCATTAACCAATCACCGAGGTTTAATGCATGAGGGAAGCGGTGAGGTCACTACCTGTAACCACGACAGTTTGGGATTAAGTCTGCAGTAGAGTGATTTAGAGATGAGCGACTGATCTGGGAAACATGTGCGAGTGTGTGTCTGTGTGTCTGTGTGTTTAAATTAAATCAAGTCCCAGCATGTCAGTGATCATGCTCATATATGTGAGGCCACATGTTTGTAAGGAGGTATTTGTCTAATGAGGAGCCATTTATGTGAAATATAAAAATAGTTCTTTGAACATCTAACAAAACATGTAATTATGGACGAGGAAATTACACTGTAAAAGTTTTTAGATGCGCACATACTAAGTCAGATATGATGTGATGGATGCTGTTTGTTGACCCAGGTTATGTGTGTGTGTGTGTGTGTGTGTGTGTGTGTGTGTGTGTGTGTAATGTGTAATATAGTTCTCAGCTAAACAGAGAAACCTTATAGCTGCCAGTGGTGCATAATAAGGGGATGTCTGCACATAGGGCCCAAGAGTCACCTTGGTCAATATAAACAGGGATGTTTCCTTACTCAGGTATATGCACACACACACACACACACACACACACAGAGAGAGAGAGAGAGAGGACATAGCAGACGCCACCGGTACATTAGTTTGTCTGTGACCAAACCAGTCATTATTAGAATAGTTGCTGTTGATGCAGACCTTCATTTAAACCAGGCTAATGGCTCACTGTCGCCTGCACACACCCACGTGCACACACACTAAAACACTGATAATTATACATTCCAGGGACACGTTGTCTCACTGTAGCAGGTCACCATGTAAGCCTGTCTCCATGTGTCCATCTCTTTTCTCTTGTCTCACTCAGCTCTTAAGTTTCCACAAAGTCATTACTGCTGTCATCTGGAGCCGGCGTCCCTGGATGGCTGATAAACAACAAACACACCTGACTTTCCATAGTTGTGAGGACACATCCTCTGAAAACAGCCTGAACCTCAAACCTAATTCTAATCCAAATTAAACTTAACACGTAAGCAGTCAAAATGAATTCTAACGTTTTGAGGAATGGCCAAATGTACTTCACAATGTCAACACAATGTCCTTACAACCAGAGACACACACGCACGCACACATCTAGACGTTTGTGTTTTTTTTTCAGGTAGCTAATTTGTCTGTTTTTTGATGATCAACAATGTCATATCTTTAAGGGGAGAAGTCTGATTACGCCTTTTTGGGCACCTCTCTTTTCCTGCACTCTAAAATAATTTCAACTTTAATCCGGACCATTATGAGAACTCTACAATAAACCATGTTTTCAAATTGTGAGTCTGTCTTGTGATAAATGCTGCTTTAATATCAAATACAGGAGACTGTGGTTGTGAGTGCATGTTGTGATTGGTGTTAATGTGGTAAAAACAAGGTGAATAGGCCACAGAGGCTCACAATTTACGAGCTAACAGAAAGGTCATACTAATTTTCCACTGACATAAAATTACACACTGGCATGGGCTGGATTCAGTTTTCTCCAATATGACCTTCTCTAATCTGATCTGATCTGATCTGCCAAAAAAGTCAATATATTAAGTGTCACTGGGCAGAAGTAATGTGTCACAACTAAAGAACCCAAAGTCAATTTCAAAGTCGTGAAAGAGGGAGGTGATCATGGCAGTTGACTCTTCTCGTGAGCTACCATGACCCATCTGATGACCCAGCACGATAAATATGAAAGTATAAATAAATGTTTGTTTTTGTATTTTGAAGGGAGAAAAAAGTTCATAAAAATATATCTTGTTTGTTTTCACCATAAACCTAAATAACAAGTGGCTTTACTGTAGCTATTTCCGCTACAGGCGGTGACCTACACTCGTCTGGTCTGTAGACAGTTTGTTGTTGTGTTGACATCCGGCGGCATTAGAGGGAATATCTGTACCTGTCACAGAATGAAACATTAACACCAAACTCATCACACACGAATCATACACACTCATACCATTCCTCATACACTCTCACACATACATCGTGTAGATATAGATCAGTTACCCTACCTGTTTTTTTTTTTCTATTTACGAGGGCTTGCCATTTTCATGTCCGCTCTCAGATCATAACTCCACCCCCCACTTCCCCCACCCCCTCTCTGCCTGCACAGTCTCCACAAATGAGATAAGAGCACTAATGTGATTAGGGAGAAAGAGAGAGAGAGAGAGAGCGAGAGAGAGAGAGAGAGAGAGAGTTTCTAATTTAATAGAAACTCCATCAGGCTAATGGAACTGTGGACTGACTGCCCACACACACACATACACACACTTGCCCTCCACTATATTGTACCATGCGAGTGTGGGAACCTATTAGCATTCGCCACAGTATGTTGGACCACAGAGAAATAAAAGGCAGACAGAGGGGACAGGGGAGGCTGGAAGAGGAGGGTAAACCAATGAGTGTGATAGATGGAGTGGTGGGGAAGAGAAATGAAATGACACTCTTCGATGGACGTTAAATGAAAAGCCAAAAAATTAGAGGCAACAAAGAACTCAGACGACTGATGTGACATGTCCCCCGCTGTAGACACCGATGTCCCCCCGGTGCAGACACTTCACCAATTAGAGCAGTGCGAGTATCTTGCTTGAAGATGGGATGACGTGAATGGAGACCTGGTGGATCGGGGGGGGGGTGGGGGGGGATGACTGATGGTTTTTCACTCACAGTCTGTCTGGTACAACTGTAATAAATGAGTTTGTACTCCTCCTGTATCGCGCACACACACACACACACACACACACACACACACATGCACCTCACCAACATTGCTGATTCTCATTCGCACACGGACTCGCCGTCTGATTTATTCCCACTTACGCTCTCAAGTGTGGAAATTTGGACGAGTGACAAAAAGCACAAACAGGACGTGTCCTTGAGCCGGGTCATTTTTGCTCGTCTCTTGTTCTGTCTTTTCTTCTTCTACTTCCTTTCAGCTGCTGCGCCTCTCTTCAGCATCAGTCTGAGTCAGTCTCCTCATCTGACTTTGTCGCCTGTGAAAACACAGCTACGTTTTATTCTGCATATTAATGCCCCTCATTGCATTTCATCTGTGTTTATGACCCCGGCAGTAGAATGGTTGTAAAGGGGTTGGTTACTCTGAGCAGCCTACTTTACTGTCTGACTCAAGAAAAACTTGAAAACCTCACTAAAAGGATCACAAATAAATGAAATAAACCAACACATCTATAGCAGCTTTGAGTTGAGTCATTCTGACATTTGAGATTGGGATAAAAAAAGTGATTTGCATAGTTTTAAATTCCTGTATTCGCTTGCTCTCACAATCACTATGACATCAGGGCTTACATAAGAGTTTGCATCTGTCTGTGTCAAGCCAGGATTTTCATAATAAAATGATTCCTGACAGTGACAAAGGGTTCATTTGGAGGTTGACTGTGTAAATACTTTTGTCCATGACCTAATCACCCAGAGGCAAAATCTCAGAATCCTGTGGGTCACTGGTAAATATACTGTCTCTAAATATAATGTCTCCACTGTCCATACCTAAATCTATGTCCCTGAAATGAGAGGAACCAACCAAAAAGATGTGGTGTTGTTAAAGTCATCTTATAAATTAATTAGCATGAATTAGATAAGGAAAGGTCAAACTTTTCATCCAAAGTAGCATCAGCTGAATTTCACCTCAGCATATTGTAAATATGTGTTTCAAAAATGTCTGCTTTCTAATGTCTGTTTACTCATGCCTGACTATGTCCTAACTATATCAGCGTGCTTTCAAAAGCACAGCCTATGCCTGAGCCAATACTGGGACTGAATCAACTTTGAAAACATAAATTGCTGATAAAGTAGCTGAAGTGCAAATAAACAGAGTATAAGGTGAACAAACAAAAATAGAAGGCGGTACAGTACATCATCTGGAGAGACAACGTCTGCTCAGGAGTCCTCATTCCTGCTAATTAAAATTACTCAGCTGAAGTAAGACACATGGACTGTCTGCTCCACCATCTATCCTCTCCGTTTCCCTTAGTCACTGTTGTTCTAGGTCTGCAGGGGAAAGAAGAGACGAGACAAGGAAGCTGTTGCACTTATAGAAAGAGGAGGCAGAGCTTTGTTTACCAGTCTGATTACTGATATCATATGTTTTGTGATGACATTACTGTATATTGACTCACCAGTGGTCCACATTGTGTTTTGAATGATTTTCTGCACGTGTGTGGCAACTCTGGTAATAAGACTCACAACGCATTGCATATCCCGTTGGCTCTCATCAACACATTCACACACATGCAAACTGCAAACAGCCAGTGTCCAACCAGATTCCACTGTCAGTCATTAATCCTTCCCAGGATCATGCTGGAATATAAAAGACATCAGAGACGGAATAATTAATAATTCATTAATTAATTCCATCAAGAACACTTGATGAAATTATTCCCCCATATCAAAATCTGAGATATTATGTCTCATTTCCAATTTTGGATGACGTCAGTAGAAAAGTAATAAATTCCTGATACCTATGGTAAAATCCTTTACTTTTCTTACCGTCAGTAACTCTCATTAAAGGACAAAAACCAACAGTGATTGATAGCACTAATTATCTGTGTGTTGTAGCTCTATAACCATTCAATACCTATTAATCCAGACTCTGTTGTAATCAGTACTGTTCACTCATCTCATGGGATTTGTAGTGTACACAGCAAAGGAACATATTAATAGTTACAATTGTTTTTTACAAAGGGACTATATTCTTAAAACAGCAGCGTCCAGCCTTGTAAAGGGAATGACCGGGCTGTTTAATGAATGAAAGTGTGTAAATGTGACCTGTGAATTACTCTGTGTCCCGAGAGAAGACACTTATCTGCTAAAGGTACTGATGTTCATCAGCAAGTTCCCAGTGGTAACATTTACTAAAGTGATTGAAGAAACGTTGAAGATGGGTTGAAATGGGAGATGGTTTGAGAGAGCATTGATCTGTGAGGGTGAGGAGGCTGCATTCGTCTTAGGCTCAGCTCACTGCCTAATCTGCCACAGTGTGTGATGTAGCCTACTGTGACAGTGTGAATGGGAGGTGTGCAGATAGAGCTGGGGTGTGGAAATGTGACTATGGGTGCCAAGGGAATGGTGTACAGACATATGCTCACACACACACACACACACACACACACACGCACACACACACACACACACACACACACACACAGTGAAGTTTACATGTAGGAAAAGAGGAAAGAGGAAAGTTTGTCTGTACTATACAATATATCTTCACTTTCTATTGTCTTAACCCTAACCTGCGACACTTCCTGAATGACACTGTCTGGACGTGGATATTAAGTACAAGGCTGCATTTAGCTATTCATGGCAGCAGCTGTTTTGGCATTAGCCACATAAATCTAGTGACATTCCCACTGTCTAAAAACAGCTCGCCCACAAAGCTCAGCCACTAGATCACTGTGGCAGCCACTGATGGGAATCAGCAGCAAGATTGTGTTAAGGCTGGCGGAATGACAGAGGAGACAGACGTATTGCATGTTCATGCATGTCTAAGCATACCATATATATATAATGTTTATGTTAATTAAATGAACATCTGACACTGATTAGTATAATTGAATTCTTTGAATAATATTCTACAACTAAAACTAATACAAATATTACAAAATTTGAACTTGCTTTAGCTTTTAATGCTTTCCGGTTAATTGTTTGTGTAAATGCACCAAGCAGCTCCTTGGTGATTAAATGGATAAAAGAACATGGATGGACAAAAGTCCAGCAAAGTCTATCATTAAGAGATTGAAAGAGCATGCTGTAAATCTGCCCGTCCTCAGACCCTGAGTCAGCGTGCATGAAGGATGCCACTGAGAGACGCTACCCAGAGACCTTCAACAACTCTGAGGGTGCAGAGAGTGGCCATACGGCGCAAGAGGCTAGATATTTCATCAGTGCAGCTTTATGGGAAAAGAGCAAGAAACAAAAATCAAACTTATTTTCTCAGCAGACATGAAGTCACAGCATAAAGCAGAAGCTGTCCATGACTCTGTGGTTTGTGTCCTGCAGTCAGAGGCCGCTTCTCCATCAATAAGTGACTGGATTTGAAACAGGGAAAAAAGTTCAGCATATATGAAATAACCTGTTTTACAGTCCTTAACCTCAGTGATGTGATTGCTGCCATTTGCCATTGTCAACAGCCTTGTTAGATATTTTATTCAATATTGTATGATAGTAGGTGATTAAATTGATTTACAGAAATTGCTTAACATCAATCTAATGTTCTCAATGGTATGAGCTTTTTGCCTGTGGCAGATGTAACAGTTAATTAATTTTTGGCTGCCTAAAGTGTTGTTTGATGCTAAAAGGTTGTGTAATAATTTCCCATGGTGGTCTGTTTACTGTGGAATTTCTGGCTGTTATTTGCCAGAGTAGAAGTTGTTTTGTTCATGCCTGTTCTTACAACACTTTATTTTCTTATATTATCAAATTGGGAGCTACATGCGTAAAACACACAGACAAAAATGTCATCATTATGTTCACAAAGATATCCAATAATAATATTTTATTAATCCCATCCTCAGCACAAACACACAAAGACACACATGCACATGCACACATGCACACATGAGCACATGCATGCCGCTCTGCACAAACTGGGTCAGGAAACACTTTTTAACTGCAGAAGCTGTAAAGACGGAAGGGAACCAAAGGCACTTTTCCTGGAGATCAAAACAAAATAAAACACACACAACCCCACATACACATATATACACATTCAGTTTTAATTCTCTGCATGTAACAAAAGCTTCACAGTGCCAGTGGCCAGACAGGAAATAGGAAGTGGAGAAAGGAAATGCAGAGTGGCTGATGACAATACCTTCTACATCCTACTGCTCTGTACTGAACAGTGCAGTCAGATAGTCCATTCATCTGCAGTCACTGCTTCTCTGAAAGACTGAGAAACTTATAATAGTTAAACATCTGAAACCAGCTGGTGATACAACGTTCAGATCAATTCAACCTTTATTTACACTCTTTAAATAATAACGTATTATAATAATTATTTGCAGTGTGTGTCGTTCCATCATTATGCATATACCAAGCATACAGACTGCAGATCATGAGATAGAAAGAAATGTTATATGCAATATTCAGTATGCACTGTAAAATTGCATAATTTCAATATTGCAATGCACTGGCACTGGACTGTGAATATCTCTGTGTTGGTCATGCGTTAAATGGATGGCAGGTCCAAAGCAAAATGAGTTTATGGACTCTCCTGACATCCTACCCGGGGTTATTTTTAATCTTATTAAAGCCATGGTGCCAACAACGTACCATCCTCCTCCAAGATAACCAAAAGAAACCCTATAGGTCAGTGGTGTGAGCGTTGAATCTTGAATAAATCAGGTGATCAGGAAACTGTGTTGTGAATGCACATTGTGATCACATGTAAACAGTGTGTATATATTTAGCTGGATGAGTGAGGATAGGGTTTATGGATAGTAACAGGTCTTGTGTGTGGGTTGGCGGGGTGGGGGGTCGTGGGGGGGGCTGTCTGAGCAGTCATCTGAAGTGAGGACTGTCATGAATAATCTGTAATGTTTGAATTTATAAACACAAACAGCACAAGGGGGAGGTGGAAAAAATATCCGAGATGGATGAATCCAGCTTTCTCTCTTACTGAGGTAGTTTCTACTTCCTGTTGGTATTGATTTCCTGCCAGTGTAAATACTGTACCATCATCATAATCTCATAAACTCAACGTTACTGCATTGCCCTGCTTTATTCAACTGCATATAAACACTGCTGTGTAAAAACTGTCTCTTTTTAACTATTTGCTGAGCAGTCATCTGAAGTGAGGACTGTCATGAATAATCTGTAATGTTTGAATTTATAAACACAAACAGCACAAGGCAGAGGTGGAAAAAATATCCGAGATGGATGAATCCAGCTTTCTCTCTTACTGAGGTAGTTTCTACTTCCTGTTGGTATTGATTTCCTGCCAGTGTAAATACTGTACCATCATCATAATCTCATAAACTCAACGTTACTGCATTGCCCTGCTTTATTCAACTGCATATAAACACTGCTGTGTAAAAACTGTCTCTTTTTAACTATTTGCTAACTCAGCAGCAGGCAGGAGTGAGCTGAGCAGTGAAAATGACTCCACTTCCTACAGACTACAAGTTTATCAGCGAGGTCGAAGGGGGGTGGAGGTGACCTAAGTGCTGATCCTAATGAATGGGAGGGGTGACGTACTCAAAGGAAGGGTCATGATACCAGTAACACAGGAGGAGGAGTGATGGAGAAAGAGTCACAGCTCACCCTGTCTCCTCAAAATTATGTTCACTGATTCTCTAACATGGGAAGTGATTCTGATTCATTATTCCTACAATATTTGCCATTGCGGTTTAGTTGCATGTAAAAAATAATTTCTAGGAGACGTTGCCACAGCTTATGGTCTGTGGATGTACACTGATGACAGAGTGGGGGGATCCCAGTCAAATTTAGGGTGGGGACGAGCTCATGTGCTCATGTGCTCATGTGAGCTGTCCCACTGGACGTACATGATGAAGGGAATGGGAGATGTTTAAAACGACGGGTTGACATATAGACAGACAGAGTTGGGATCGGGCCAGGACGGAGCCGCGGGGTGTGGATAGGAAGGGATCCTCTGTGCGTGGAGAGCCTGGCATGCTTTTCCAGTCCCTACAGACCTGTATTCAGTATAAGTATGTACGTTCCATGGCTGGGCTGTTCATAAAATGCAACATGTGTTCCCCCTTTATTTCTGGCTCAGGTTCTGGCAGAGTTTCTCTGGCTTGGTATCAGCACTGGAACCAACTCACAAAGGTCAAAGCTAATAATGTGGCAGGGAATAAGTGAGCTCAGCATTAAGGTGGCTGGTGGGGCGGTCGGCGTATGGGGGCGCGGCCTGGTTAACGTGTAAAACAAAGCTAGAAAGCGCAGCTCGGCTGCCAACAAAAAGAAATATAGTGTAACAGTTATGAGGCACGTGTGGGACTGAAATGCTGACATCACACCAGGCATGGTTCTACTTCAGATAATAGAAAGGACGAGGGATTGGATTGCTGTCACCATGTTTAATCTATACAGTGCAGCGTTTTAATGGTGTGTGATTGTGGCAAGTGTGATTGAAGGTAATGGAAGAGTGATTGGCCCTTGTGATTTATTAAAGAGAAAGCTATTAGGAGCTGTGTGAGCCACTGCTGCAGCTTCAATTATCATTAGATCCAGTTCAGACCAGTCAGCTAATTGGTGAGGGAGGCGTGCGCGGCTCGTTCAGCATCTCTTTAGCAGTGAGAGGTCAGGAGTAAAAAGAACGCTGTGACACTTGAACGCATCTTGTTTAGAGGTCAGGCACAGATGCAGAACAATGGACCCGGATCTGTTTATCAGCGTCTGTGTCATGATGTCATGATGTGCAGGGTAAACACCCAGTTCAGCTTCAAAACAATCAGACCCGGATTCTTTGTTGTGTGGAGCCAGATCCTCGAGTGGAGATGTGGTATGGAGGTCCTGCCCAGCCAATTATAAGTCAATCTCAGCTGTCAATCATTACACCCTACCCTATTTTTTTTTTTATAGCCGTAACTGACGAAATAAAACCAAACTTACGCAACATGAACACTTGAACATACATAATACAAACTACATAAACTGACGAAAATCAGTAAAACAAAATAAAAAAATCGCCACATGTATATTGGGGGTGGGGTTTATGACCATTGAGATGATTTTAGTTTACTTTATAGGCGCTGTCATGTCATCCATCCATATATGCAGTCCTTGGACCGAGACAAGTCTGACCCCCGAGTTACTGTCTGTGGCTGCCAATGCCACTGGATGCCATGCCAGTAAATAACCCAGATTCTGGAGTAGGGTGAGGCCTGTTGAGTCTGGGAAAAAAATGGTCAGAGGACGTCCTTGATGTTGAAGCTGTGCCCAGTTTGGCAACTTCATTCCTGGACTCCATTGCCAGCTAAATATCCCTTACCCTACCCTCCAGACAACCGGACAACTGGCCATCACCCGGGCAATAATGCCACAGCACACACCCTGACACCCACACAACTGCCCGTCTCCAAAGTAACCAAACAAACCTCTTCTGGAAGGAGGACTGTTTCCTGTGTGTGTGCTATCATGCTCAAAAATGCATTTGTGAGTGTCTCCCTGTGCAGTACTGGATCCATCTGCCTGTTTGACTGTCAACACAGGAGTAGAAGGAAGCCAAGCTTTAGCTGATGATGTGCGAGGATCGTGCCCCCGTGTTTCACAGAACCTGTTAGTATGAGCTGCGGCGCATACAGCCACTCATATTTTGACCACATCTCCTATGGATTTGTAGAGCAGCCCGAGAATCCCTTTTAATCCCTCTAATGCTTTCTCTGCTCCTAATCCTTTTCTCAATACAAACTCTCTGAGTGCCTGAAGGAGTCAGGCTTACTCCGGCAGACCCCTATTTACAATTTAAGAGCTGTGTTTGATAAAGCACAGAAGGACATGTTGTCTGGGTCCAGGCTGGAGAAAGATAAGTTTGGTCTGGAGTCATTAAGTTGGGGTTGCTGCTAAACTGAGGAGGAAATGATTTTTGACAACGGTGATTTCAGAAGATTCTTTACAATCCCAGCATCCTTGGGATTGTCTGTGTTTAACATCAGACTAGTGGAGTTCCATGTTTAGTTGATGGTCAGTCCGGCTGTCCCACTGGTCCATTAGCTAATAGCTAACAAGACAGACCAGGTTAAAGGTCAGTGGTCAGAGGAAGGGGGGAAAAGGAAGGAAGGTCAGTGGGAGAAAAAAAGGCAACAACTGAAAGAGTCAAGTGGCTCCTTTTGTTGTCAGACAGATGTTCAATGAAAGAAACCGATGTTCTGGGGCACTTTAGGAGGAAGCAGGAGAACTGATGATGACTGATGATTTGAGCTAAAAGATGCAAACATGCTTACAATGACAATTCATATGTTCCTGCTCTGAAGGTGACTGACCAGGAGACAGATATTAGCATTCCTTCCCTTCCAGTGATGCTCGAAAGCAAAGGGAGACCAGAGAGATTTTTGTTTCTGTTGTTGCTATGCTGTGAAAGCAGAGGAAATAAAAGAAAGCACCATGCAATCAATGTAACTATGAAACTCAAGTACAAAAAACATCCACATTATGATTGCTAGAATTGCTCCTTTGCCACCATCCACAAGTCGAACCTCACCCACCTCACCCACCACAATGTGATTATCAGGCCCACTGAGGCCTGAGATGCTCTTTAGTGGCTTGCTGTACTTTATGGAATGGAATTTGTCAGTGCCTGCAGTTTGCTGACAAATCATGGGCCACCCCCCACCGAGGTGCCCCTTTCCTCTCACCCGTAGCCTCTCACCCCCATACTGCCAATAAAAACTAATTTGCCCTCATGGGAAATCAAGCCAACCTTAGCTGAGGAGTGGCACGCACTCCAGCTATCCCTTTGTGTTTTCTGTGTATCTCACTCTGCCAGTCTTTCCCCCACGTTCTCTCTGCCACTCACTCAAAGCCCCCACTTTACTTCAGCCAGTTCTCCCTCGCTGACCCCCACCTGCCCCCCTCGCTGCAGATGAGTGTGCAGCTGCGAAAGGGGGGGGGGCTCCCACAATGTGGTCACTGTGTACACTGGACATTAAATGGATGGGTGCATGATCCCCACTTGCAAATTCAATAGTCGAGCTTTTAGTGTCATCCCGTTCTTCATATTCCCATCACTTTAACAGAGAGCTATTTGTCAGCGTGGTTATGAGAGAGCCCGACCACCACACAGCGGAGCCCCCTCACTCTCAAGCAACGCTTCCTCACCGTCCGGGATAATTTGAGAATCAGTTGAGCTGGAAAAAAGGATGGACGGTAATTTGGCTCCGTGTAATGTAATGCAATGAATCGGGTACATATTGCATTAGCTTTGAATGAAGGCAAAAGAAATCAATGACTCCTCCATTATCTTAACTGATCAACATCCATAACACTGATTGGAGATGTACTGATGGTGAGGTTCACGGGGCAGGCCAGTGCTTACATGGCATAATCGGCCTTTGGGTCTGATGAATTACTGAACCCACTGAGAGGAAGCTGTCAGACTCTGAATGGAAAAGTCCTCATCTCATATATTACATGTTCAAAATCTATTTTGAATAGCAGGATCGGCCAGTTATCTAGAAGTTTGGACCAATATATTTTGTTAGATGAAAATCCTTCTTGAATACTAAAAAAAATAGAATTAAAGAAAAAGTCTCAACCATTTCGACCCATTTAGTAGATGTTCTAAGCGTTCAGTCATGTCACATTATCCTCATGGGGATATAGGGTTTGGTTAAATGTCATGTCATTGGAAACAGCACTTGAGAAAACAATATCACCGCCAAGCCCATCACGCAGCTCCTCAGGACATTGTGTTATAGAAATGTACTTTTTTAATCAGGAATGCTGTTCACTTTGTAAGTTCTGTTGCTTATTTGTACCTAAATCACATTTGTCCTGTCTTGTGTCCTGTCTCCTGGATGGTCTTTTTGAATAACGTTCTAAAAGCTGAGTATATAAACATCTGTGCCAAGTACAGAGACTGAATTCATAATCAGAGGTCCATTATTTGGTGGAAATATTGTCAGTAGAATTGAGCTGTTATTGCAGTGTGTGTGTGTGTGTGTGTGTGTGTGTGTGTGTTTGTGTGTGTTAACATTTACTTGGCGATAAACCAAATCTAAATGTGGAAATTCCCTTTTGAACCCACCAACCCATTTAGTCACCAGCATTAGCTGCCCTCTGTTGCCCCCTGGTGGTAAAACGTAAAGCACACAATGTAGGTGAGCTGGTCTTTCCTATGCTGGTATATCATTGTTTGTAATATGTAATGTAATGTTACTTTGATTTTTATTGGACAGATTGACTTGTCTTGATGTATTACACTAATAGATTCAAAATGTCAAATTCAGGATTTGACTTCTCTGATGAATCAGCAAAATTCTTGAAGTGAAATTTTCTCCCAGCAAAGAGGCTCTGTGGGTACAGAGAAAAATATACAAAAACAACAAAGCTGTTAAAGATAGATTTGGTAATGTACGTTTTATTTCAAACTGGTTGTTTATCAGAGAGAACAGAGAGTGCTCTTAAATACTGTTTAAGAAATTGAAACGATGTGAACTTGTTTTCTAAAAGACACAGACAATCTAACCAACAAGACAACCAAATAACAGAGAATAAATCCAAACTCTCAGACAACCTTTATGCAAATATTACATAACTTTTTATAAGGCAGCTATCAGTTGGCAGTGGAGCCAACTGTCCAACCAGTCACATTTGGTCCTTTGGGTCATAAACCAATATCACCCACAGTGAATAATTCATAAGTCAGCTGTTATTTATGATAACATACAATAAAGAATGAACAGCCTACAGGCTATAGAACACTTCAGTAAAAAGTGTCACCATCAAAATGCTTCTTCTCTGGCAGTGTAAAACAAGAAATAAAAAACATCTTAAAGAAAATGTGGAACTAGTCATAGTTTGATGGTTCTCTAGATGACAGGACTTCTAATCTGATGAATCAATTAGTGAAGTCATTAACAGCACTGGCTGTTTCTGGAGATGATTTTGGATTGAGCTGGTTTATATCGTGTGTGGTCTTAAAAGTTAATAACATGTATTGTGCTACTTTACTAAATTAATTCAACGTTGACTGCAAAAAGAAAGCAGCTGATTGGTGTACAGCAGTCATGGGAATGCATGAGAAACTTAAAGAATGAATGATAGGAATGTGTGATCTGTGTTTCTGATGTATAAAACACACACACATGCTCGCGCACACACACACATACACACACATTCTCTCTCTTTCTCTTCTCTTCCTCTCTAAAACACTCCAGGAATCAGCCGGTAAGGCACAGTGTCTGTGTAGCGCTTCCAGTCCTTGCCATACTTGCTGCTGCAGCGGTGCTCATCACGCACACAGCGGTGCACCAGCAGGATGGTCATGTAAACAATGTAGAAGTATGGGAGAATGTGGCCAAAGCCACAGGCGGCACAGTAGGCCAGAGAGCCCATCAGGTCACCGGTGTAGTTGAAGTGTCGTGCCACGCCCCAGAAGCCCGAGGTCAGGAGCTTGCTGCGGTGGACAGCACCAGCACCAGAGCGGTATGAGCACTCAATGTAAGTTGGCTTACGGCCCCAGATGGAGCAGGAGCCCTCTGTGCGGCGGAACCGGTCCTTCTGGTGGTTGGTGGAACGGAAGATGTAATACCCCACAAGACCGAGTAACAGGACAGCCAGGGCATGGGTGTTAGAGAGCTGTACTGGATGGTAGACCAGGTAGAGTCCCTAAAAAACCAAAAGCACATTTATTTACACTTCCTGTTGTCTAATTTATTTGATTTTTGAATGCTATAAAACTATTTTCCTATTATCAGTGAGGTATTTACACATGTTAAGAACAACTTCATGTGGCATTATTACAGTATATAGTATGCTTGTTACCTGCAGTGTGTAGAGGTATGGCAGCCAGACACAGTCTCCCCAGCCCAGATACCATCCAAAGTGGTCATGACAGATGTCAATGGTTTTCAGGTACCACGCCTCATTCCAGAAGAAATCCAGTACATAAATCGCCTACAAAAAAACACAACAACAACTCATTCATCCAGTTGTTGTGCATATGTTGGGATACTTTCCCTATGCATACAATACGTGTCATATGTATATGGAAGAGGCAATGCAAAGTTATGCAACACGTATGCAACTTGTACTTCTTCCTTACCTGCAGTACGTTGACCAGAA
Organism: Trinectes maculatus; assembly: GCA_016785345.1. Classification (NCBI taxonomy): domain Eukaryota; kingdom Metazoa; phylum Chordata; class Actinopteri; order Pleuronectiformes; family Achiridae; genus Trinectes; species Trinectes maculatus. The sequence continues at coordinate 90,471 of JAFBJQ010000101.1, forward strand.
TCATGGAGTTGGTGACTTGGCCATAGAGTTCTTGCTGCTTGGCCATGTAGGACAGATTAATGAGGGTCCAGGCTACAATGCCTGGCCGGCCATTGAAGAACAGCTTAAAGTCAAACCACTTGCCAATGCGTGGGTTAAACTCAATGCCCATCATGTAGTTGTAGAATATGTTCCCTGTGAACTTACTGTAGAAACAAAATGAAAGTGTGAGGGAAAAAAAAACAGTTATGTGCTACTATAGTACAAAGTAGTTCAGCTGTATGTCCTCACCAGTCATCGGGGTTGGTTGGAAAAAAGTAGGCCTTTACAAAAGCAAAGGTCGAAACTGCATAGCCCAGTATGTTGGCACACCACATCAGAGGGATCCAGTTGTCAAAGATGATGGTGGGAGAAAACCAATGGAAATAGTAGGCATTGGCAACCCACAGGGCATGAGTAATAAGCCAGCACTGCAGCCCATTGATCTCATACTTGTTAACCAGGCCTAAGAAATAGGGAAACAACACAGTACATTTTTAACAACTTACAAAACACAACATATTTAACAATCAAGACAAAACATATTATTAATATCCATTAACTTAGAAACCAGTCATCATTTGTGCACATCTGTGCAAGGGATTTTGAAACAATGTGACTTTCACTGTAGTGTTTCCCATTTATTACCCTGACAGAGTTCCTGCCGCAGTCTAATTTGTCCTGCACCACTTTCATACTGAAAACAAATTGTTTACACACTCATATTAACAAGAGCTGTAACCGTGTTTCATCCCTTGCTCCACTGGGAACAGCAGCCTCTTTATTTCTCTCTCTGCCTCCTACTAGAATTACTCGTGCTAAATTTTCATCTAGTGACTAGGTAAATGAATTGCTACAATGAAAAATTCTCACTGTCTTCATGATATTCCACCTTAGCATATGTCATAGGTTACATGTTTTTATGCAATACAGTATTTCCTTCATTGCTTTCGAAATTTCTTGTGGAAACACTGCAATCTATCTTTTAAAAGAAAAAAAATGACAAATAACAATATCTGACCACCTGCTCTTAAATCCTTGAATTAGATGGGGTCATAATACCAGTGAATTAACTAAATGTGTTGGAGTGATGAACATGGGTATGTTAATTACCAGCAGGTGTTCGTGCTCCATCCTGCACCCCACCTACATAGCCAGGAATCAACCTATGAGCAACATCAGGGACACACATGTACAGGAAGACCTGAAGGGGAAAAAAAAAAACAGAACTTCTTCTTCAGCTGAAGACAGTGAACAGCTTTTCACTACTCTTAACTGTCTTGTCTTTGGTGGTCTCCAATTTTTGCTCCTCTCTCTTACCTGGAAGGCCACCCAGACAGCATATATCCTGGCAGCTTTTCTCTGTAAACTGGGCACTGCTTAAAAAGAATTTCCCGCAAGGGATTAATAAAGTATATCTGATTCTGATTCTGATTCTGATCTGTGCAAGGGATTTTGAAACAATGTGACTTTCACTGTAGTGTTTCCCATTTATTACCCTGACAGGGTTCCTGCCGCAGTCTAATTTGTCCTGCACCACTTTCATGCTGAAAACAAATTGTTTACACACTCATATTAACAAGAGCTGTAACAGTGTTTCATCCCTTGCTCCACTGGGAACAGCAGCCTCTTTATTTCTCTCTCTGCCTCATACTAGAATTACTCGTGCTAAATTTTCATCTAGTGACTAGGTAAATTAATTGCTACAATGAAAAATTCTCACTGTCTTCACGATATTCCACCTTAGCATATGTCATAGGTGACATGTTTTTATGCAATACAGTATTTCCTTCATTGCTTTCGAAATTTCTTGTGGAAACACTGCAATCTATCTTTTAAAAGAAAAAAAATGACAAATAACAATATCTGACCACCTGCTCTTAAATCCTTGAATTAGATGGGGTCATAATACCAGTGAATTAACTAAATGTGTTGGAGTGATGAACATGGGTATGTTAATTACCAGCAGGTGTTCGTGCTCCATCCTGCACCCCACCTACATAGCCAGGAATCAACCTATGAGCAACATCAGGGACACACATGTACAGGAAGACCTGAAGGGAAAAAAAACAGAACTTGTTTGAATTTCTTCAGTTGAAGACAGTGAACAGCTTTTCACTACTATTAACTGTCTTGTCTTTGGTGGTCTCCAATTTCTGCTCCTCTCTCTTACCTGGAAGGCCACCCAGACAGCATATATCCTGGCAGCTGACCAGGTAAACGAGGGGGCACTGGCCCAGATGGAGAGCAGGGTGGTCTCTCCTCTGTATAGCTCCAGCAGAGGCTGGCTGATGGAGCATTCGTACTGATCACATGCCATCACAAAGTAGAAGACAATGAAAGGGGCGAAGCAAAGAAGGCAGATCACAGAGATCAGGGAAAACCAGTCCACCTCCCTGTTAATGAATATGACATAAACAGTACAATTTCATTTGATTTATCTTGTGAAAATACTTCAACATTTTCTTAACAGATTGGCACAAAATGTATACAAATATTCCCAGAGCAACCTGTGACACAACAACCCACCATGCTCTTCCCCACTGTGCCGGCTGCTCCCGCTGTGTAGATGTTTTCCCATTGGCACTGGGCTGGGTTCGTCTCCTGGAGGCCTCCATGGCCACTGCACTATTTACCTCTGGTGACAGATAAAGTTATCAGGTCAAGATCAGTTATGCAGTGGCACACTGTACTTTGCACATCAAGTGCAAGCAGTGGGTAATAGAACACAATTAGATGTGATGTGCCTCTGTTTTGAACAGATTCAGTGTAGTTGTGTGTCATCTTTTAACAAATATGATATGTGGTTCACATACATTCACACATATGTTATATAATGGCATACCAAAACTAGCTTGTGCAGCATACTGACATTGATGTCAGTATACAGTAACTGCTAGCTAATAACATATTATAACAATATCTTAGTCGTTAAACTATTACTATTAAACTACTGTATCTACTCATGTGCCTGTTCAGCGAGTAGGTTTCAGCATCTTAAAAAGATGAACATTGTGTAAAGGAAAAAGAGAGGCGGAGTCAGCCTTCACAGTTATACAACCCTTTACAAAAGCCATTAACATTAGAATATTAACCTTTATGAAAATACATATATCCCACTACCTGACATATATTATGCTAAACTTAGCACTGTGTTTGTTTAGGATGCTAAATAACAGTGAGCTAACACTTGGATTAATCAACGACAGATACAGAGTATGCTAACAATGCCTGTTAGCAGCGTACAGTGATCACGGACGACGATTTAGGGTAAACACGCATTGTGTCGGGTTATAACGCCGGAAGAGATGTACCGATAGAAGCGGAGCCCACTCACCCGTAGACAGAGAGACACAGCGAGAGACAGGCTACTTCTCAACCCGGCCCTCCCCGCTCTGCTGCTGTCACTATCACACATAACCTCCGTGGGGACCACAGACTCCGCCCATAACACCACTACCTATTCACATCTGGCCAATGGCATCTGTGTAGAGGCGGAACTGAAAACTGTCGCTGGCCTGTGATTGGTTGGAATTAACTGGCACCACCGTCTCACAAAATAGCTGGCATTGAATGGTTTATTTAAATGAACGCCGAAATGGCAACATTACGAAAGTCACTGCGCTCACCTGACCTTTGACCCCCGAGCTTTTACTAACACTAAAACTACTACTACTACTACAAATAATAATAATAATAATAATACTTTACATAGCCTTTAAATAAGATAAATGAATGTGCCAGGATCCATTAGTATCCACCATTGTCTTTTGAGGTCATTGAGGGGAGACATTCTCACCTATAGTTAATTTAGAGTCTCTATTTATCTCTTAACAGTTAACACGCTTTCCGATTGTTTTTTTTTTGTAATGGTTTCGCTCCATAAATGGTCTCTGAAGCAGACAAATGGCAGTGTGTTGTTTTAACAGGGTAAATATTTGGAAGAAGTTGGATCTGACTTATTTCCAGTTCTACTCAAACCAGGGGTCAACAGCAGTCAGGACCCAGGGCACAAAAATACCTTCACGAGTAGCACAAAAAACTCTGTGTAGTATTTCTGTGTAATATTTCCCCCTGTAGTGGAAGATCAGATTGATCCCCTCTGTGACCTAGATGACCTGAAAGTCATATTTAATTTTCCACTATCACATATTGTGTTTAACATGGTGGATACAGTGGCCAAGAGTCACCCCTTCACTATTATTTGCTGTTTTACGTTTATTTTTTTTCGTATTTCTTCTTAAAGCAGTGTTTGTTGATAAATGCTTGTGACGTTCAGTAGCAGCTCATTGTGTCTCCTGGTGCATTTACAAGAACTTACCACTAGAGTGCAGCACTCAGCTGTGACACAAACCATCTAAAACTCAATAATATTGGAACTGTGGCAAGGAGTTAGTTCTAGTTGATTTCCTTATTGCTGCAAACATTGTTCTATCACACCACATGTGATCTCTTTACAGAATATCTCAGCATTTTGAGAAAACCTGTTAGCTCATGTTGGATGCCTTTATCTGAACTGATACCGCTTGTGGTAACTAAAAAACAAACTTTTTCTAAAAAAGGACTGTCCACTATCAAAACCTTTGGGCTCTCTGTATCATTAAGATTGAGAAATGTAAAGAATACATATCCTTTATGTAAATGGAGCGGGGGTGGGGGTTGCAGTTTATTTTTATATCCACTTATGGCATGTGTTGAAATGTGAACAGTTGATTCAGGGTATTTTCTTTGCACTAAAGCCACTAATGTTTGGAGTGGGGATAAATTCCGGCCCCATTACACATGGTTTTTTGTGCCAAGTTAGACATTCCTCATCTGAATGATACCCATCATGTAATCAACACCAAACTCTCCCCTTCACAACATATTCACGGGTGAATTGTTAAAATGAAGTCAGACTGACTTAGTTCTGTTGGTTCATAATGGTTCTCTACCATCATGCTACATCATCAAATGGCCTATATTTCTCTGCCTTTTTCGTCTTTTCTGTCTCCATCTGTCTCCTCAGACCTCATTTTGGTTCTCTTTTCCCCTTTGCCTTTTCCGATACTCTTTGATCAGACGGCTTGTTGCTACGCTGGATCCAGACAGTGTGATGTATCTGGGCCAAGCAGCAGAAAGCAGTGCTTTACGATGCGGCTGAGACAAAGAAGAGATTTAGTGCTGCTGGTACCTTATGTTACCCTGTGAAACTTGATGCAGCAGTCTGCTCTCAGGAAGCCTCTGTTAATGAAAGCTGGTTAAAACTTTCTTATTTAAATACATGGATCACGTTGAGCTCTGAGTTTATATGAATTACACCACAGTGCCAGAGGATTACTGGAACCCAGTGTAAGAGCTTCTCGATCCTTATCACTGCCATTAACTTCTTTTTTATTTAATGGCACCTGGCAAACAATTTATAGGTGCAGTACTGCATTACTGTGTGTAATCTTGTGTACTATATTACACAGGATTACAACATATCACATTACTTTACATTACATTACCACACATCACATTCTGCCCCATTTGTCACCTGTGCTAGGGACCTGATCTACCCCGGGTCCCCACTGGGGAGGTTTACTTGTTTGAAATATGCAATTTTCATCACAACAATGTGAATTAAAGAAACAAATGCTTTAGAATGAACAAAGTAAAACAGTTTAGGAATGTGTGTGTGTGAAATGTACTCATATTAGTCAGGTTGATGTGGTTCATCAAATACATTTCTATTTAATAGTAATAAATAATTTGATTTTATTGCTCAGATTTTGTGAAATAATCATTTTTACTTCACTCCATGTGATGTCGCCCACTCCGTGTCCGCAGGTATGAGCGAGCCAGTAAACGTTATACCAGACACAGAACTGACGAACCTTAATGAGCAGTTGTTGTTTTTTGATCACAATTACACCAGTATTTTTATTCTGCTATAACAGGTCAAACTGTGACTGGGCTGCAAATGCAGTGTCACAGTGGCAATGTTTTCAGGTACAGTATAGTTAGTCCATTAGTTTTCTCTATGTGCAATATGTGGTAGAATGTTCAAATCATTAAAAAAAAAGTTGCATCATAAAAGCTTTACTTTTCCATTTAACACAGTTATAGATCAAATTTCAAGGTGCATTTCAAACAGCATATTTTATAGTATCTCACACAGAGTAAGCAGCAAACTGTATACACATGTGCAGCACATATAGGTCATATACAAATTATCATGCATTTGTCCTATAAAAAGAGTGAATGAGAATATGATTATTTTGGCTATTTCTTGTTTTGAAATATGCGACAGATGTATGCAGGTCATGAGTTATTCAAACTGAGCGGGTTAAAAGAACACGGCATTATTACCACATGCAGGGAGCTCTGTGCTTTGTGTGTGTGATCAATATAAGAAGTGTTGACAGTGGTTGTGTGCATGCATCTCACATATGTGGGTGAGGGAGCCGGTTGCCTGACAAATCTTACTCTAATCAGCCCCCCCGGGACGGTGTAGCCCTGTCTGTATGCATAACAGTGTGTGTATGTACTGTGTGTGCGATTTTCTGAATTGCTGAATGTTGTGAATGTGTACATGCATGACCAGGACTGTGCATAACTTGTGTGCGACTGTGTGTATTTGTCCCTCTTTTGGTGTTTGAGTGTCTTATGAAAATGATGGTCCATGCTGTATCAGAGGCTCAATGCACAGCTCTTGAATAATTTACGATAAATGAAAGTGAAAAATGAATGAGGGAGCAGATCCTCTCCTATGTTTGCCCCCCCCCAACCCCCCTCAACCCCCAACCCCTCCACCCCCAACCCCTCCACATCTCTTTACCCCATCCTAATGTAAACGTCATTCTTTTCTTCCTGGTGTTGGTCGCTTCACTGCATAGATCATTTTCATCATCACTCATCAATATGAAGATTTAAGTAGACTGTCACTAGCAGTATCTGTTGATTTTGGTGTCAAGGTCTTGTTAGAGCATTCATATTGTATCAGGTTGAACAGGAGCAGTGCATGATGTAATTTGTAGAAAGTGGTCATAACTCAAATAAATCAAGTGTCAAGAAGATCATGCATACCCTGCATTACAATAAATGAAAGTGAAAAATTAATGAGGGAGCAGACCCTCTCCTATGTTTGCCCCCCCCCCCCCCCCCCCCCCCCCCCCCCCCCCCCCCCCCCCCCCCCCCCCAAACCCCAACCCCTCCACATCTCTTTACCCCATCCTAATGTAAACGTCATTCTTTTCTTCCTGGTGTTGGTCGCTTCACTGCATAGTTCATTTTCATCATCACTCATCAATATGAAGATTTAAGTAGACTGTCACTAGCAGTATCTGTTGATTTTGGTGTCAAGGTCTTGTTAGAGCATTCATATTGTATCAGGTTGAACAGGAGCAGTGCATGATGTAATTTGTAGAAAGTGGTCATAACTCAAATAAATCAAGTGTCAAGAAGATCATGCATACCCTGCATTCATGCACTGTGTATGTCATCAAGAGGCAGTACTATATTTTATATATTGTTGTATTGCCATTTCATAATGACACTATCATGATGACATTTATACCATATGATAACAAAATAATTTAATTAATAATTTAATTCAACCTGTGTTTTGATTTCTTTTTTAATGAAACTGTGTGTATACTTTTTAGGATACTCAGTGCATATACTGGAGATAATGTGTGTGCAAGACCATGACAGGATGATGGGATCTCTTTTAAAGAAGCGTGTCACATAAGCACAGATGATGTGCTTTCTAAATTTAGAGAACAGTTGCTATGCACTGAGGTTGGTGGCACATGATGCTGCAGCTAGGAACCATACACGCACACTTCATAAACCAATACTAAATGTTGTAGCAAATTTGGATTTTTGTATGTGTGTGTGTGTGTGGATGTGGGTGTGTCTTTGGTTTGGCACTATGGTTGCTACGGGGCTGCCTGCACACCTGGTGGAATGGTTGGTAATCAGGTCACACACAGGTTAGATCAGGGAGACACAGCTGATCAGTGGCAGCAGAATGAGGATCAGGAGAGCCACACAGTTTTTCGTGCGTGTCTGTGTGTGTGATGTCCAAATGTGTTTTGTGTTACAAGCTTAGTATTTTTTGGCTTCTTATATGAGCTTGTTTCTTTTGGCACTCGGCTTTTTTGTAGGTGTTTATTAGCGATTTGGGAGATAATAAAGAGTTAAACACATCCCCATGGAGGACCTCATTTATACACACCACCACAAGTTGGAAAACACTTCAGATCCCGTCTTTTTTTGGTTAGATCACTATACTAAACTAAATATCACTATACTAAATACTATAATAAAATAAAATTAAGTGCTTGAAGAAACATAAAGAAGATTTAATAAAAGGTTGTGGCCAATAGGAGAAGTGCATTGTCACAGCTATAGTCTGAAAATATGTACATCTGAAATCTTTTCCAAATGATGTGATCTCACTGCAAAACACATTTCATATTTCAACAGTTTATAATTAGCCTGTTCAAACTTCAGCCAACTGGTAGAAACATGCAGATGTGCTACTGAGCTTCATGTGCGTGTGTATGTGTGTGTGTGTCTACATCAGAAATACATTACACACACACAATAATGGCCCAGCTTTAATTAATGCCTGTACACACACTCAGATATGTTTACAGGCATTTAGCCGACTGTGTCTGAGATGAGTCAGATGGCGAGTGTGCGCTCTGGTGCTGCGGTGTTGTTGTGTTTGGGATGCATGTTGTGTGTCTGTTCCTGTGGGCATCTGTGTGCATGTCTGCCTGTTGTGACGTACGCGTGTGTGTTTAGTCTGTGAGATGCGTCAGTAACTGGGGCAGAACTGATTGTTGCTGATGGCTGTAGGCAAGTGCAGACCTACATTCTGCTCTGGCATACAGAGGAGTGGGGGGGCTCAGACGCAGGAGGGTTGGAGGAATTGGGGTCTCTCCTGCCAGTGCCGTGCAGAGATATTTGGAGGGGCACGGGCTCAAATTTTCAAATTAAAAGCACCCCCCATGATATATATCAACAAACAATGATTTTTTTTACACGTTATTATCGAAGATGTGATGTAAAACAAAGAAACCCAGTAATAATTATTAATAATAATGCAATGTTGAAAATTTGAATGGCCACTCAAAAGGGCACTTTGGACTGAAAGGGGCAAGGCGGCAGGGGCTCAAGCCTGTAAAGCACCCCCCTGCATGTGCATGTCTCCTGTACTCCATACGTCTCCATACTTCATAATCTCTCCTTTTCTAGGCATAGTTTCTCTGTCTGCTGTGACACTTGACAGAGTTGTGCACAGAGAAACAAATTCATAAATGTGATATACACAGAGATGGGCACACGCTCTCCTCAGACACTTGCTTAAAATAAATAAAATCATTTTGTCAGCATCCGAGATACTTTTTTAACACTTAAAGATACAAATGCTGGAGAAAAAGCAGAAGTAGAATTTAAAAGCGTACCCCCCCCCAAAAAAAAAAAACCCCCCCCCCCGAAAAAAAAAACTCCCTTGAGAAGCTGTGTACCTGCAAAACACATAAATGTACATTGCACAATGCCTGACAGCTGGAGGAATCCACAAGTGAGGATGCTGGGAAGAGGAGCACAGCGTCACTAACTGTGTACTCATGGCTCAGTAGGGGGTAAGAAAGCACCTGATGGGATCATAACAAAAGCAAACAATGAACAGTAGAGTTGTAGAAGAATGTACAGATGAGTGCACAGGAGAGCCTGCAGACAGCATGTAGACCAAAAAGACAAAAAGACAGACTGACAGGCCAAACCAATCGTTTCATCCAGGACAAATAAAACCATTGGAAGAGGGTTTTTTTTAGCCCGCTCCAATAGATGAAGAATATTTTTCTTTTTATAAATGGAATCTTTAATTTATTTGTTGCAAACAGGGTGTGAACAGGATTTTAAGAAAATAACAAAAAATGTCTTCTGATTATCTACTTTTTTTTTTTTTACCATTTATGCAACTGTCACCGTTTTGTAAATCACATACAGTACACCAGATCTACAACTATGGGGGATTAAATGTAATTTTATTTTCCTTGACAACATCTAGCACCATAAAGCCTAGCTTCCAGTCATTTTATACTCCTGACAAATGCAGTTGTATCGAAGGTCACCGCTGTTTTAGTTCCTTTTTGGTCAAAACAAAACAGAAAGTTCTTATTTTCCCTGTGAGAGATCAGCTCCCAGCTGCCAGCTGTTGAAATTCACTTTCTTTAGAGAACAGCAGAGGTGTGTTCATTTCACATATCAGGAAACGAGTGCTGAGAACTACTCACATCTGTTTTCAGGGGCAAACAGTAGTTCCTCAAGTTCTGATGTTTCCTCTCAAAAAAGGATGTGTCATCTCGTTTTGTGGTCAGCTGACTGATTTAAACCATGACCCCACCCTGGGATCCATGAGGCAGATTGTGCTATTTACAAAAACAGCAATGGTTACAGTCTTGGTGGGAAAACTATGACTTTAACAATTACCAGCCAGAATATTAAAATAAAATGACAGACAAATGTGGCTCTATGAGAAGATAAATAATAAACACAAATAAGTCTGGTGTGTGTACTAATGTTTTTTTGTGCGTGTTTTAAACATTAAAATGTTTGTTTTAATTGTGAATGAGCAAAAGTAGGAGTACCCTGCTGCTTGTGCATTCTAAGTCTCAGAACTTCATTAAGTTAATTAATCATTAACTTGTTAATTCATTAATTCCCTGAGATCTTAATTGACCCATTAGGCAGATTGAGGGTTGTTATTAGTCCTTATCAGCTAACGACATTTTCAGACCTGATTTTCAGACCTGATAAATTCTACGACTTTAGACAACCATTATGTTAATAAGGCAAACAAGGAACTACAAATGAAGCTGTGATGCTTGAAAAGCAGAAGAACAAACTATTGTAATTTCTTCACACAAACGACACTGTGTCAGTCTGAGAGCAGGTTGTGCTCAGCATCAGTACACTGATCAAAGCCCAACCTCAAAATCCACCAGGACCTTCTTCAGGAAACACAAAGTGGAAGCAGTGGGAGCATCCCTCACACTCCCCAGACAGGAACAGCATTGAAGGGCTGTAGGTAGGCCAGAAACACGCTGTGCATGCAAGACAGCCTGAAAATGTCCCGGCGCTGAAAGCGATCTGCAGGACGAGTGGGGGAAAGTCAGGAATAAAGTCCTTGCTGTGGTCACCTGCCTGTTTTCTGGAGACGGTGCATTATTAAAAAAATCAACAAAATGCAACAGTCTGCACCATCACCAGCAGTCATGCATAACATGTAGTAAACAGTTCCCCTACAATTTCATTGTATGTGTGCAGGATTTAGTGGCATCTAGTGGTGACGTTGCAGATTGCAAATAGCTGTGAGCAAAAATCATATTTTTCATGCAAAGGCACTTACCTAGGGCAGTGACAATGACAAAATGAACAATTTGTGGGATTAAAAAAAATTTGTGCGAAACAAAAGAGGAAAGCATTCTCTTCTCTTTTCTGATGCCATGTCCCAGTGAACCTGAAACTTGGTGGACAGAGAACGTGAGAAGGAACTGTAAACACAGGACATTGCAGGAAAAAGTCTTCTATCAGTGCACAAATGTACACTGTATAACGCACATATGGTATTCATACAAATCCACAACAGGGAAGTGCACATGGGCGTGTCCTCTCCTGTAACCATAAGACATCCCTCCCAGGATGCTAAATATTTGTCAGCATGAGCCCAGAGGTAATCATATATATTTGCATGTAAACAGTTATATAAACATAACATGACTGCTGTCATCTAAACATTAATTTAAGCATCACGTGTAGGGAATCATTTTTTTCCTTTCAGGGGCCATATCTACTTTAACAACATCATTTAACCACCATAATAACTTATTAAACAGCTTTATCACAATAACTACGAATGAGTTGGCTGGAACTGCTTTTCTTTGGTGAGGTAACTGATGTCAAGTGGTGGTGGTGATGAGAATGATCCAACTCTCTGCTTGTGTTAGCCAAAACAACCTACTCAAACAAACCCTTACCATTGGCAGAGCCTCCCGTAGACAAAATTCTGCAGTATCCCACACACACTGAGAAAAGGCTAGTTGAATTGTACTAGTTTCGCCTGTTGTTTATGTTGAAGGGACCACACTGAAGAACACATGAGTCTGTTTTTTATTTCATCATAGCACAAATTATGTCACGAGACAATTTTTATATTCATATTATTATGTTCCTATGTCAGGTTTATCTGGGTCAAATGTTTGGTAGTTTTTGTTGGCCTTAAAGAACCGACTGAAATCGTGTCGTGTTTCATCAGTACTCAGCTTTTAGTAATATCAAAAACAAACACGTGTTATTTAGGTTGGATGTGCATATCTGGCTTTTATTTTGATTTGTGGTTATGACTTCTGTGGTTTTTGAACCTCCACACAAACCTGTTCCAAAAAAATGTCTTATTTTCTTTCCAGAACATAACATGTGTAACATAACATTCTGAAAAGTCAGGGTTGTCATGTGACTTCTAACATCTGCCATGCCACACACTTCTCTCTTACAGACCTATCTGTGGCCACACTGTGACCTGTGACCTTTTAAACATTGGTCTAGTTTCTTACAGTATCAAGTAACTTGAATAAAAAAGTAATAAATAAATACTAATACTAGCATAGTAATACTAATTTAATAGTATACTAATTGAATTTGGTGTACAGCTACTTTTTTAAGCCAGATGCTGATGAATAGTTCCAATTTTTACCTTGTTTTTGTTAATATTTTTTTTATAAATGCAACCAAAACTTAATATCAAACAAACTATTTTTTTGTCCAGCAAAACACTGATTAAAATATACCACATACATTATAACATATAGTTTTACTATGGCATGCCAGACATTTTTCAATTAACATATTTTTATATATTTAGTGACGGATTCACATTTTATATACAAGTACTGTGAGCGTCAGTAGAACAGTTTATAATACAGTACACAGACTCCTATCTCCTTCACTGAAGAAAACAATAACATAACCTGCCATAACTATTATTAAACATGAATATCAACCAGTGGATGTAACAGAAATCTGCAGCTTTAAACAGTACAGCCCATTATGACATTATGTCACTGTGTCACACCAAGATATACATCTGCATCACACTAAACACTCCCATATACCACCCATAGATTCAGGGTTAGTGCTGAATCATTATACTGAAGAAAACAACACATTATTCACACAAATCTTTATTATTATTATTATTTTTTACATAGATTGGCCATATGGGCGTCAGTAACCTGATGCTAATGACAGGAGTCCTTACAGGTCACTGTGCAGATATGGAAGTGATATTTTAAGTTATTTCATTGGGGTCATCAGGACACATTCCTACACACTTGCACACACACTCCCCTGGCAGCTCCATCTATTTGACATGAACCCCCTGCTAGGTTTTGTGCGGTGGTCTACAGTCAGTGTGTGTTCACAGTTGTCCAGCCTCCTTTTTTTACACCCCTATGCGGTTGCATGGATCGTATTACTGGCTGCTGAGCCCACCGCCTCTGCACCAATCACAGCCCGCCTTTACCTCCACACACACACACACACACACACACACACACACACACACACACACACACACACACACACACACACACTGTCATGATCCGCCGCTCCGGTTCTCCGCAGCCTTCACATGCGTCCTCACCAGCTCCGCGTAGCGCAGGCTGCGCCAAGGTGAGCGTGGTGAACGGCTCACTGCCTGACTGACCCCCGGAGAGACAGACAGACAGACAGACACACACACACACACACAGAGAGAGAGAGAGAGACCATCTTCCCTCTCTCACCACCATCCTCTCTTCGTTCGGGAGAGACCGCAGCCCGAGCCGTTTGTTTCGGCATCCTTCTCTTTCTCACCCCTCCTCCTCCTCCTCCTCCTCCTCCTCCTCCTCCTCCTGTCTTCCTCTCCTCCTGTCCTCGCGGCGTCTCCTCCCTGATTGAAGCAGACACCGGAGAGAGCCGTCGTCATTTGGTGGAAATACACACATTTTTTTCCTGCTGGTTTTTATTTCTCCTCTGCTGGGTGTCGGTCGCGCGCAGTCGGTGCGCGCTTCTGCGAATCCCGGTGAATGGTGGATTTGGCAAACATGGAGACCGTGGAGAAGGAATGCGGGGCCCTCGGGGGCCTGTTCCAGGCGATTGTCAACGACATGAAGGTAAATAAAGGGCCTTTGCAACGTTTCTCCGGTTTCATAACATGCATGTGAGAATAATCACAGTCTCGGCGTGCAGCACGCGCTTGGGCACGCGCTGCACCGAGCTGATGTTGACTATGGTTGCCTTTGACATGACGGTACAGTGATGGCAGCGTTTTACTGACAGTGATGCGGCGGGTTGTCGGTGCGAAACCCGCCTCCCCCACCTCCTCCGCCCTCCACCTCCTGAATGCTGGCTGCGCTGCGCATGTAAACGCCAGCGCACCCATTATCGGACACACTCAACACATGCCACAGCAGAACAGAACCGACAGACAGGCAGCCCGTCTGTCGTTTTAATCATCAAGGCGACGTGGTATAGTTTGTTTACAGTAAACACACATAGTTCGGGTTGTTTGTTTGTCAGTATGTTGTTTGTCTGTGTAAGAGCTGTGAGGTACGTATATGTATGTAAAGTGGTCATTGGCTGGAGAAGCCTGGAGCTTCATCCGCCTCGATCCATCTACAGATCAGCTGAAGGCGTCTGAAATCCAGACTGCTGTCCGATAATGAACCTATACGTTGTCACATTCCGTTACACAGTCTGAACTACACGTGTGGACCTCATATTAACATCATCATCATTATCATCAAAATCCAAATCATCATCATGACTTCATCAGGATTCTTCAGTGAAGCAGTGAAGGAAAGCCTGAAACATGACTCCTGCACACACACACTCGATGTATGGTTCTTGCCCTCTGCTGTGGTTACTGTGCGTCTGAGTGAGAATGCAGCGTCATTGATTTTCAGTCAGCCTGATATGGCAGCAAAACATAAAGGCGTGGGAAGCTGCACAGACCCATGTCTGCCGTCTCTCTGTCTGTCTGCTACTACCCGCCTGCCTGTCTGTCTGTCTGTTGGTATCATCCCTCTGTCTGTCAGTCAAACATCCTGCAGCTTGATGGTTCCTGCTTGGCCCCAACAGCAGCTACTGCCAGGCTTCACAGCATCTCAGTTCCTCACTTCCTTAAGATGTTTTGGATGAAGGCATCTATCATGATGCATGGTGCATGATACATACCCTGACTCCCCTGCAGCTCTGCATGTCTGTCCGTCAGTCCTGTCTTTCATTCTGTGTCTTCGCTCCCTTTCTCTCTCCACTCCTAAATATTCATGGGGCAATATCTGTAAATGACTTTCAGTAATGACACTTTGAAACCCGATGCTTCTCGCGTTTTACTTCCAGTTGCGTGACCCCGGCGGTAGAGGTCACAGCCAGCCATAGTGAGCAGTAAGGACCGATTATTGGCCTTCTGTTGTTACAGTGATACATGTCAGGGTTGCAAAGGCCAGTATGATCCTGCATGTGCAGCACATGATTCAAAGAAGAAAGACGATTGCATATCCAGATTTTACATTTATATGTTTGGATATTTTTATGAATTAACATTAACTGGAGCACTATGGACAATGTGTAGGAATATTCCAGTGAATTATTCACAGAGGTGGTGATGAGTGCTTATAGCATATTAAGGTGAAGCAGCAGATGCAGAGAATCCAGATTTATAGTGCACAGTGCGGATTAAGCTCGGAAAGCCCTTGGTCCTACATTTCCCACAATGCACACAATTGATTTTTGTTTGGTAAACATAGAGGATGTTCTTTTCCAGCTGCATAACGCTCCCACTGTGCAGATCATGAACAGGCAGATTTGAGGGTTCTGTGCGAATGGGAAATGACTGTTCTGCCAAATAAAACCATTTAGGGATGATGACTGTAAATACAAAAAATGTTAATCCTTCTCAAAACCTTTGGGTTCAGTTGCATAGCAACATCAGCACCTATGACACAGCATCTGTACAGCCCCTTAGGAGTTTGGCATGTCGGGGTGAAGTACTGAGAGTACACTGAAGTACTGTCTACTATGACATATCAGCATCAAATATGCAAGTTTTTCAAAAATAACTACTTAAATTATTTTCATGACAATAAATTAAATCCCAGTTGCCTCTAGTCAAATTACCAATTACCTTCAGTAATTGTCTATTCTTAGAAAAGACGGTCTCTGAAGTTCCCCCTGGGCTACAATTTAAAGGAAGCTGGACTCAGCTGACTGTTTGACTTTGCCAGACTCGCGTTTCATGGCTCAGAATCTCAAAAGACTTGATTGATTTTAATGTCTTTCACAGGCAGCAGCATCTCAGGAGTGCACTCCCACTCTCCTGTAAACATTTGTAGTTTTTATTTCCATCTTTCATCTGCTCAAACCCAAACAGTGCAGAGTAAAACTGAGTAATCAGAGAATATGGCTTTGAAGACTTCTCCCCACTGGCCCTTCTCTTCCACGCTCTCCGTTTTCATCTATTATTCATTTGGTTTCTAATGCTGCCGCTGTTTGTTTTACCCGGATCACTCTAAAATATATAGGTCACTACAACCTGGGCAAAGAAAACGACAGTGTCCCAGTCTGGAGTGAAATCTGGGATGGATGAATCCTTTAGCTTAAACTCACTGAGGCTCAATAAGTGGCCTGAGTACGTTTTTATAGCCCATCACAAATGAAGCCGTTTGTAAGAAGAAACAAATTGTTTTTTTTTTCTCGGGCTCCAGGAAACACACTGATTATGTCACTTTGGTTTACGGTGTGGATGCAGGACAGTGCACAACATCACTGTCCATCACTCAACATCAAACTGAGAATGGCAGTAGACATCAGTAACACAAATGTTGCTAATGTAAATATTGAAAAGTGCAGAAATGTTGTTCTGCACTTTTCACAATTTACAGAGAAAAAATGTAAATCAGTTGACAGAGAAGATATTGTGCACAAGAACTGAAAAGGAAAACAAGTATTACTCACAGCTCCTGAAGGTGAATAAGATCAGATACAATAACTGATAGCTATGCAGTGCACAGTGTTTTTCAATCGACTTCCTCTTGGTCACAGCAAGTTGATCAGATCAGCATCAGCTGTAGAGGGGTTGGTGTGAGTTGCCGTATTTCATAACCACAGTGTCACCCTGAGTTCATTATACACAGTGACCCTTTGCTAGTGAACCTGGTACTTACTTTAGCTGATTATACAGTATGTAACATGCAGACTCATGAGTTCACTCGGAGACCCAAGACAAATGTTGCTTCATGCCAACGGCAGCAGTCTGGCTCCATGCTGTGTAGAAAGCACTTTTTCTTCCTCTTATCCCATCATCTTCCTCTTCCTCATCCGGCTCCTCCTGTGCTCCTCCCTTCCTCTTTCTCTCATCAGCAGATCCTCTGCCCAAGGCAATCACTCACTCCTTATATGTCTGCAGCAAGTGTGTGGATGATATATGCAAGCAGGCGATAGTCTGCTTTTTGTTGCATACCCCCAACAGTCTTAAAAGGCCTAACGTGGTGTTTAGGTCAAACTGACCCTTTTCTGTGTGTGTATGTGTCAGTGTATGTGTGTGTGGCATTATTTAGTTGTCCTGGAAGCAATGTATCTTAACCTTCTAGTAAATTACACACAGACACACACACACTCACATGCACACACCAGCGCACACTCAGGTCACAGAGGGGTAATGCGATGAGACGCAGAGGTCATGTTCACGGTCAGCTGGCTATGGACCAATGGATGCAGTAAGGTTTTGTTGATAGTGGCAGAAGGATAGAATATGGTATCCTGATCCTTTAAAACTGGAGAGAGGTTAAAGGATTCTGCTGTGTCAATACAATTCTTAATTTCTACTTTTAAAACATTTCTGCAACAAACACAAATCCTTATGAGAACTGTACGACAATAACACTGAACATTATTTGATATCATAAGTCCCTTATTGTTGTCCATTCAGTGAAATTCTCCAATCTGCAGTTAGAATCTTCTTATGCTGCAGAAATGAAAAGGATGAGGATCTTTTTCATTTCTTCTTTTGCAAGTGAATAAAAAAACACATAAATACACATAAATCCAAGAGCATTTCTAATTAACCATACAGTGAATAAAATCCTCATACTCAGCAATAAATCAACCAAGCCGTGCCCACACTTTTATAGATACAGCTTATATATTTTCCTGTGTACTGTGTATGCAGTTGCATTTCTTGGAGCTTGTAACAAGCCTTTGATATTTTACAGACTGGATGATTTTATTCACTGAAAAGATGCTGTTGTTGTTTCCGAACACTGTCTACGTTTTCTCATACGCTTTTTTAGGCTTCCACACAACACAGACAGAGGGGGCTTCCACCAAAAACAAAGCCCCGTACAGTTCTGTTTTGGTTCGTCCTGGAAATACAGCTTGTCGCTGTTATGAGTGCTTTTCGATGACTGATTCATAGACTGCTGCAGAACTATGAAAGAGAAGCATTTTAATAATCAGGAGCCAAACAGAGACATAGATGTAGGTTTCATTTCTCTTTGAAGAATATTTTCTTCAGTCGTGCCTCAGAGAAAGGTCTGAAGCTCAGTTAGTTTGTAGCTGTAAGAGACTGCGGCCCATGTTGGCCACATCAGCTTTCATTGTATTTTCTGGCCATGATGGTTTTTCACACCATGTAGCCTGTAGCCGACTACATCACAAACATGACTCGCTCTGTGGTTCCACTGTGGGAAATTGAAAATATGTCTTGAAATGCTTGGATTTTCAAAATAACAGCCCTGTTTATGTTCAGATCATTAAAAAAAACAGTCTTCCACATTTTCTTTGCTTCCACCATGTTTCACAGAAATACATAAGTAATAGTAGGAAGTACGTAAGTAAAGTAGGAATCTGCAAAAGCAGCTACATCAGCGATCCAGGAGAGCTAGATGTGAAGCAGTCAGGAGCCTCACAGACACGGTCTATTGTTGTGGCAGTTGTGTCCTGTGACTCTGGGCCATGCTGTAGAACTGACGGTGCTCTGCAGAGGCATATCATCAGTCCGGTCTGTGATGTGTTTGTGTCTGTGTGGTCCAGGGACTTTCCACCACCGCGTTATTGTCAAAAACAAAATGCCGAAGGAAAAAAGACAGAGACAGCGTTCATCCTTGTGCCGCGATTCTGTCGTTGGCGATGTTGAAGTTTTTTGCTTGGCCAGTTTGGAGGAACATGTTGCTACAGCTCTTGGTTGTACGAATGCCTGTGGTGTGTTGCTTATGCAGCAGCTTTGCCTGTAATGGCTATAGAAATCTGCATGAAGCAACTACCTTAGCAATTTCAGTATCTCAGCTTTACCTTTGGCTACTGTTAATGCTGTGCTTTCAAGCTTTTGACTTTAAAACTTTTTCAGCAAATGCATGTTGAAGGTGAATGTGGGATCTACTGTATTAAGTGTAAGACAAGGTTAAGAAGCAATCTAGTGCGCAGAGATTCACAGATGAATGAGTGCGTTAAGGTCGGGTTTTGTTCATCTCGTAGCTCGAGGGAAATTACTCTCATTGGCATGCAGCTCTTTGTTTTTGACCTTGAGCTGTTGTCATAAAAAACAAACAAAATAAAAAATGCCATGTAAAAATGGGAATAAAAAGGTGCAGAATCACAGGACACGTAGAGGAGCATCTCCCTCGTTAGGGGCTCGTTAAAATCTCAGAGGTCGTCAGAGCCCCGGGGCTCGTTAGGGCCGGCAGAGCTCAATAGAGAGCACTGGTCGCGGGAGGCGTGGAGGCTGCTGGGAGCCAGCCAAGACATCCTCTCTCACTAAACCCTTTGTCAGGCCTGTCAGAGCCTTCTCATCACACTCAGCTGTTCACTGTAAAACCCACTGATCATTATGAACAGACCAGAGACTAACCGGAGAATAACAATGAGTGTGGCAAATCAATATTCTCCTGTTCATTTCAAAGAGAAGCTACTGAAAGAGAAGAAAGCGCCCTTCATGCTCTATATATCACCTCGTCCTTTTAGAAAGACGTGCTGGTGTTGGATTTAGCTCTGTGTTGTGCTCAGGCTTTGCATGACTGTGGTATCTGACTGTAGACTGAGCACGAGCTATTTGGTATTATATGTGAATCAGTGTCTGTTTTGTCTTCCATGCTAGAAGCTGCAGAGTGGAGTAGAGTGGCACAGCTGCAGAGAAATGTAGCGGAGGACACTAAATCTTCTGCCCGCAGCCATAAAGAAACTCTGCCCCTCCTGTCCATCAGCACTGTCAATACATCCTCCCACATGGTGTAGTGCTGTGGCGCCATGTTCCTTCTCTCAGCTTTACTGTGGAACATCTCCCAATGCACACACAAACTATGTTTTCCAAGAATCCGAACGGCAACAACGTGTTGTTGATGTAGACACACAAACAACTTCATCAGGGCCTGGGCAGAGGGAATGTTGAGCATGTGACAACCATGACTTAATAAGGCACAAACGATTTGTTTGGGTTTCATCAGACTGAGCCTTCAAAGACATGGTCCTCCCCTCCTTATGTCTGCACACTGACGTGCTGAGGGTCAGAGTAACAGTCACTGTCACTTACACTAAGTGGTGTGACGGCTGCACCTCCAGCCTGCATCAACAGCCCTTTCACACGGATGGAGCGGTGCTCATTACTATGACAGTCAGTCCAGCAAGGAGGATGGAGAGCCAGACTCTTTATAGCTATAAGAGCCTGGATGATTGATGGCTGCTCGAGAACCTAGTGTCCAGTGACATAATGTAAATGGCTCTGCATCTGTATTGGCTTTTATCTTTGTGCTGGCTTGTCTTGGTGTAAATCTCTCTATACATTTTGTTATTACTGCCTGATCATATAGGTTTGTGTGTGAAGTGCTGCTATAGCCTGAACGCTACAGTACGATAAGCGAAATGGGGAAACGCCACAATAAATCAGTTTACTTTGCATCAAGGGAAATTCACAATCCAGTGTTTTTAAAATGTGATGTACAGTATAGTATAGTAGAGATGGTACACACTGCTAAAGGAATGCTGCTGTGTATGGATCAGACGACTCCCAAATGTGTTCAAGGGGCCAGATCTTAAAGCGTCCTCAACGTGCCTTGGATGTATACAAACATAATTTTTCCACTCGTGATCCGATCACCCTCGACACATGTTAATCCCAGGTATGAACAAAGCAGACACACAACAACAAACAACTGGTTTCCACTTTCCCACTATGTTTTTATTGGAATTAGCTGCTGCACTCCATCAATTATGCAGCAAGGCGGTCTGTGTCTCCTCATCTGCATGCTAATCCCTCTCGCTCGGAAACAAAGTGGCGGCCTGTGTGCTAGGAGAAGCGATTTACTCAGCACAGTGGAGGAAATCATGACTCCACTCATCTTTCTTCTGCATTGTGCTTTTTTAGACAGGAGAAGTCTATATAATCCTTATCAACTGATTGTTGATCACACTATATAAACATCTAAGATCTTTTTTTAAAAAAAAAAAACTCACTCCCATGAATCAATTTATTAAAGTGTCTTTGGCCAGGATACTAAATCCGGTCACTACTGAGTCACTGACACCAGTAAAGCATTATGTTACTGCAATTTAAAACTATGAAGCTACCAAATTATTTTTTCCAAATTAAATATAATATATTTTTTTAAATATTTGATTAGATAAATAGATAGATTTACTTTATTGATCCCAAATTGGGAAATTACAGTGGGTCATGAAATCAAGTAAATATAACGAACTTAGGGTAACGTTGCAAGGGTGATGCCTTTGAGTGTCCTGGGGCCCGTGAGGCGGAATTTTTTATTTAGTTAGGACCTCATTTTAAAAGGTGAGATTCTGAGATCTTATTTGCATATATATCTGAGCAGACGTGGATATTCAGTTCCTTTCAGTGTTTGAATACCAACAGAAAGCTCAACCTACAGTATATATGCTACAGTACAGACAAAGAGCCCACCATTCTTTGTGGAGGAGGTGGAGTCAGATAATACGCAGCATTTCTTTCTCTGCTGGTCGTTCATTCATACCCAGCCTTGATAAAAATGAGTTTGATCCTCTTCTTGAAGAGAAACTCCCAGTCGGTCGATTACGCTTATGAAGCGCTGTGAAATTAGCCTCTTTTATTTGTCCTTGCGTTTCTCTTTTAAACATGTTAAAAGAGCCAGAATTGGCTCGATTATATATAAAAAAAAAATCTGGATAATCCTTACATCCCCCCCTGCCTGCCTCCACCCATTCTCTCTCTCTCCCTCTGTCTCTCCTGCTGGATTTCCTCTGTTTTCCTGTCTTGCTGTGGGGGAGACAAAGGGAACAAAAGACCGAGAGGAGACAGTAAGCTTCTCATCCACTGTAGTGTGTGTGGTGGAGAGGAGCTGTCAGTAGAGTGGTATGGGACTGCTGGTGTTGTGAGAACTAGGCCACAGGACTGTTGACTGAACCCCAGAGTCCACAGTCCTGACCAGATGAAACGGAGGATTACTGAGAGAAAAATATAGCTAATAAACTCAGGTTCAAATGCAGTTCACCTCCTCTTTATTTCTATACACACACAAAAGAATTGCAACACAGAGATCAAATGACACAACCATTTTATGTATATCGTTTGGAGATAAAACTACTATGGTATGATTTTATTTCCACATAGCTGTTTTGCTGTAGTCTTAATCCTGCCTGCTAAACTCTGATTGGTGGGGACGGGCATCACACCCTACGTGACTCACTGAACAAATCAGATGTGGGTGCCAGCCAGTGGGTGAGTGACCTGGATACAGGTTAAAACAATCATTTAGCCCCCAGACAGACCTTCCATCTTTGTGGGCGACCCCATATCTATCTAATTAACCACCACCGGTGTTAAAAAGCCAGACCTATCCCCACAGCGCTGACTCAGCACGGAGGCTGGTTTTGGCTTCACCCATTATGACACCACAGGGAGGAGAAAGGGGTCAGGCTTGTTTGTGTTTCGGTAAAAGTCAGTTTGATCAGAGCCAAAGCCAGCACACGGTGACGGTGCCACTGTAAAACTGTCCCAGGGGAAACTAGTTTTAGTGGAACATTTGCACAACATGGCGAACACTGTCATCGTAATGACTGATCCTCCATCGAATAAACAATGTGGTTAAGATTGATGTTACAGCAAGGCCGAAAGTAATAACCATCCATCATCCTGTCAGTCAGAACACCTGCCTTAATGTGCCTTAAGTCGAACAGAATCACATGTGAAATACAGGCCATATGTTGCAGTCCGATTTTATTTTAGATTACAGAGCTCAGGTGTGGATGGTAACAGTCATGTTTGACTTGAACTGCCTGATGTGCTTCTGTAAAACTGGCTGATATTCTTCACAGGAAATGGATGGAAGGTGGCAGCTTTATCCTGATGGAGGCAGGAGTGGAGGGAAAAGGAAGGAAGGGAGGATGTAAAGGAAGAAGGATAATAGTAGAAAGCAGTATAAATATAACATTTCTTTTTTCATAAATAGAATTTGATTGAATAACTGGGACCTTGATCTTGTCGTAAAAATAATTTGGAAAACTATAGAAAAGGACCACAAAACCAGGACGCAGTTTTAGTTTTGCTATGTTTACATGGGAATGAATCTGGCAGTGTCCTCATGCGACTGTATCTGTATAATTGCCTGTGTGTGTGTGTGTGCATGCGTGTGCGAGAAGTAATCGTGCATGCCCTGCTGAGTTTTCCTGCGACACAGGAAGTGGTGATGTAATAGTGTACAATTCCAATGCCTTTTCTCACACTCACTGTCTCCTGCTCTGTGTCTCACATGCTGATGTATTTGCCCCTGAGCCATCGTGATATTCCCACTCATACAGTCATATGAGAGCAGCGGTTATGGTCATGGTCTCTGAGTTCTCTGGTTGAGATAAACACACACAAACAATATTTATGCATCTTGCAGGCTATGGATAATCTCAAAAGAATCTTTCCATCACATGTCACAGATCTTTGGCTCCATGCAGACAGCCCCTTCCTCAATCAGGGATCATAACCTCTGGTCATATATAGGCAACACAATTGGACCTGCTGGAAATATAATAGTCATTTTGTCAAAAAACTGTGCTCACTGCTGTCAATGCAGGGAAAAAAGTAAATGGCCTAATAACTTAACTATTAAATCATCATCTCATAAAACACATAGAAAAACAATATTTTCAAAAAGTTTTCTTTAGATTGCTATTAATCTTCTGAACACTTGTAAACTCCATTTGTGTTTGAGAAAAGGAAGCTTTTATTTTGACAAACTGATCCTCAACATTGTAAGCTTTTGTACAATTACAGTAGTATTTTTGGTTTTGTGTTGAACAGAGTAACTGTTCACGCTTCATTTTCTAATCCCTAACTCTCCATTATTCTCTTAATAATCCCCTACATGTCACAAACTCATAAAATGTAATTAAATTAGAGCATGTATCAGAGATCAAGATCAAACTTCTGGATTCTGTTTTTGAACTTCCTGTTGTCCATGGCTCTGTTTGTTTCTATCTTGATACATAGTCACAGTACAGCTGCATTTCTGATTCAGTGTGTGACTGTTAACTTAATTTGGTCCAAACATTAAAAACAGAAAGAAATCACATACACATACTGCTATTAGTGGCTCTTTAATTAAACTTTAATAAGCTTTAATTTGAATTAGTATCATTTCCTTTTTTACTTAGAAGTCTTGATTGTTCGACTTCCTGTTCTTTGTTGTGATTGTCTGTTCCATCCTGATGCATCCCACCTGTGTCCACTTATCCCTGTCACTCTGGTGTAGTCTCCACTGTCATGTCGTCTCCTCAGTGGCATCTCGTGCTTCTGCTTCTGCTGGTTCATTTACATTGATTTATGTTCATCTCCCCCGCCTGCTGCAGTGGAGTGTCTGCATTTTAGGTATTGTTTAACTCTGACTCTCATTATGCCTGTTGATTCTGATCCTTTTTAAATCAGATGTTGTCTTTAAATGGGGCTAAACTTATATTAATACTTTTCATGCATTACCTGAATATTGTGATAACTAAGGTGGATACTGTGCACGATGTCTAACTGTATGTTAAAGATGTACACAACAATTCACTTCCTGTATTGCCGAAGAGAAAGGTTTCTCACTCTTTTACATTGCACCTAATGAACACCATGCTGTCTTAAATGACTTACAACTCAAACTCTGGGACACACTGCAGCCTCTTCACACACACACATAACACACTCAATCATCACCTGGTCACTTGCCACCAGACTATGTTTGTGGATTGAAAGGACTGAAATATGCTAATGAAGAAGAAGGATGCTTGTGTGTATGTATATGGGTGTGTGTTTATTATCTCCCATCCACACTACTTCAGCTCTGTGGGACACTTCAAACAGCCTGTGAGGGTAGGGATGTCTCTGTGTGTGTGTGTGTGTGTGTGTGTGTGTGTGTGTGTGTGTGTGTGTGTGTGTGTGTGTGTGTGTGTGTGAGAGAGAAAGATTTGGATTGAGGGGGTAGCTTCTGGTACCACTGGGAAATAGGACTGTGATTTCAGACCAAATTAAGCCACATCACAGAGGCCAGATCAAAGAGTGAACATCCCCTAACTGTCTGTGGCAGCCTACCATCCTGACAGGATGCCCCCCCCTCCCACCCCCCAACCCCCCAACACACACTCATTTCCCTTCTCACTGTCCCCGTTCATTTTATTTATTTATTTATTTTTTCCAGTTGCCTGTGATTTATCTTGTGTTTTCATATTTATTTTTTTCGTTATTTGTCAATATTGGTTTGATATTTAAATGAAGTACCTACCCAAACACACACACACACACACACACACACACACACACACACAGGCTCTGTAAGCATTTAACAGGCTTATGGGTTAACCTGGATCCAGAATAATGTAATATGTGCAGAGACTGGGGAGCAGGGTGATAGAGATGTGTGGTAGGATGGGGAGGCGTTTCCATTAGACACACAGCATTAGGTTTGAGCAGTCAAAGAGTGAACATCCCCTGACTGTCTGTGGCAGCCTACCATCCTGACAGGATGCCCCCCCCCACACCCCCCCCAACACACACTCATTTCCCTTCTCACTGTCCCTGTTCATTTTATTTATTTATTTATTTTTACATTTTTTTTCTCGTGTTTTCATATTTATTTTTTCCGTTATTTGTCAATATTGGTTTGATATTTAAATGAAGTACCTACCCAAACACACACACACACACACACAGGCTCTGTAAGCATTTAACAGGCATATGGGTTAACCTGGATCCAGAATAATGTAATATGTGCAGAGACTGGGGAGCAGGGTGATAGAGATGTGTGGTAGGATGGGGAGGCGTTTCCATTAGACACACAGCATTAGGTTTGAGCAGTGTCACCAGTGATGCTGCCTGATGTCAGCGGCTGTCACATATTCTCTGTGTGTATGTTTGGGTAGATGGATAAACTGCATGAGGAGGGGAGGTGGGTTGGCTGCTGTCCGATAGAGAGACTGAGAGCACAGTGTGCGATATGAAGAGATGTCTGCACTTAGCTTTTTACATTGTCGCCTACATATATGACTAATTGGTTTTATTAATCAATACTGAACACTAGGTTTACTGAGTGCAATTATACACACACAAACACACACGCACATCTGATCTACTGTTTATTGATATATCGTATAATATTACCATGTGTTGTTTGTGTGTTGCCAGTGCTCCTATCCTGTGTGGGAGGACTTCAGCGCCAAGGCCACCAAGCTGCATTCCCAACTCCGGTAAGTAAAAAAATAGTCTTGCGTCTCCAACAGTGAAACTGTTTTTTGAATATTGAATATTTAAAATGGTATGCTTCTGTGCTTGCTTTAGAATATTTTTGCAGTATTAATATACCTAATTAATAATAGTAATTATTATTAGTATTAATAAAAAAAACTGTCCCAGCGTTGGATACTTCTCACCTGAACATAGCAACTTATTCATCGATGACATCTCATGCTCTTAGTTTAAGAAGGTAAATCAGCTGGGTTAGCAGCACATACTGTAAACACTGAATATGCAGAACGAAATCAAATGTCCTTATTATATAATTTTATCCAAACTAATTAGGATTATCTGTTTATGTAGAACCACTGTTCTGGCTGCTGTGGCCTTCCTGGATGCCTTTCAGAAAGTGGCAGACATGGCTACCAACACTCGAGGTAGGATAATAGCTTTGTGTATTTGCATATGGATGCGTTTGTGTGTGTGTGTAAGAGCGAGATAGAGAGAGAGAGAGAGAGAGAGAGCATAAAACCAGTTTGCAAATCAGAAAACTACAAGCTGTATGCACTGGGGTCTGTTTTGTTTTGCTCCTTTGAACAGGAGAGGCCTAACAGGAATCTTATTATGGCGTTGAGATAGTATCAGTCAGCTCTGTTAAAGTTCTCTTTGACTCTACAAAGTGCTTCCACTAGCATGAAGGTACATTTTGTCCCGAACTTAAAACAGTTGCTTTGAAGCCCCTGTTGGTTTAAAGTTTACGTCAGAGTGTCGTATCCTTAAATCTGTCTTTAGTTTTGAGTTTGTCCTTATCGTCAGCGTGGAAAAGCTTCTGAAACCAGAGAAACACAGTTTATTAAACAGCCAGAGAAGAAGAGACTGTACATAGGAACTGGTATGCAACAACGTGGGGCCAATTAAAGTGATGGCTGCTTAACGATTGAAATTATTTTTTTGTAATCCAACATCTAAAATAGATCTTAAATTTTAAATGCAAACAGCAGCGATTGAAAACAATATAATAACCTTGTGTAACACCGTTGCTGTATTCTACGCTCATGCTTTATGTGCATCGTCTGTTGGTTCTCAATGGGGAATCCATCTTTTGCAAAGCCGGCTGATGTTTTGATGTTTCTAATGTAAAGTTCATCATGATTTTGCGTTCAGCCAAAACAACTCACTTTAAATTATTGTCAATGCATTTTCGTTATGATTATTGGCTTGACACTCATGATACACTTGATATTCAGTGTGTGGGCTTGAAGCTTGGCTCTGGTTTTGACAGCATGTGGGCTGAGGGCTGAGAAGGTCAGACAAACAGTTTTCCCCCGGTGAACTGTGTGTGTGTGTGTGTGTGTGTGTGTGTGTGTGTGTGTGTGTGTGTGTGTGTGTGTGTGTGTGTGTGTGTGTGTCTTATGGGCCTTTTGGGTGGACAGTTAAACGACAGACTGGGTCGTCTCTGTCCTGAGGGCCTTATTTGTATTCATTTGTAACAGGCCCATTCATAAAGTAATAAAAGTTTCATTTTAGTTTGGAGTTATTCCTGAAGGCAACTGGGTAGAATTTAGTCGAGTTTTCACATGTTTGAAGTTTGTGTGAAGTTTCAGGTATTTATTTACCTGCCTTGAGAGTCATGAAGTAAAACATCCAGGTTGTTAACCTTGTCATTGGTTTTGCTTCGTTTGCTTCACTGTTTTTTTCTTTTTCTTAATTTTTCGAACAACCTCAGTACGTTGTTTGATGACAACACAACCCACGTGTCGTTATAATTGTGTGAACATAATCTGATATTAAGTTGAAGCAGCTGTTGTTATGTTCATCCATCTTGATGAGTCCTTGTCATATGATTGTGAGATGTTTGAGTCTGGGGTTTGTTTTTTTAGCACTTGAACATGTGGCTCTTATGTTTTTATATTCCAGCCTACATTTTGTGTTGGTTATTTCTGTTTAGTCCTCAAGGAATACTGTATGTATATTTCATAACTCTTCTGTTTTTATTGTTTTAATCATTAACTCCTTTAATCATGATGATGACGTTTATGATGATTTATGTCTTTGTCCACTCACTTTCACTCTCTGCAGTAGCAACAGTAAAACGTGGGTCAATCCCAGAACTCTCACTCACTCACTCACTTTGCACACTTGGTAAAAGGCACAGCAATAAAGGGACTCTCTGTGGTGTGTGTGTGTGTGTGTGTGTGTGTGTTGAGGATGATCTGATGGTGCAGTTTGGGCGTTTTTATTGCCAGGCTGCCTGCCTGCATCTCAATAAAAGGTTTTATAATGAATATCATAAATCCTATTTCACACACACACACATACACGCACGCACACACACACACACACACACACACACACACACACACACAAAAGCTAGAGGCTCCTTTTATAACCAATGTCGGGGGCTCTTGATCTAGATAAAGTTGAGTATTGTCCTAAAATTAAAATGACAATATTACAGTGGTTTGTCCGACTTACTCACCTGAAGCCCTTTATTAGTTTCAAATGAATGTTTTAACACATTGAATCTTTGAATAGTTTGTCTGAATATACAAATGATGACTACTACAAAGTGATGTCATTGTTCGTATGGGTACCTGGCTATTGTTTTACGACAAATGTAACATGTCCTTTAAAAGAAATTGAGAGGGCAAGAGTTTAGTCTATTTGTAAAAGTTTATTAGTAGAAAGTTTAAAAATATATGCTTACATTAAATCATTTTTCATTTTAAAACAGTAAAAATTTCTCTACATATGATGTATTTTAGCATTGTATTAAGTCTACCTGTACAAAATCACCATCCATGTACACTAGGTATAAAAATTACATAAATACATGCAGTTGGTTACTGACAGCATGTTCAGGCCTGGTATCTAATTTTGCTGAGCTAATCACAAGGGCCAACTCCAGGTACAGGTGCACTCAAAGTGCTTTCCCCCACTCCCCAGACCTCTATATATATCATCACAGACATAAACACACTGACAAAAAGTAGATGACACACAACACACAGACACAATGCAGAACAGAGCCATCAGACTGATTAAAGACATTGCCATTGGTCTTCCTGCCTAGAAATGATGACAGTTTATTTGCAATAAGAGCAGGAAAGTGAGAATTGGTATAAATGACATACGTGTCCACCTGTGATCACATCACTCAGGACAAATGTCAGTACCAGGTCTGAACCGGCAATAGCTTCTACACTGATTAAAACGTTCTGTCTGATGATGAAAAGTTGCACATCGTGACTGTTTATGAGTTGGACAAGACGAGGACAGAAACAGAAACAGCAGCTGAGGGTTATCTCCACTACAGATGGTGAAAAGAGGAGGAAAGAAGCTGGAAAACTCATTTCCAGCATGTTTATCTTCCTTGGCGAACCCAGGGAAGGCTGCTTGGGGGCAGGAAGCAATGAACTTTATGGGGAATGTGGTCTTGATTTTGAGAAGCACGACCACTAATAACAGCGCTGCTGTGACATACAGGCTGCCAGTGATCCTAAATGTGGCCTCGTGAGTTTACTGTATTTTTACCAAGGTAGGCTTCCTGATTGTGAGAACAGTTTATTGGTGTGTAGAACTGCTGCACACAGCACATTTAAAAGCAGACAAAATAGAATAGGACAGTTGCACAGTGACTTGCTCTAAACAGACAACCTCTGACTTGAGGCACAGTGGCGCTGTGTGGAGAACGGGTAATAATGTTAATGTGTTCAAATGGTAGTTAAATGATACAGAGCAACAGCTGGGGACTGTTGCAGATTATTCTGAGGGCTGGAGCGATGACAGAGACGCCCATGCATAAGAGAACGCTGAGTGAAGAAGCAAGTAATAAAGGCAGAATGGACAGAGGACTGTTGTGGGGAAGTATGACGACGTCTCCAACAGCAGTGCTGTTGGTGTGGATCTGAGCATCAGCTGAGTTAGAAGGGCTCATATTGTTTTCTGTCAGATTAAAACAAGAATCCTTTCCTAGTTTTTAACACAGTATTGGTAAAGCTATTAGTTACATGATGGATGGATGGATGGATGGATGGATGGATGGATGGATGGATGGATGGATAGATAGATAGATAGATAGATAGATAGATAGATAGATAGATAGATAGATAGATAGATAGATAGATAGATAGATACCTTGGGAGGGGTCCCTCAGGGAAATTAACAGTAATTTGACTATTGTTCTAAAACATTCTTATGCAGTTTGGTTAAATGTGCATTTGCATTGTGTCATACATGTGTGTGTGGTATCTCCTGAGGTGAGTCACAAGATTCCTGATTGTTTATGTGTTTGTGTGTTTTTATTCTGCATCATTAGTAGCCTGCTGCCCGCCAGGACACGCCATGCTGCTTGTACTGATGACTCCCACAGTGGGAGGAAGAAAGGTACCACTAATAAAGTTAATATAGACACAAGCACACCCACACACCCACCCACACCCAGAAACACACACACACACACACAACTCAGCAAGAGTGGTTTCCCTTATTCAGCTCGCAGCATGGCACCGCCCAGCATGGACCACCTGCTAGTTAATAGCACAGTTAATGCAAACACAGAGCATATTGGCTCACCATCATGTATAAACACGTAGTGCACAGAGCATGCCAAGCAATTGTGACTGCACATACACACACATACGCACACACGCACATATGCACTCATGGTCCAGCCTGTTGAAGTGACATGCAGTAGCAACAATGGCCAGTGGGTGTATACGCCTTACAGGAAACCGTAACAAACTGCTAATTGCATATCGGTCGAGTGATATTATTAAGATAGTGTGTGAGTGATCCGTTCCGTGTCGTCCTCCTTCCCTTCATCTCTCGTCCCTTCAGCCAATCACAGGCAACTGGATCACATTTACGAGCACGGTTGCCAGGCAACAAGACGAGAGACTGTATGTGTGCGAGAGGGAGAAAGAGAGGGAAGTGGTGGCGGAGAAAAAAATAGCCGTGTTGTTGCCAAGAGGAGAGGAGAAATCTGAGCGAGATGGCTTAATTGCGTTTCACAGAGCGCACGCCATTCACGGTCAAGTGGTGCAGCGTGCGATCTGATAGCGATGATCATGCAACCACAGTGGTTGACCTGGGGTTACGTCCTGCACGAGGCTCAGTCAGCGCCTGAACCTAACCTCCCCCAACTGTGGGTACATTCTTATGACAATTCGACTTAAAATAAAAAAATAAAACTTCTTTCTTTCTTTCTTTCTTCTTTCCTTCCTTCCTTCCTTCCTTCCTTCCTTCTGTCAGTAGGTTATGGACTTAGAGGCCTGTTGTTGTGGAGACCTACAAAAACATTATTGTCTTTAATGCCTCAGCCACAGTGTTCATCTGTTTTCCTCTCAATCCCCCCCTCTCTCTTTCTCCTCATCTGCCATGAAGCTTTTCTCTCATCCAACTCTTCAGTGCTTCCTTTACCCTCACCACTCACCCCACTTCATCACTTCCCCTTCTCCCTCCACTCTTTTTCCCACTCTGCTCCCTCTTACTACCCAACACGTTTCTGCCTTGCATCATTCCCATTCCTCCTTTACCCTCCTCCTTCACTTCATCCCCATCTCTGTCTTTGGCAGCTCTCGATGGACATTTCCTGATGCCACAGTGCAGTATTGTCCCAGAGGCCAACAGCACAAGACATGCTCTGTCTTACACACACACACACACACACACACACACACGTAGTGCACTCACTCAGTAAGCATGGGAAGCTGAGCTCAGTGAGTCTTGCTGCTCTGTGGCCAAGTCCTGTTGAGTCAAGAGGCTGAACTGAGGAGTGATATGCATGGGAGAAAGAGAGATAGAGAGAGTGTGTGTGTGTGTGTGTGTGTGTGTGCGTGTGTGTGTGTGTGTGTGTGTGCGTGCAGCTGAGCCAGCAGCAGTCACACTAGGTATCACGCCTGGCTGATGGCTGTTAATGCTGAGGATTAACATGTAACTCTTACTAGCTTTAGTGCCTCTGGGGTTTCCCCACATAGTCTACATCTGACTATTTCACTCTGTTAACCCTGCCTGCAATGAACAGAAGCACAGGCCTGTAGATTCTGATCAATTAAAAAAAAAAAAACATGTAGCCTCTTAGTTTGCCATGTTGCCGGTGTTATCTCCTCCTGCATTTGCAGTGTGCCTAAAAGCCCTGCTTTCTTCCATTTGTCCTTGTATGTATGAATTGTGTGTATTGGTGTACAGGTGTGTGTGTGCTTCAGTCTCATCCACTCACTTTCCTCTTTACCCTTCATTCCGGGCTCACTGTTCTGCAGCTTTTTCCCACTGGGGGTGTTGCCATGGCAACTGTGACACACACACACACACACACATACACATACTGAGGTTGTCCTTCGGTACATGCTTTTTGTTGAATTTGTTGTGGTATGTCAGCAGCTCCCTCGGATGTAGCGGGATGCTCTGTTAGACTGAGGCTGCAGCAGTAACAAGAGAACAGTGTTTCCCACAGCCACCTGACCTCCCGCCAGAGACGCTGCTCGATCTTCCCACGGACCCACTGAACGTGCCGTGTGTGAAAAACAGAGAAAGAGAGTTAATTTTGAGCATAATATGTTACAGGTCTTTTATTTTGCTTATATATATATATATGTATATGTATTAAAAAAGCTGTTTTCTGTGTAATGTTGTATCTGTGGGGCTCAGGAGTGTGTAGAGAGGCTGAGGAGCAAGCATGATGCCCAGACTACATTACCCACAATTCTATATTTAGACCACTGCAGTGTGTGACTCAGCACTGCCAAGCCTAACTATGGTCTGACGGCACAGCTCTGATTGCAGCCATGTCACTCAGTGTTCTATCGCTATCAAACATATAACCTGTATATGTGAGATTGTCGGATATGCAGGGATGTATTAGTCTGATGGCATTGTAGTTACAATGAGGTTGATATCCATTCATAAGAGATGCACAGACCACCTCTCTTGCCCTTAAGCGGCTCACACGATGCATTCATGCAGATGGCATGATGCATGTTGCGGTGGAAACCATTTGTAGCATGCACTGTAGCTATTGTGCATGTTAACATGAGCTGTGACAACGTATGTGCGCATATTGCACATGCTCGGCAGCACATATGAAGTGATGTTTCAGTGTAGGGGATGCGGGTGATATGCATGCGGCAGTGTGTAATTGGTTATATGAAGTGTGGATGGCCGGGGAACTCCAAACATCTTCCTTGTTCGTCATGTTTTTAAATGTCTTTATGAGCTCTGCATGCAAACCAGAATGGAAGAGAGCTCTGTCAAGCTCCCAGCCTCAGGGCTGCGTGCACCGGGTGCGTGAGACACGCGTCAAGGCGACCTGACTTTTGAGTCATTACTTCTTCGTCACTGTAACCTTTTTTTTTTAACTGCCAAATTAAAGCCATCATTTTGGTCACTTTCATCCTGATTTAGACACCGACTTTGTTTGCCTGACGTCAGACGGGGGGAAACCATTGCAGGATAAGAGCACATAATTACATAATTACAATTACAAGATCGTCAGAGTTGCTCCAGGTTTGCTTAATTGGTAGCAGTCTGCTGTCTGTAGCTACATATGTATGTATTTCACAGATGAGTTATGAAAGCCTCTATTCAGTGTCTTCTGGACTGATGATGTGGTCCGTTTATTTTGATTTCCTGCAAAAATTGATGCCATACAAAGGGAAGTTCCTTTTACATGAAATATAGAAAGCCTCTTCTTTTAAGCCCACTTATGGGAATTTTCAGAGAACAAATGATCTCATTTGTCTCATTCTACTTTATCTTTTATTTTAAGTGAAAATGGACCCCAGCGTGTGTGACTCATTTTTGGCAAATGTTTCATCAGTATGTGCTTAAGAATTTTAAACTTTTGCCTGACAGAGTGAGTGAGTGAAGCCCACCAGAGTTTCTGGAGCATAAATGTTTGCATTATTGTTCAGCTGACCGTCTCAACACATGGTAAAAGATGATACACTCACATCAGCACCGTGACAAAACATTTCTAATAGAGAACCCAATACTTCTTTAAGATCGTGTGTCATAATGCCTCCAGAGGTTGCATATACAGCAGTCAAACAACAGCAGTGTTTCCTGCTCTGGAGCCTCACCTGATCACGAAGGAGACAGCATCATTTGAATATAGAATGCTGGACACCACCAACCTAACATGTTACTTTAGCAACCTTTTGTCACTTTTGGGTCTCGTTCATGCATATTTGTGGTAGAGAATCGATAACAACAGTAGTAGCCTTGAATTTGTGACTACAACAGGTCAAATCAGGTCAAATTGCTTTTATGGAGATCAAAAATCAATCAACTTACCCATTTAAAAAAAAAAATCATGTCTCTAGTTATCTGCGCAGAGGCTGAGAGAGATTCAGGGGAAAGCCTTAAAAGTAGTTTTGAATTAAACTTTTTTTTTCTCTTTAGTCAGGGTTTCTTCTTCTCCTTTCACATTTCTCCACACTTCTTTGTTTGTGACCGTACAAGCTGCCTGAGCTGGTTTCATTTCATGCGTCTCTATTTATAGCAACAGAAATTGTCCTTTGCCAAGAACCCCTCATTTCAGAGTAAATATGCCCTGTCTGGAGGCCTGAGTTCAGCTCTGCCTTGGTCCCCAGGGTGTGTGTGAGTGTGTATGTGTGTGTGTGTGTGCGCGCCTGTTTCTCATTGCGTATGTGTTGGTGAGTATGTGTGTAAAAACAGATTTAAAGCGTCTGTAATCAAAGCCAGAGAATGAGCAGGCTTTCTCAGGCCCAGCTGACTCCACTCGAAACCATTACACCAGCGCTGATCCACAGTGTCCTGCAGTTTAATGGGTCCAAGGTGCTGGGCTTCAGGGTACGTGTGAGTTTTCCTGCTGAGGAAGTTGTCCGGCGCTGGATTTCCTCCGCGATGCTAAAGCAGGCTCTTTGATGTCAAGGGTGTTAGCCAGCTGGTCACTGTAATCCTGTTGCACTGATGTTCTCCTGAAAGCCAAGTGAGATTTCCAGGTTTTTTTTAGGATCTCAGGATTTGGTCATGGGACATGATTTTGGATGAGAGAATTACAGTGAAACCCGAGGACACAGAAAACTTCCCTAATGTTGTTTAGGTTTTATTTTTTTAGTATTTTGAAGGCAGGGATTTGAGCTGCCAAGTGGTTTGAATGGGTATTCCCATGTGACAGGAAGACAGCACATCTCTGTCTTAGACAGGAATTCCGTCAGTCTTCCAGAGAGACAGTGAGGGAGGGAGTGAGAGTGAATAAAGAGTGAATACAGAATAATGAGTCAGAGCAGTCTGAGTTGAACTTGCTCTTATGCTTGAAGCAGCTGGGCCCATACACACACATAGTCAGGTGTGTCCAATTACGTTTCAGCTGAGGCTTCTGGCTCTGACCTTTAAAGGCAACTTTTATCTTAACACAGATACGGTTACATTCATACTGGTGTAGTGACTCTGCTGTTTTATATAGTTTTTTGTAATCGCTAGCCCTACTTTCCCCATTCTGTTTTCTGATGCAGATGTTTTCCACCTTTTACAGTTGATCTCTATTTATCGTTGACATGTATGACCCATTGGATCATACCAGCAGCACATGTACTGATCCCTGACATGCTGCACAACACAACATTAACAGTAAACATGTTAGTGCTGTGGGACCATCAGGGTGTGGTTTTGTTGAGCGATGACCTTTTGAAGTTTCACGCCAGAGTCAATAGCAGAGCAGTAAAGTCAACAAGTCAAATTGCCTGTGCAGCCCACAGTCATAATAAATGATGACATGATCGCTAACATAGTCTAACAGGCTTAATCAGCTGTGATTCTAACTGCAGCTTTTTTTTCACTGGCTGTTACGAACTGCAGAATGCATGTGTATCCTATCATTATCAATAAAACACGCACTGTATTGAGTGTGATGAAGGTCAGAATCAGCTGATCAGCTGTAAAGCTTATGCTGTGTACTCTGTGGTGTTAATGGTGCCTAATCAGGACTGAAGAAGCTATAATCACCATACTGTTTGAATGGGGCTCAGTTAACGCTGCTAAGACAGAGGTTCACAGATATCCCATCATGCCCATCTTTAACATTAAACGTTTTGTGGCTTGCACGCTATGTTTGTGAGATATATAAGAAACTGACATGGTCTTTTTCTCCTTCTACATGAGATAAATCAAATCAATATGTAAAAGAAGGAAAATGCTATACATCTTGAAAATGATTTACTTATTATATACACCCCATGCAGAAAAAATATATTGGGCAGCGCTTCCTGTATTAGAGTGGTGCACTGGTTGGTTCGGTGCACGTGTTGGAGCACTGGTAATTGGACTCTGGCGCTGGAAACAAACCAGACTGGTCCAGAACATCGATTGTTCAGGTTCATCACAGCACAAGCTCATCTGGGTCACACTCTCCAGCGTGATGGGTCCGTGGCTGATTAATCAGCAGCATGGGCTTACTGCCAAGGCTTTGTATGGAAGATATGATAGACAAACAAACAGTTTCCTGTGCTGGTATAAGAAAGATTAGTTTTGTTGTTAAAGCAAATACAGTACTTCCTTTTGGAAATATTAGATAGGAAAGGAGGAAAATAAGTTGCAGTCAGCTTCTTATTAACACTGAGAATAAAGGGAAATGTGAGCAT
Organism: Trinectes maculatus; assembly: GCA_016785345.1. Taxonomy (NCBI): domain Eukaryota; kingdom Metazoa; phylum Chordata; class Actinopteri; order Pleuronectiformes; family Achiridae; genus Trinectes; species Trinectes maculatus. The sequence goes on from JAFBJQ010000101.1 coordinate 127,848, forward strand.
TTTAATTTACAAGAAGTTGACAGTTGTTCTTTTTAGCCTTGAGCACGTGTGTCAGTTCAGCTGTCATTGGCAGTCTTATCCTCCTGTCACCGTGGCAACAGCAGTTAGGGTGGAGAAAAGTGCTTTGACAGGAAGTGGCCTTGCCATGACCTCCTGACTGATGTCATTGGTCCAGGGAGGGGTCAGAGGTCAAAGATGGTATGGTGTGTGTGTTTGTGTGTGTGTGTGTGTGCCTTTCTCTGACTGACAAAGCAGCATGCAGCTCCTGTTTTGTTGATGCTTGAAATATTTTGGCTGGTTAACCGGTTTGACTTTGAACTTAACAATGGTTGTGAAAAGTTCTATTTGCTATTTGAGAACATCAGAGGTCACTACCTTCTTAAATACTGAATGTAAAATACTATGAGCATTACGTACAGTTTACATTTTGCCTTCCACTGTGAGCCTACAGAGTAATTTTCCTGACCCTGACCCTGATACTCCTCCTGCCCCTGATCTAAACAAAGGGCCGACAGGTAAACACACTCACCATGAGCTCATTTATAATTGATACATTCGCTGTAAAAACACAAGTCATTAATTGTTAACCTGGTTAAACAGTAAACAGTGGATGTGACTAGAGGTCCATGGTCTGTCTTCTGATTGGCTGAGACACATTTACAGCTGCTTGTATTTCATTAGGTTGTCAAATATCAACACTCACAGGATTACAGATTTTGAAGCTGCATTATTTATTAGAAACCCGAACGAGCCCTCACACTGTCACCACCACCACTTCTCTCTTCAATCAGAATCCCTCCAAACCGCGGCCTCTTGTGGCTTCTTGTTTAAGTATAATGTATCATGCCGTAATGCATTCCTTCAGCATGTGGTATTGGAGGTTTGCTATAACCTGGAATCCACTTCACTGTGTGCACTGTAGATGCTGTTGTCTCAGACACTGATGGCTTGTTTTGGTCAGGGGGACTGGCTGCCTTGTTGTCTGCAATGCTCAGTCTCTGACTTGGTTGTATAGTGAGAGGAGAATCCAGACCTCATGAATAATTCTGCTTTTTTTTCCTGGCACTGCTACTGCAGCCTCTGCAGCCTCTGCCTGTCCTCCCCTCTTCAGTCTGTCTCCCCTCACATCCTTCTCTGCCCCTCTTTGTCTCTTCCTGGCTGTCTTTCAGCCAACCTCCCTCCCTCTATCCACTCATTGTTGCTGTGTCACCATCGAGATGCTGGTGTCATGGGGACCAGATTGGTCATTGCTGCAGATGTCTGTAACCTTGGAAACCAGCTGCCAGCTCACCTGCTCTGGCATGAACCCTTCCCTCCTTATGCCACCTGAGACACAATATCATTCCTGATATTATTAATGACCTAATTTTTTCCTACCAGCTAATATTGTCCTCCTAGTCTTCATCATTTCTGTGTAATGTAGCGGCCCCTTTGAAATTCATTGCCAATTAAAATGAAAGAGAATTTGTGTTTGTTGTTGCAGCTTAGCAAAATGCATCAATAAGAGATCACACATCAGTCTAATGTGGCTATATCTCAAAATGCAAAGAGACATTATTTGTATGATTGTTATTATTGACTAATAGTAACAGTGAATTTAGTTTTGATGTTGTAATGTAATGTAATGTTGGTGTTTTTTTGGCTCAGTTGGTGTGGATTGACACTCTTTGACTAGCTCAGGTGGGGATGGATGGATGGATGGATGGATGGATGGCTGGCTGGATGGATGGATGGATGGATGGATGGATGGATGGATGGATGGATGGATGTATGGATGGATTATTTATCCTGAGGGAAATTCAGGTTTTTTAGATAGATATTACAAAATACAATGTTGCTATGAACAAACTCTGACACAGGTATACATCAATACAACCTGTTACTGTTTGCATCCCTGTAAAAAGCAGCAAATAACTTAGTCACAAAAGCCTATACTGTATTTCTATTGCATTTCAGTTGGAAAGACATTCAGAGAATCTGCCTTTTCATCCAAACAACACATTGTCCGAGCAGGATAAATAACACAGGTCTTGATATGCAGCTGGCAGTGAGATGAATGCAAAGTGCAATGCTGAGAATAAAGTCTCAGCATAAATAAAACATACAATCTGTTGACTCCGATACAGGAATGTGTCACCAAAATCACTTCACACAGAAATGGTTTATGTTAGATGACAGGTTTGATGGCATCGCTGGCACTGGAATGCCTGAGGATAATTTTGGGTATCTTTTTAATCAAGAATAAAATTCTATATTGTCACTCCTTTACAGGCTCATCATATCTTAAATGTCTCTGTGTACCATATAAAAACACATATCTGTACCTGTCTTCATGAATCACTTTACAGTGGAAGAGGAATATAAAATAGATAAATAAATAAAAAACAATTAAGACTTAAACTGTGTATTTGCCTACAATGAACATACCAGACAATTTCTGAGATCAAGAGGGAGCACAGATTGTATGACAGAATATATGACAGTATATATTATATATATATATATCTTTCTATTTGTTGATCCGCAGTATCTCGTATCTCGTAGTATTTGTGTGTGTGTGTGTCTGTGTGTCTGTGTGTGTGTGGGTGTGTGAGAGATACTGTCTTCAGTCTCCCTCTGTCACCCTCTCTCACAGTGCAGCTGAGACACTGTTTCCGTAGCAGCAGACAATTTGATCTTAGCAACAAACATTCTGACTCTCATCTTAGCAACAGGCCAAGATCGGTGTTGTCATGGAAACGGCTACAAACCTGTCAGTTAAGTTAGTTGCTAGGCGAGGAGGAAGAATAGTTTCTTTGCCATTCACTGGGCAGCCTGACAGTTTGCCTTGTCCGTGAGTAACATTCAAATGTGTTACTGATTTTAGCAATTGGACTAGTTCACTCTCCTGATGAATACAGTGAACGTGACAGTGAAATATAAAGGTGCAAATTAGTTTACCTGTAATTATGCACCATAGACACCCACAGTATATGTCCCATTCAGAATATAGCTTTTTTCATTTAAATACTGTGTTGGATTTTGTTTGGGGCAAAAGCTGTAATAACTCAGAGGTAGTGGATGAATAAAAGGCTGCCAACAGAGGACATAAACAACATCCAGCAGATATCAGACATCATGCTTGTAAATGAAAGGCCAATATTTATTCCTATAAGCATTCTGTCCTGGTCTACAGGAAATCTCTGGCTCTGTGTTCCCTGTCTCCCATTGAATCTGATGTGTAATAAACAAACTGCTAACTTTGTGTCTCTGCTGAAGATCCTGATCCATGAGTATTTTCACAGGAGAAGCAGATGCATCTGAAAACTATACTAAAATGATAACAGTAAACAAAAAAAGTGACAAAAACATGCTACTGAAACTAAAGGTAATCAGACTTGACATTAGTGGACATTATACTGTGCGTGCACATCGAGACCTCACTCACACAACAGAAGTGAATCATGATAAAATGTTAGAATGTAGTTGTTTGATTGGAGGTTTGAAAGGAAACGTCTGTGCGGTTTGTTTGATTGTCGGGCTTTCAAAGTTTAGATCCTGTACTTTTAACATGTAGATGTTCACTGGAGGCAAATTAGCACTGACTCACAGACAGAGAACACACAGACACAAACACAGTAGCTGTCTTCCAGATGTGAGCAGTGTGTGTTCTGTGCCACCCCTAATCTTGTTAATCTCCTATGGAGTCTGAGGTTCCTGGTAATAACAAACAGGAAGAGGGCCATCATAAATGCAGAGATCAAACACACACATACACACAAACACTTGGCTGTCTCTCCAGTCCCATGGTTCTCTCTCCAGCAGTGAGCTCATTAAAATGTGCAAGACGACCCCTCTCGTCTTCCTGCACCCCGATCTCTCCTCCATCTCTTACATTTCTTCCCCAATCTACCTTTTCGTGAAAAAAAAATACCCTCCATCTTTTTCTGTTTGTGACCTCATGTCACCCAACATGGGTTTTAAGATCCACTTCATGATTTGTATTTAGGTCACTCTATCGACCAACAGTGCAAAATACCATTTCAGTTGTTCAGCTTATCGGCATGCATGGTGTATACTTGAAGCCTGCATGTGTGTGTGTGTGTGTTTGGGGGAGGGAGGCTCTACTAATGAATGGTTGCCGGGTAGAACAGGAGGCGTGAGGGAGGAATTTGTTAATTATGAATGGAGTATTTCTCTGTGGATGTGAACAACACACAGTGTTAAGTATGTGTGTGCGTGTGGTTTAGCTGTTGTGAGTGTCGGGGTATGTGGGAGCATCTGTGAGCATGTGCGTGATGATTGATTAAATCATGCTGGAAATGCTAGTTTGAATCTGCTACCATGCTGGCACATATAACCGCTGATGTGTTCATGAGCAAGGCATTGCGGGCTGATACCAGGTCACCGTCGGGCCTTTTATTTTAGGGCCAGAAGAAATCCAACACTGGAGTTGAGTTTCATGACAGGAATAGTGTACGAAACGCAGCATAATTAAAGTGAGATTCTCATTAGTATAGTTACAGTCCTACAAGTATGAAAGTGTAGTATCAAACATATTATACACATAACACATTTTCAGTTGTGCATGAAAATATTAATCTGGTGCGTAACACTTTCAGAGTCATGCCCTTCTCTCTCTCTGCCCCCCTGCGATTTACCATGTAAGTCTGTGTAAGCCCCTATGATAAACAGTGTCTCTTGAGGAAATCCCATTTGGCTTGAATGTAATCAGACTTTCTCAGTGTTTACATATTGGTGGCATCAGTTATTATGGTATTATCCTGGCACCAATGAATCATATAGGATTAAAGTTATATATATATATATATATATATATATATATATATATATATAGACACACACACACATTTACACCTGCAGAGCAGCAGCAGCAGCTCCGAGCACCTTGTTTGGAAGTTAGGTCTGTTTGCCATCACTTAAAGTGAGTGCAGCGCCGATGTCAGCTTTTCCACATGGACCCACTCTGCCTTAAAATAGACTGGTGTTTACAATTGCAGGTTAGCAGCTCACAGAACTCTGTTCCCAAGTGGCAGGTTCTCCCACAAACACACACTCGTGAGATACTACTTTATTTGGACAGAGCTGTGAGTATGTGTGTCAGTGTGTGTGTGTGTGTGTGTGTGTGTGTAGTGTCTACGAGAGGCAGATCAGTGTCTTGTGTAAATATTGGCCTTGTGTAAAAAGGAAACGAAAACACATGTCATTGTTCGTCTGTTTGAAGAAGACAATGCTTTTACCGGCATTTACTTTGCACAGCACCCTAATAGCGTTCATGTAAATACTGATCACAGCGCTGTGTGGTATCTGTCGAACAGAAAAAGGACCCATTTGTGGTAAATGTGCAATGAGACACCTTGGCAGCCTCTGCATGTGTGTGCGTGGCTCTGTGCGAGTTTCTTCATATGAACCTGGCTGTTTCGTGTTTCCAGGGGCAACCAGAGACATTGGTTCAGCTCTGACCAGGATGTGCATGAGGCATCGCAGCATCGAGGCCAAACTCCGCCAATTCACAAAGTAAGATGCATGTCTTTTATTTTTCCTTTCATCCTTCCTTCTTTCCTCTCCTTTTCACCAGTTGTGTCGTCCTCCTTTGGCTTCCTCTCTTGCAGCCAGTCGGCGCTTTGCAGGAGTCATAAAATGGTAGACTGCGTCTGTGCTTCCATCTGAAGCTGACCTTGGTTTTATGGTCATGATGGGGCAAATGTTTGGTGAGGTTTTCTCGTCAGCTGTGTGGATTCCATGAGGAACACTGCTCTGTCTGTACATATTTGCTGTAAATGAATAGAATTATTGGCACGCAACAGAGACCACTCTGAAAACCTCACCAAGAGTCTGTTTTCATCCATTGTTTCATCCTTTCCTCTGTTCCCCATACCCTCTAATGACTTTTCCACCACAAAAGCGATTTCACTGTTGATGATAATGATGATTATGATCTATGGCCATGTTACTGGTAGAGGAGCCCTTCAAAGATGGATTCCATCTAAGCATAGTGTACACTTGCTCCAATAATGCTACATTCACTCTGTGTGTGAGCATTTGCATGGATGTATGTGTGGATCAGTAGGGAGGCAGTGTTCCACATACTAAAATCACAAAGTGGAACGACACGTGTAGGAAATTTATATCTCCATCTTGTTCCATAAATATACCACAGCTTCTCATGTGGTGGTCGGTGGGGGCTGGTGGTTGGAATATGGGGGTCTCCGTAGTCAAGACGCCAAACCATGGAAATATTTACTCAAGAACTGAAACATTATGGCTTTATTTATAACCCTCTAATACCCCCGTCTGTTCTGCAGTGCTTTGATGGAGAGTCTCATCACTCCTCTCCAGGACAAGATTGAGGATTGGAAGAAGACAGCCAACCAGCTGGATAAGGACCATGCAAAAGGTACACACACATCACTATCTATCTATCTATCGATCGATCGATCCATAGATCAATTGATCGATAGATAGATAGATAGATATCTATCTATGTCCGAAACGTAGATAGATATCTAGATCTCTAGATCTCTAGATAGATAGATAGATAGATAGATAGATAGATAGATAGACAGATAGATATACACAGTTAGTTTGGGACATTACTTTCTCAACTGATTGGTTGATCAAAATTTAATTAATGTAGTTAACAATAGTAGTAAATTCATGTTGGGATTAAATATGATCATATATCAAATCTAACAGGACAGGCGTCAAAGCATCTCAAGGTTCATGTTTCTCTAATGATAACAGGGTTCAGTGTAAATCAGCCAGAGATGATGATCAGTGCTGACCTGACTCTAATGATTAAGTATCACTGTTTTCCTTTTAAGCAATGCTTTGGATGTCTGTGTCCGTGGGCTGCTGGAAGCCTTTCTATTTACATCCGTACTGGAAATGAAAGCTAATACATGTTTACACAGAGCGCTTTACATTCCTGCTACTGAAGCATCTCTGTTCATCCTGTTTCAAGAGTACAAGAGGTCACGCCATGAGATCAAGAAGAAGTCATCTGACACCATGAAACTACAGAAGAAGGCTCGGAAAGGTAACGGTCAGCAGTCTCATGGTGGAGTTCAGACTCCTGTCATATTTGACAGAATACAGTTCATGTTATAGATGTAAATTGGTCATTTTCGCTGGCATCTTTGGAAACTCTTTCATTAGAATTAAAGATAAAGTCATGACAAAATAGACCTAACATACAGTGTAATAGATAAATCTGAACATAGACAAAGCTATATGCAGTCTATAGAACGATTGTAGGCATATGTTGCCATCTAGTGGCAGTTTGCAGTACCACAGCTATTTTCTAACTTTCTAAAATACCTCTTATCGATAAGAATGTGAAATAGTACTTTGTTTCCGGAGTAGCTTTCATTCAGTTGCGAATGAAATGAAAACAAAAATGTCTGTGCAGCCATTCTCTCTTTTACCAATGACCTTATTTCTGGTGAAGCATAACACTTGCATGAAGTTTTGATAATGCGAAACAGCACCCTCTGCTGTTTGGCTTGTAAGTGTCTGGTTAGTCCTGTCAGTGTCAGGTGCTTGGTATATTATTATCATTTCTTTGTTTTTTGGGTTGCAGCAGTGTTGTTTTGCTCTCACCTGTGGCACTGTGGCTGTATTGTGATGGCTTCTTTGTACTAACCTTAACAATAAGTTCTGCTGTTTCTGCTCCTCCCCCCCACCACCACCCCTCTGTGCCCCCTCTCTTTCTCCCTTTTCTTTGCTTCCTATTTGCCGTCTCCCCTTCTCACCGCTTCCCCTCGACTGTCTCTCCCTCACCGTGGTTTATGTCCCCCTGTAATAGAGATCCAGGGTAAGTATCAGCCTGTCTGTCAGTCACTGGAATCACTTTCTTACTTACTCACAGCGTCATCACTGTTCCATTACAATTAACCTGAAGTTAAACAAGCTTCAAAGGTAGATATGTTAGTCCAGGTGCCCCACTTTGAGATTTGGCTTCCACCTCAGGTAACCAAGGTTGGGACCGTATCACATATCACCCCACGTCCATCTGGCTTTACTCAGCTGAGCTTTTAGATGTGTTTTAACAAATGTCAAATGTCAAACTGTCAAAACCACTCAGTGTGGTTGTGCAGTGTGTAGCACAGTGCAAAAATGAAAAGAAAATTAAAATTGTTGGTTGTCATCATATTGTTTGGAAAATACCTTTTTTGGACTCAAATGTAAAAAATACACAATAATAATAATAAGTTACAATGCAGAACAGCTACTGACAACACAACAGTTAGTAAAGGCATCTCCATTTAATGCTTTGCTTCCCTGTGGCGACAAAGTGTGATGTAATTATTTCTAAGCATGACTTCTGGAGCTGCAGCTCTGTGTTGTAGTCACACATCAGCCTTTCATCCTGCTCACATGGGACCACTCCTCTCTTCTTCTCTTCCCTGTCCTCTTCTCTGTCTCTGGGACTGTAGACATCTGCATGCTGTAAGACTACAGACAGACATTTCATATCTCGCTTTCCATTCATTGCATCTTGTGGTAACTGTAGTTTTTCTATGCAGTGTTTATGCACCTGTCCTTTACCGTTTGTCATAAAGTGATTGATCACTGCAGGTAGTTTTACCCCTGAAACACATCACTTGTGTTTTGGCTCTGGAGTGAAACTGTATTTATCCCACGTGTTGGCCACTGATAACTGACAAACCAGCCCAGAAAACACAGGCTGATACAGTAAACTCAGCCATTGTCTGAGAATTCTGTCTCTGCTGCCCCCAAGTGGCTCCCAAGTTATTATTGCAGGTTTAGAGCGCAAGACTCCAGGGAGGTTCTTACATTTCATCTTTACTGTCTTTTGCGTTTGTCAATAATAGCACATTATTATAATAAATATTTTAGTACTGGAAAAAAGTCTTTGGGCTAAAGGATTCAGCAGTGACAAATACTATTCATGTGTGCAGGATGTTAATGCCATATTTGTTTAATATTTAAAAATATATATTATTACAATTTGTATAAAATAAAATGATGCACTTTGATTAGACATTTCACATTACAGCAAGTATAGACCCCTAGCACCAAACAAGGTGTTTTCCTGATATGTATAGTAGTTGTTGGATGGAGTAATGCATTGTGGGAAGCACAGGCTGATAAATAGAAACCCAATGAAACCCATATCATTAAACTCAGTCCCACTATTACTTCTCTTCCACTCTCAAACCATCCATCCACCTTCACTGATGGACACTCCACATGTTCCCCTCATACCTATGTACCATCATCTTCCCTGCTCTGCCTGCCTCACTTTTTATTCCGTCTAATGTTTATTTCCCTCTCACCTCCACCGTACCCTCTCCATCCCAGGCCGAGGGGACCTGCAGCCTCAGCTGGATAGTGCCATGCAGGACGTCACCGATATGTGCCTGTTGATGGAGGAGACGGAGAAGCAGGCTGTGCGCCGAGCCCTGGTGGAGGAGAGGGGTCGCTTCTGTACCTTCATTGGCTTCCTCCAGCCAGTCGTGGTGAGGAGACTCAGCAGTAATAATAATAATAATAATAATAATAATAATAATAATAATAATAATAATTACAGACGTCTGTGGTCGCTGAGCTGATTCACTGATTCAGATATGGGTTTTGTTGATTGTGTAATGCTAAAATACATACAACATGCATCATGTGTCTGATTGGTCAGAGGTAGTTTGGTAATTTAAGGGGAATCTGCATAATATAGAGCAGGTTAGTGTATTTGGTGACTTATTGGTAACGTATACTATGCTTTACATATAAAACGGTCATGGTGTCATCTCCTTTAAAGCAAACTGTTTAGTTTCTTGGTTGTTGTATGTAAAGTATAAACACATACACACAGTCAGTGTGAAAGGATGCTGGTAAGTCCCTGTGTTTGGGACTTAGTTTGGGAGAGGAGGAGCTCGGCTGTATGTCCCACTCACCGTCTCTGTCTTGTGTTGTAGAACGGAGAAATCGCCATGCTGGGAGAGATCACTCACCTCCAGGCCATCATCGATGACCTCACTGTGCTGACAACAGATCCTCACAAACTGCCCCCTGCTAGTGAACAGGTGAAACGTGCGCACAACTGCAACGTGCAGGGCACAAAAAAGACCAAGTGTCTGACACTGGCTGTGTTTGTTTCTCTCTCAGGTGATTATGGATCTGAAGGGCTCAGATTACAGCTGGTCCTATCAGACCCCTCCCTCCTCTCCAAGCAGCTCTGGCTCGCGCAAGAGCAGCATGTGCAGGTACCCACACACAACAATACACGTACACACACACAGTACACACAGACACAACAAACAGCTCACACGCGCGCTGCAGCGTTCAAGGCAATGAGTATCAGAAAGAGGAGCCTTCCCCAATGTTTTTGTTGCACTGTGACTGTCAGTCCCTCTCTGTGTGTGTGTGTGTGTGTGTGTCAGTCCATCATTACTGTCATGTTCAGTGTAGTGGGGTCAATCAATCTGTGTGTGCATCGAAAAGAAAATCAAATATGTAGTCATATTTGAAAGTGTCTTTAGATTAGCTATGCGTATATACACGTTAATGGATGCAAAGTCCAAAGGGCTTTATTTTTTAAATGTAAAAAAAATGGTTGAAAGCAAATGGAGCAAGTAAATTAAAGATATGACCAAAACAACTCTTGTTAATTTATTTCTATGTATTTTTTTGTCCATTAAAGGTTACAGTGCAGTGGTGGTAAATTGGTTAAAAGGGTTTCATTAGTTTACCAGTGGATCATGGGTGTGCTTGGGGCTTAACATGCAACAAACCAATCAGATTTCTGTTCCCATGAAAAGAGAAGTGCACTTTGGTGGATTGCTATTATCCTGGCTACATTTCAGTATAGTGAAAGAGAAGTCTTCCCTGTAGAGGAGCAGATCTGTTCACATGCTCCGACTGCTCCAATCATCATTCAGTGCCATCTGTGCAACCTCTAACTACGCAGGCACATGTTACTATCTCAATGAATGACTTTGAAATAGGAAAGATTCATTATACTGCACCATGCTCAAATGCTCAAGTGCTTTTGGTATTTTAACACTGCTGCTGCTGGAAACCTCTGTTGAAACTAGCCAACTGTTATGGCCCTTTGCAGTTTACGCCAAGAGCTAGAAACACAAACAAGTCGCCATCGACGAAATGGCTTTGACAAGTGTATGAGTACTACATACATGCAGTACTAATTGAAGTAAAAATAGTTTTATGTGTTTCTGTGTCTGAGAAGAGTCACTGTGTATGTAGATGAACCAGTATGTGCATGATGTCGCAGTTGCATGTTCACAGCCCTTTCACCTGTAGTGTTGTGTGTGTGCGAGTGTGACCCAGATCCTAATGATCTTACACACACTCTCTGTCTACCCCCCCACCCCTCCCCCACTTCCACCTCACCCTCACCTCAAACACAAACACAACCTCTGTACTCGTCTCTCTCTCTCTGTTTGTTGGGGTCTTGTCTGTGTGCACGTGTGATTTGCCCTCTTTCTCTCCTGCGGCCTGTTTGTTTACTTGCTTTCCTTTCATTTTCGGGGTTTCTGCTTTTAACTGTGACTCGCGTGTCACCAACTTGATAAAACTTGCCATGCACTGCTCCTGGAACGTCAATACATCACCGATCGCATCCTCCATCGCTCACTGTCACTACAACCGGCCTTTCACATCTTCCAAACTGTGTTTCCACTTCCTGTTCATGAATCAAACCATCACTGTGACACATACCTGTAATCATGCTCTCCCTTCCTAAATACTGTCCTTAATCAACACTGGCATCCATCACCTCCATCTCCTTCCTCACATTCCTCACCCCCTCAACAATCCGCCCCTCCCCCTGCTCCTGTGCACCCCCCACTGCAGCAGCGTCAACAGTGCCCACAGTAGTGCCTCCCGTTCATCAGGAGGAGGTGGTAGTGGTGGTATTGGTGGTGGTGGAGGTTCCCAACCACACTCACCCACCTCCTCCTCCTCCTATCGGTACCGCAGCAGCCTGCCACACCAGCCTCTGCCACCAGGAGGCATCGCGGCACATCGCCTCAGCAGCGTCTCCTCCCACGACTCGGGATTCGTGTCCCAGGATGCTAATATCTACTCCAAGCCCCCTTCACCTATGCCCTCGGACATCACTAGCCAGGTAAAGATGCCTTACTGAGCAACATACGTGATATTATTATATAAAATATTATTATATTCATTTATACTACACACTTATTTAAGCTTTATTGGTTTTCTGCAACACCATCAAATTTACAATTGGAAATTAATGCAGTTTAACAGTGCTCAAAAAAAACCAAAATAGTTTGTTCTTTATAAAAAAAAGATGAACATCAAATACACACAGTGCTCACATGAATTTATAGATTCATGGTCTGTATGGCTAAATCTGTAAGACTATAATGATGTTTTTCTTTGCACATTTCTGGTGTAGAAGTCATCCAGCTCTGCATCATCAGAGGCCTCAGAAACCTGCCAGTCAGTCAGTGAATGCAGCTCCCCAACCACTGTAAGTACTAAACAAACAAAAACAAATGGTGCGTTACATTTACCAAAAGGCTAAAAGTCTGAAGGAGTTGAAAGGAGTGGGAGACATTGATGTATTTTCTTTTTTCACCTGCTCGTGCTTTGCTGTAAATTTTGTTGGCTCGTTGTAGTAAAGAGCATAACAGTCTATTGCAATGTTGTGGTTTCCCTTACAAGATTTACATGTCATTTGCAACTCACATCAGGTCTCCAGCAAACTATATGCTGAAAGACCATTCTATATTCTGTGCATTTTAATTGGTGCTGGTGCCATATATATGAACACAAACCTCTCGGAAACCACAGCTGCCCTTGATTTATGTGCGAGAGCTTGTCCTTTTCCTCTGCATTATTCATTCTTTACACAGTGTGCACATCTGTTTGCAGAAAACAAATACAATTTCAATCATCCTCACGAGGCTGATTCAAGGCAGCATCTGTTATCCACAGCAGCTTGCACATATGACTACCTTCGCTTTCAGTTGATTAACACCCTTACCGCCTTCTGACAGTATGGATGCACCAAGTCCTTGATCCATCACTAATTCTGGTGACACTGGTTGATGAGGACTGTGCGCCCTCCAGTCACTGTTGATAAAAATTTGTTGGCTACATTAGTGTTAGTCACACTTCTCTATGAAACCACCATCGTCTCTCTGTAGCCACATTAACATCACTGCAGCTGTTGCATCTGCCAGCTGCATCAAATCTAAAGGTGCCAGACACTGTAACAACACAGTGTGGGGCAGCAGTAGCTAACACCTCCCACAGAAAAGCAGATACAACTTAATTTCACCTTCTTGAGCCCAGTCCATTTCTTTTTCAACATGGACTCGCCTCATTATTGCTTCTTGAGACCAGTGAGGAAATAAATATTAACCGTGACTGAATTTCTAGCCAACTGTAGTGGCAGTGGTTCTGTTCTCCATCATGAGGAAGCAGTAAGGGTCTCGATATGAGGGGATCAAAAGAAGCTAGTGTATTCAGTGATGCAGTGTTTCAGAATGAAACAGTCCAATCAGAACCATCGGAGGATTGAACGCATGCTGGGAGCCACCTTAACACATCACATGACCTTTTCAATGTAAACATAATAAAGCTGTAGAATGTAGGCTTCACTGACTATTAATAACACTTAGAGAGTCATGCTGTGACTAATTGTGCTTAGGACCATTTTCTGTCATCATCTGATCTCTTGCTGATGTGTGTTGCTTTGATTCTCCTGTGTTCGGCCCACTGGCGTCGCCTGCAACTGGCTGCCCCCATCACACTCAGCCTTTCTCTCCTAGTCCATGTCCACGCCTTTGTTTTCTGTCTCTGATGCCACGACTATGTCTCTCGTCCCGCAGTTTGGCTCGTCCTTCGCTACCTTCCGCCCCGCTCTCTCTCACTCTGGCTCCACCAGGCCTCACTCTGTCATTCTTCCCGCACCTGCGTCCCCACCCTATAACCGCTCCCCCGGATCCAGCTCCTCCTCTCCCACATCAAAGGTTCCTATCTGGAAGGTTTGTTCCTCATTTGCTTCCATTTCTTCAGTTGCACCTTTCCTTCTTTTTTTCTGTTGGCTAAGTTTCTGTATACTGTCTTTTCATCACTCGATTCACTCATTCATAACCACATTTATTTTTCAAAATAATCACAAACACCTGCTGAGTGTGCGCATGCAGTTTTTTTTTTTTTTTTGGCTCCCCCCGTCTCACTTACTGGTTTTGCAATCGACCAACTGGAGATTGATTAAAGCTTAGCAGGATGTGGAGAGCACGCCAATCAAAATCATCATCTTCAACAAGTCCTCAGAAAGACCCATGCCTACATGCACCTGAACACACACACCCTCACACACACTCACACACACACTCCTCCAAGCAGCCACTCATACAGGCTCCCCCTCTCTGCACTCAGATGAAGGGCTTCAAACTGCTGGATAGTGGACAAGTCCCTCTTTGCTAATCCTACCTGCTACTTCCAGTTTATTAATTCCACTCACCTCCTCAGGACTGGTCCAAAGCAGGTCAGTATGAGCAGCCTGCTGCCGCAGCAGCAGCAGTTCAGAGGAGGAAGGAACCCCTCGATAGGCTGAGGGAGAACGAGGCGTCGCCGTCCTCCCAGGGCTACGCCGGGCCATCACACCCTGATGACGGGCAGAGAGCAAGGATGACCCCAGCAACTATTGCTGCCAAGGTTATAATTCTATTCTTCCATGAATTCATCTTACCGCCATTAGTTTACTTTATACAGCAATGGGTATCATTCACCATCTAATGGAATGAGTGGTCCTGTACAAAGGGGAATCCAGTACAATCCAGTGCAAGTACAGCAGTGTGAGGCAAACAAAGGAAGTATAAAATACCTACCACTTAAGCACTTAAGTATCTTAAACTAAAAGTATGTTTAAAACAACTGTATATATGTATGTTAAAAAAAAAAAAATATATATATATATATATATTATACACACACACACACACGCACATTACTGGGAAAACATACTGTACATCCCACACAACAATAACAACATATTAACTAACTGGTGAAAACATCCTGGCCTTTCTACGTGTCCTCAGCATGGAGAGGAGGTGTCCCCTGCAGCCAGTGACCTGGCCATGGTGCTGACCAGAGGACTGAGCATGGAGCAGCAGAAAAGCAGCAGAGACTCACTGCAGTACTCCAGTGGATACAGCACAGAGACCACAACCCCGTCCTGCTCCGAGGACACAATCCCTTCACAAGGTGAAACTCTGCGACACTCAGCGTCCACTCTTAATCTCATTTGGCCTGTCGAGCACATATTTATTACATTTATCCTAGTCACACTCATTGTCTGGGATGGTGTTGATAACACTTGCACCGGGTGCTCATTAGGCTGCACCCAAACATCAGGAAGCTTGATGGTGCTTCCATTGATATATATGTGATATTTATACAAACACTCCCTGAGTTTTCAGATTCACAGCTGCCACTGACAAGCCAGCACTAGCATGAGGCTATGTTTGATGTTCTGTTATATACTTAAAGATCATTAAGGCTCAATTAAATGTTATGTTTAAAAATTAAATGTGTAGCTACTGAGTCAGAACATTGCACAGTACAAGTCAGCCCAACCGATTCTCCATTAGTATAGATGGGAAAGTGCTTTTCAGGCAAAGTTTATTGTTGCAGCGCTTCTCTACGTTGGTGTAGTTATGATTGGTTCAACCCAGATATTACATTATCAGACAATTACATTGCTTGGTATAAAGAACTCAACACTGTGTCCACCAGTGTGTCCAGAATATCGGTAACAACTAATGGTAAGACAAATCACTCACTATCACAGTCACACCAAGTTATAGAGAGTAGTATCAACAAGAGTACAGTAAAGTGTTGGTTTAAAAAAGCCAACATGTGATTGGCCCAAATTATGATTTTTTTTAAATTGGCATATCAATATTTCCAAGGTATGCACAATGATTTTGACTTGCATCCCTGTCTAAAATTTAAATTCCATTGTAGTGTAACCACAGTCACACAAAGTGACATACTCTTTTACTATCTAAAGTGGCAGGGGTAGACTGTGACAAGTGTTGTCTGACAGTCTCTTTGATAGCAGCAAGGCAATGACAATATAAAGATGAAACTGGATAATATGAATTGTGTTTCTGCACAAACGCGCTGGCATCTTTTAGTTAAATACCCTTCTCACACAATATGGTAACGCAATACTGATCACAGCAAATTATTGATTATTTTTCTTTGTTAAATAATGATGGCAATCAATTCTCACTCTTCATTCAAAAATATTATCAGATTGTTTCCTATATCTCCTTCTTCTCTTTCTTCCTTAGGTTCCGATTATGACTGCTATTCAGTAAATGGTGATGCTGAAGGTCCAGATGGACAGACAGAGTTTGACAAGTCCTCCACAATTCCCCGCCACTCTAACATCGCCCAGAACTACCGGCGTATGATCCAGACCAAGAGGCCAGCCAGTACAGCCGGCCTACCCACTGGTGTTCTTGGTCCCGGGGTGCATGGTATACCGGGACAACTGGGTGGCGCTAGTGGAGGTGGAGCAGGGACACCAGGCACTGCCACCATTCGGAGAACCCCATCTACCAAACCCGGCGTAAGGCGCACGCTGTCCAGTGCGGGTCCCATCCCCATCCGACCACCCATTGTGCCTGTCAAGACACCCACTGTTCCCGCAGACTCACACTCACCTGGGGCAGCAGGTGGTGGGTATGCTGGTGGAGGACACGCAGGTGGCGTGCCTGTACGAGTAGGCAGTGAGGAGTGTGTGTACTTTGCTGGAGTTGAGGACGCACAGGGTGCGCTTGATTATGTAAAGGCATCACCCAAGCGCCTCAGTCTGCCTAACACTGCCTGGGGTTCAGGGGCGGCATTAGAGGTCTACACCCAACAGCATGGGGGCCTTGCAATGGGAACTGGGTCAGGGGCCGGATCAGAGGAGGATCAGATGATCGCAGCCAATCGGCATAGTCTAGTGGAGAAGATCGGCGAGTTGGTAGCTAGTGCACATGCACTTGGAGAAGGGCAGTTTCCTTTCCCCGCCCTACCCGATGACCCGGCCCCACCACCAACTGGCTCAACCGACTCTCAGTCAGGGACAGAGGAAGCTGAAGGGTCCGGTGATATGTTGACCACTATTAGGAGAGGCGTCCGTCTCCGCAAGACCGTATCCAATGACCGCTCTGCACCGCGCATCTTGTGATTGGAGAAGAAGGAAGAAGATACTTGTCAGCCAATAGGGAGTCAGGTGTTGGTGTGGTGCAACCCAACCGCCTAGTACATTCACACAAAAAAAACTTAAACATATAGGAAAATCTATAATATAAAGAAAATAAATGAAAACAAAACATACACAAAAAATAAGTATAAAGACACCATAACGACATATAATATTACAATGATAATAACATTGATAATATTAATCAATGCTGACATTTAAAGTTTAAATACTGAATATTGACAGGCTCCTAGCAGGCCACTAAAACTAGTGTGTGTTGGACGCAT
Source organism: Trinectes maculatus (assembly GCA_016785345.1). Taxonomy (NCBI): domain Eukaryota; kingdom Metazoa; phylum Chordata; class Actinopteri; order Pleuronectiformes; family Achiridae; genus Trinectes; species Trinectes maculatus. The sequence continues at coordinate 145,356 of JAFBJQ010000101.1, forward strand.
GTTTGTCTTCTCTACACCTTCAACCAGGGACGGACAGATTCATCAAAGTAGATAAAATACAAAACATAGAGAGGGACTGGGTTCTGTTCCGTTTGCCAAGCTAGACTTGTTTTCCCACCCTCTTCTCCAACTAACCCGACCATCTAATCCAAGACAAGAGACTGATGGCTGGAGGAGGGATGATTGGTGGTAGTGGGGGGCATTGTTTGGGGGCGGGGGTGGGGGAAGTCAGAGTTCCATGTGACCAACTGAATTTGAACCTTGGTTGTCTCAGCGACAACACACTGTACTTATGAGTCCACTGAACTGAAGCTTTGGTATTAGCACGGGGAGCTAACAGGCTGGAGGCCTCCTCTGGTCCATCCTTAGTATAAAGAGTCCTTAAAAAAACACAGTTGGCATTGAACCGTGCTAGTGCCCCCCCCCCCCCCCCCCCTGTATATGCTCTGTGTGTGTGTGTGTGTGTGTGCATGTAAGTGGGTAAATGTGGAAACATGATTGTGTGCATATTCGAATGAGTGTGTGTGTGTGTGTGTGTGTGCGCGCGCGCAATGGGGGGTGGGTAGAGCTCTGCTGCAGGACAGCTGGTTACCCAACAAGGGCAGGGCTTTTCTCCTGTGTGTTGTGTGTGTGTAATATCTTGTTTATATTGTGACGTCATTTACCTTGTTGCCACTGTACACGACGTTAGGAGACGTAATCCAGGCGTATAGATATATTCATATATATTTTCTAGAACCAGAGAGAAAATGTTAAATCTGAAATGGAGCAATAAATGTGTCTTATTTTCTTGTTTAGGAAAAAAAAAAGAATTGATAGGAGTGTTGTGGATTCTCCTTTGTCACATTCAGGCAATCATCAGGAATGCTAAATTACACATTGACTGTGAATTCATGCCAAGCCAGTTTTTTGGTGTTTCTCTCTCTCTGTCCCTGTCTCTGTTTGGGAGAGGAAACCGATTACAAAAAAAAAGCACTTTGATATAGTAGGTGGTAGTGCATAGTATGTACAATAGCCACTAGGTGTTGCTATAGTCATCTGATAGCAAGAGTGATAGCAAGAGGGATGGTAGCCAATATAGTCCGACTGTGTCCTGTGGGAATGATTTCATTTGAAGAGGAAGAGGAAGGAGAGGAGTGGGTGGGAGGGGGAAGTGAAAGTGAAGAAAACTTGTGGAATAGGTGTGATTGGTCAGGTGAGAGACAGGATAAGAAAGGATGAGCAAAATATTGAAATAAAAGAGGACATAAGGGCCATGGTCTGCTATGGATTTGAAATAGAGACAAAGGTTTTGATGATGTGGTTGCAAAGGGCTCTGAAGGACTGAAAAGATAATCCCAGGCTTCAAAGTGTTGGCTCATCCTAATGAAATACAGACATTCTTCCTCAATAAATGTGCAAATAGATTTGGTTTCATTTTGTCCAGGTTGAGATTCCTGACTCTGACTTTTCTGCCTCCACCCAAAGAACAATGAAGGTGAAAGTAATAGTGAGACTCACATCATTAAATTGTAATAAAGGGCCAACAGCTACTTTGGATCATTATGTTTGTTTTTAAGTCTGTATTTGTTCTGCGGTGGATTATTCAGAGCACTAGATTGCTGTCTCAGAATTTTTTTTTTTTTTTTTAAATACTAGGACTTTCCAAGACCTACAGCACAACAAATGAATTTCAGCCCAACTCTATTGTTTTGGGTGGGGGCAGTGGAACCCTGGGCCAGTCAATCTACACCCATCAAAACATCAGGTTATTATAAGTACACAAGAGGTGGGAGAGTATGTGTTAATTTGTGAGTGGGGCTCACCAACACTTAAACATCAGTGAAAGACTTGAGGGGCATTTTCCTGTGTAGATAATGATCATTGGATATGTATTTCAGTGGCATGTATGTACTCTGGAGTATTCAAAATTAAATACCGTGGGACTGTTTTTTTTTTCAGTGTCCAAAGCGCTATATAACAAAGTAACTTTTCTCTTGTTTGTGTGTAAATACATGTCACCACTCCTGCTTATCTGTAAATAAGGTCTTACCGATAAACAGGCCTACTGTTAACTTATGGATTATGCGGAAGCAAAGAGAAAAAAACAACTTGATCATGGCAGGGCAACAATATTTTGGCCCAGTTTAAATTGATCTCTGTGTACATCAAGATGGAGTCACTGGGGCTAAGCTAACGTGAACTGCTGACAGTGTTGTTTTCCAGTTCTTCATGTACAGACTGCAGCAGATGTGACCTGTGGCTGTGGAGGCTCTGGAGTTGTTGAAAGGCGTTTTTGATAAGGCTGGGCCAAACACTGAAAATTAATTAACGAGTAATAACGATTATACCTATTACATAATGTAAGTCTGATTATAATTTGCAAGTAACTTGCCCAATGCCAGTTCAGGTGTGTGTCACTAGAAGAAACCATTGACTGTAGAAGTATACGCGCTTTCCTCTGTCACAGAGGATGAATGTAGTTTGAGTAATCAAGGTCTTTTTGCCCACTGATTGTGAGAGCACATGGCTAAACTAAAATAACCAGGCTGCCCCCACTACACTCATTCCCATTCAGTGCAAACCCGGGTCGGCTCAGGGCACGGTGGTATGGAAGGATTATTTATGGATAGTCAGAAAAGGTGAATGCTGCATGGTGTGTTCGCTGAAAGCAAAGCAGCAGCTGATGGAGAGAGAGAGGAAAAGACGGGCGGAATGAGCATTTCACTGCCTGCTCATACAGTATGTACTGTATGTGCTGTTATTTGATTGATTACTGATTGATTGATTGATTACTTGTCATTGAGAATCAGGCGCACAGAGTTGGTGTTAAGGTTTGTTAGAAGATATTACATGGACTTTTGAGTTGTTGTTATTATTTTTCATCCTGCAGTAGGCTACTGTTTGAATATTGACGCTTTTATGTAATGTCAAAAGAAGAAAAAAAAAGTCCAGGTGTAAAACAAGCTGTAACAAGTGTAACATATGGATGCAGGGTGTGTGTGTTGGGTGCTAGTTGAACTCACATCAACATGTGTGTGCAGGCTTTTAGCACTGACTTGACCATAGCCAGTGACATCAGCGCTCTGACGTGCTCTTTTGGTCCACTTATTTATTTAATTGCAGAATAGAGCACTGTGTTGTGTACACACTTTTCTGTATAAAAGAAAATTCGGTTGATGAATTAATTTAAAGAGACAGAGCAGAAAATGTTTGCAAGTTTCAAACATTGGCGACCTCTGCAGCAATTTACTTTCTTTTCTTTTTTTTTTTTGAAACAGTGCTCTAGCAAGGAAATGTTTTATTGCTTTCTGTCTTGGGGGGGAAACTACTGTATGTGTCTTGTCACATTCAGATGCCGTGTGTTGTATAAGATGAATCTGACTGGGTGAGTGGGTGGTTGGGAAAAGGCTCGAGGGCTTGGACTTCACCCCCCATGAAAAACAAAAAAGTTCAAGATGAGAAAAAGTTGATTTGAAGTGTTTGTACATGACTGCCTGTAAAGGTCACACTGTACACGAATATACGTACATATGGTGAATGTACTGAGAGCTGGAGGGTGGTACCGAAGTGCACATATGTGAATTGCTTGAAATGTTGCAATGTCAGTATTTTGTTCTTGTACAACTGAATGACATTTCCTGTCTAAGCAGCAGGGAAGCAATACAGGGATAGCGTGCATGTACGTACATTCACAATGATGTTCCAGTGTGGGTACGTTAAAGAAAAATACCATTGTTTTGTCCACTCTATGATTCTTGGTGTTCCCCATCTTAAAGCTATTCCATGTTGCATGGCTCTGAAGGTATGATTTGGAGTATTGAAACCATTTGATCCAAGGACGCTGCTAGAGCCGAATCCAATAGCCACCACTGAACTCACTGCCAGTCATCAGCGAGTAAAGGGTTTGTAAAACCCTGCAGAACAGACACACTGCTCTATTCCAAACGATGGAGACTAACTCAGGACAAGACAGGGCTTCTGAAAAGCTGGGTCTTTCTTTGACTGAGAGAACAAGACAGTCAGATGTAACTGCACAGGCCCTGTCACGCAGCAAGATGACTGGCTACAGGATGAGTGGGGAATAAGAGTACGATACAACACTGCTATTTTCCTTTAACTTGCCCAATTAGCAGCACAATGGTTATCCACCTTAACAATAATGTCATGCCACTTTAACATGCTGAATTAACTGTGTACTGAACTAACTGTCTGAACAAGCTGCTCTGCTACAGATATGTCAATATACCCTTTTTGATGAGTTTATGTGTACGTGGGTAGAACTAGGCCTGTCGGCATGTGGGCAACCCAGGGGCTACAGTAAACACATGGCATTCCGTTTGGAACATACAGTAAAAAGACTTGATAACATGCATGCAGGCATGCGTGCATACACATACACATACATTAAAGGACGCACGGTAAAACAATCTCTTCTTCTATACCCCACAGTCACATTACAGCTACAGTACATGCAAATGAAAACCCCTAACCCAAAAATAGTAACATTGTAACAATAATTACCAGACGTAATTATAGTTATAATGTGAGGAATATTCATTTGATCATTCATTGACTTTACATCTGTATTAAGCTCTTAGTTGTCTTGCCATTAAGCAAGTCTCGCACACAGGCCAGATCTAGACTTATCAATACATTAAAGGGTGGTACATTTCTTTTGTTGTTGCAGGCACTTTATGTTGATTAGAACCAGAAAAAGTTCCTTTACTAAATATTGTCTTTCCATCTGTACAAATAGTCCTACAGACTATAGTGCTGTTGAGTATTGAGTATAAATTTATGAATAAATGTATTGTTAAAGGGGAAAGGAAAAGTTTGACATTTTGGGGACACTATTTGCTGTATTGCTAGGAGTTGGAGGAAAGTGTGATACCACCTGAAGCTATAGCCATCATATGGATGGAAGCACAGTGAAACTGAAGCTTGGGGGTATTTAACAATACCCTCAATCAATCAAATACCACTAATTAACACTGTAAATCTTGTTTTTTTGTAATCCACAGAGAAGTTGTCATCATCCTAAGCTAATACTTACCCCTACCCCTCATACTGACAAGTACTTTAGTTAGAAGGGAAACAAAAATAACTGGCTAAAAATCAATTGGTTCGAAAGTTACTTCTTGTTGACATTTAATGAAAACTTTGTGGGAGCACAAATAGACACAGTCAACAGCAACATAGTCTGAAATGCCTGGAAGAAAACTGACTGGACATTTTCCAGTCAACACGCCACATTTTAGACCAAAAGCAAAAACAAACAATATTTGCAAAATCCCATACTTTACAAACATACTACCCCCCGACCCCCCGACCCCCCCGTACCTCCATCCACTGATGGACACACCCAGCGATGCCATCAAGCTGACAAGTTCCTTACAGTGCTTGTCATGATGAGTCTCGGAGGATGTTCTCCATCTCTCGCTGCCTCAGAGCCCATCAAAGCTAATGAAAACTAATTCTCATGAAGTCTTTATTTTCACCACAGTATAATAGTATACAGTAAATATGAGCTCAGCTCCGTTCCTCTCTCTACCTGGCTCCCCTTGACTCTCTTCCTTTCCCATCTCCCTATGTGTGTGTGTGTGTCTGTATTGTATGTTGGTGTGCATGTGTGCAACACCTCGCATGTGGGTGTGTGTGGTAATGGCTAACGGGTGGTAGAGTTATGTGCCCAGTCTGAGCTATTTGGAGTGTCGACTGGGACAAACCTCTCCCCTCAGTACCAGTAACGTGAGCTGGTTTCACAGGAAGCAGCTGGATGTCTCCATCTTGACGCCAGATATTGTTTTAATTAATTTTGATCAAGCTTTTCTCAGACAGCTCTTTTTGGCATGATCTCACCGGCTGCTTATATAATGCTGATGGTTTCTTGGTGAGCTGTTAAAAATATGCAAGTGTGAGTTGTAATTTGTTGTTTTGCCCACATTACCATCACAGACAGTCTGTGGGTGAATGCGTGGGCTTTTAGGTACGTTTTTTGATTTCATTGTTGACTCGCCTTCTTTTGGGATGCACTTTGTGTACTGCGATTTGGCTCTGCAACAGTCTTAATAAATCCATATCATGCATTTGTGGAAGGGAGGGGAGTGTAGGTCTGCATCGGCTAACTTAAAGCTGAAAGCCTTTGCTTTGATAGATGAGACCACTTACACAGCACCTGCAAAGATCTGGTGCAAACTGTAACTTTGAAACCTTTAACAAGGTGCAACAACAAACATTCTTACATTAGGCGTTTTAATTAAATGTTTAAGACTCTCATCTTCACAGATCATTATCTTGCATGACATTGTTTGCAAGCGGAAAAAAACTTTAGATTCACCTTCTAATGACTCAGCTGTTCTCCAAACACAGCTCAAGATGTAGAGTTTAACATTGGTTTCGTCGAGGTCTCGAGTTACAGAAATCAACAGCTTGACTGATGTAGCCCAATGTGGCATCATGGAATTAAAAGTAGTTTAGGATAATCAACAATTACAAACCCACCCAGTAATCTTATCCGCACATACAGATGAGTTTCCATGGTTACCCGGATTTATAGGAAAGTGTTGTATGCTGTATGACAGAACGGAATTAAAAAATGTCAACTGATGTCTGAGCTGACATCAACAACTGTGCAGGTTGCATTTTATTTTTGATCAAATCAAAACAAGTATTGTGAATTTGCATAGGGACATCCCACCACTTTTAGTCCTCTGCATAGGTTATACTTATGTGTGTGCGTGCGTGTGTGCTGTATGTACATCATGTGTTGCATGTGGTTTAGACCCCTACTGTTCCTCCCTCCCACCTCCCACACACAATCTGTCAGTCCCTCCTGCAGGCTCATGCAGAACACATCTACTACACATTCACGCACACACACACTGGAGCAAACATGACAAAGGTGGATTCTTGGAAGACACCACAATTAAACACACAGTATCACTGTAACTCCCTGTCATACAGGCCGGCAGAGCACAGTGGCCTCCCAGTGCCACTGCCACTGTAACAAACGTGAATGTCTTTCTGTCAGAACTCCACTTCTTGGTAGCGTCTCTCGCTCGTTCACTCGCTCGCTCACTCTCTTCTTCTTCTTTTCTTCCTCCACAGCCTCCATCTGAACTTTACAATGAACTCTCTCTGCTCTACCATGAAGCTATAGATATCATTTCTATAGGTCTGTTTTGTTCAAAGATAACATTGTGACAGTCAGCATCAGCTTAATCTCTCTGTACAAATCGATCTGCTCCTCTCGTCCCTCCTGAGTAGCCCTGCAGGCACTGCGCTCCTCTCTCTCTCTCTCTCTCTCTCTCTCATTTTTTTTACCCCCTCTAACCTCTTCAGCTCTTCTTTCATTTATTGTGACTTTATTTCTAAGGTTGTTTTGCCTTTCAGTCGCTGATGATAAGATTTTCTTTTCTGTCTTCCTTTTTGTATAATTGACCCTGTTTTTTGTTAACTTTAGTCACCGCTAATGTAACAAAACGCACTGTGATGATTCCAGTATTAATAAAAGTTGTACTTAAACTGTGTGCTGCTGTGTGCAGTGGGTACTGTTACTAACAGTGTGACACTGCTGCTGTCACTGTCTCTATCTATCTATCTATCTATCTATCTATCTATCTATCGATCTATCGATCTATCTATCGATCTATCTATCTATCTATAGTCATGAAATCAGAGGTGAAGTCAGAAATCTTAATGCGACTGACTGACCACTGCTACGAGAAGAAATCAATAATATGGTCAGAAATCAATTTCTTGCTTCTGTTGCTTACTACCATAACAGCAATAATATAGTACAATTTGTCCGCCTGGGGAGAACCCAACAGGATTTATTGTTCCACTGAAACCAAATTCTAATGCAAAACAGACAGAACATATGATTAAAAGTCTTTTGTTATGACTTAACAATGAAATCGATTAGGCTGCTGAGAACAGAAAAACTAAAATAGTTTCTCTATTTATGACTTAGTGGATATAGCACATTTCCTCAACGAATGCTAAGTATGTGGTCTCAACCTTTTTTTCCATACGTCAATAAGTCATACCCCACTCATGAAGGCAGAATCAAGGAGGGTAATGAATGATGTGAAATATTGTTTGCTGCTAGGGGGCGCCCAAGAGCTTTTACTTGCTCATGCAATTGTTAGTCGTGAAGCACCGTTGATACTACATGCCGCTTATACAGAGAGACAGGTCATTCATATGCACAGTATGTGAGACAGCAGTGTGTGTAACCTTGTTTAAGAGTTGCAGTGTCTTTTTTTCTCAAGCGTGAAGTAGCACTTCATTCTCAGAAATGACTTAATTGTTTTTTTAATTATCTTTCAACTCTGGAGAGATTTTCCATTTTCCATCCGAAAGCTACCAGAGCTCCTTGTGCTCTTAATTAACCGATACAGACAGAACAGTGAGAAAGGACAGACTTCTTTCTTTCCTACACTTCCTCCCACGTTATACTGGCATAGAACTGCACGATGCGAATGAAATTAAAAATAAGTGAGCCACATTCATCTGAGGGACACACGCTTCAGTCAGACTTGCAGCAACCTGAGACCGAGAGCTTGATGTACTCTTCACTTATTGTGTGCGTGTGTGCGTGTGTTAGCTAAAGAAGCTAAAGTGGTAGATAGGTAATTGAGTGGGAACGTTCCCATGCTCCTTTGTCGGTCTCACATTGGGAAGAAATGTATTAGTGTTAACACTGCCAATAGCGTGCTGATGCATGACATATTGAAAGGACTCGCTGATTGTCGTGGTTCAGTAACGTCAAAGCAAGAGACATGCCAACGATCGATTCGATTCAGGTGCAAATCCAATGAAAGACAGCATGAGTAGCATGTTGCATTGCCATAATTTACATTTGTTTTCTGAGTCCAAACAAACGAACGTGGCAATATGAAGTCCCCCAAGGTTCAAACGTTGGACCTGTTATTAATATAAGAAGCCTAAAAGGACACCATTTTTATAATTTTAAAAATATAGTATAATTCATGACTCAATAAGCCCTTGAGCAACATTCACAGTGTTATCTCCAAAAGTTAGATTGCCTCTCAGGGCCTCCAGAATAAAAGCTTGCAGCTGGTGAAGAGAACTTCTGCTAGAGTTCTAACAAAGACCATGAAAGCTGAACAAAACCCTCCAGTTGTGCCTTCACACATCACTGCACTGATTTTAAAATAGAGCCACTCAATAGGTCTAGGGCACAAAAACATCTCACAGTTTCTTTGACAATGAAAACACCTTTGCTGCTCAGAGGTTGGCTCGTCGCTTCTACGTCTGAATGAGTGGTGAGAAAAAAATTACACCTGTCACTTTCTAGCTGATGCTACATTTAAATCTAGGCGTAAAAATGTATCACTGTTTTGTTTTTTTTGAAAATGATTCTCGTTCATTTCTTCTGTTGCTCATCTTCATACAATTTTGCACTTTAAAAGGCAGGCATGAGTGAAATGTGCATGTAAACATAAATAAACACACATTCCACTGTCATCTCCTGTCATTTTATCACATCACTCTAGAGACGGTAATCACACTGTGGTTAATGTGCGATGTTCATTTTGTCTCCTGGAGGATAGTGGTAGTTGGAAACGTCTCTTTATTTGACACAGTGAGTTTAAAACAGGAGAAGAAGACTTTGCTGGGCAGTCAACACCAGTAAATAAGATCAGTGTCTTAATTTGTGTCCATATTCCTGAGCTCAGAATTAGAAAAGCTGTGTTTAATTGTGCAGCTTGGCGTGTTCACCTGGCTGCAGCCTGTCCCCCGCTGTGGATTCCAGGTTTCCTGTTATTTGTCAACAGGACACGGTCACGCACATGGAAAAGATTTGTCTCATTGTCAAACATAGCCAACATAACTAAGACTTTGTTTTGTTTCCACCAGAAGTGGGTAGTATATGACAGGAAGACAAACAGTCGGCATCCCTCCATCAATGGATGGGTTGTGTGGGAGCCTGAGCCAAAGCCAGATGACTTTGGATGAGAGGCAGGATACACCCTGGACAGGTTGCTAATAATGCCCTGATGGCATGCCAGTGGTATACGTTTGTATACTATATATAGAAACCTACATATACTATTGGTTGTCAAAGAGTCTGGATGTATTATGCTCATTGACATTACAGTAATGTACAGGCAGTGGTTTCAAACAGACTGAAGAAATGACCTGCTGACGAGCAGTTTGTCACTGTTATCCTGTGTAAAATTTAATTGGTGCTCATTTGTAGCGATGGCAACAACTCATTTGTGTTGCTGAACCCAAAAATGAAGAGGGCCACTTTATCAGAATGTGAAAAGCTGGATGGTGATCCTGTGGAGCAGCTAAAAGCAGAACAAATAAAACAACAACATTATGTGAGGAAAAATAAAGGGAAAAATATTTACAAGAAGCCACATCTCTTGTATTCAATCATTTCACTCAAATGTGGTGGTATTCAGTCAGTACAAATGTATTGGCTCCTGCCACATTAAAAAATGCAAACGGTTACTAAAGAATCACAGCGGCACACAATCAAAAGCCATTAAGCACCAGCTAGTCTGATTTGATAAGCATTGTTCATTGCTTACATCCTGCTTCTGCTCCCCTGGCAATTTCATATTTGAAGATCCATAACTGACAGAGAGATCATACAGTTGCATATCATATCAATTGCACAATCATAGATATGATTATGAATCTGGCTTCTGGGAAAAATACATTTTTTATGATTACAATATTCAACACTTACTCTGACACTACCCCTGTGTTCCTTTCCCACCTCTTCCTTCCCATCCTTCCCTTTCCTCTGCTTCCCTGCTGCCTCTTGCATTAAACATCTTGCAAATATTAACTTTATTCCAAGCTAATGTGGTGCATATCAACCACCAACCTCTTAACTCTCCCAACCAAGTCCTTCTATTAACAAAAAAAGCTTGTGATTTCAAGGAGTGGACACAAGGACAAACTGACGACAGATGGAGAAAGGAGGAGTGTGGCAGAGGGGAAAGGGAGAGAGGGAAGAAGAGGAAGAGGGAGAGGGAGAGCTTTGCTTGTAACGATATGGAATTCTGATCATCGAGCAACAAAGCCACAAAGTGACACCTTGTCACACTGATCTTTGGCCTACTGAGAGCTCCCACAATGAATCATGCCCATGCCCATGTTTAAATGTACTGTACATGTTGTTGAAACTAGTGGGAGAGGGTGGGGGACAGAGAACGAGAGGAACCAGTGGAGATAATAAGAAAGCACAGAGGCTGCAGATGAAAAGGATGTCTGGAGTTTGGGTGTCTGAGAGGAAGACAGAAAAATGTCACTCATGTCTGCATTTTGTGGCTCTCATCATATCCAAATATGGCCATCAGGCTTCAGGAAGAATCATAGCTTCTTCTTGTGAAGCTGCTGAAAGCCAAATCAGAAGTCGTAGAATAGTTAAGCTGACAGCAAAAAGCATCAAGAGCATCTTGTCTGCACACCGAGTGGCCTCGAGGACGAGTGGGGACGGGAGTGGAGGAGGATAGAAGAGGAGCTTGAGGGAAGAAAGAAAGCCTGTCGCAGTAAACGGCGTGCTGTAGGCTCTCGCAGCGTGTCCACATCAGAGTGAATGACAGCACAAGGAGAGAGTACATCTGTGACAACAGTGACAGTGAGATAAGAGAGATGACAACAAACACAAAAATATACACCAGGTGTAACTGAAAATAAAATCTCTGGTTTATTTACTGATGTGCTAGAACTCAAATGTTTGCATGTCCTTCAAAGTCTCACAGTGTCGGTCCAAGTGTAACAAAATGGAGGCCACTAGTCGACCATGCGATGTCCTTCAGGGACCTGTCAATGGGGTCATCTCGTAAGACATCTCAGGGTCAGCTTGTGGACTCCTGCTTGGACTGAATTTATTCAGAAATTTTCACTAAGCCAGAAAAACATTTTGTTAAAAGTCCTAAAAATTAATTAAATTAAGAAGAGGTTATTTCAATCATCATTCAGAGCAGTAACTGAGGATGTTCCAGCCTGACCGTAAAGATCGGGGACGATCAAGGAACTTCTAACTCATCAGTATCATCCTTCTTAATGAGCGAGCCGTTCGATCCTTTGATTAAGTTCAGCTGTCACACAGGAATTGTAGGCCGGGTCAGAGCGAGACAGCACATTCCGCCCGCCTAGATAAACAAACTTATATAAGGATACTCACAAGTCAAAGCAATCAATCCACAATCTGCTTGTTGAGCCTTTTTGAAGCATCCTGATGCTGGTGATTGATTAGTCAGGCCTACAGAGGTCAGAGGGGGAAGTTCCAGGCCGTGATGTCACATCTTCCATTAATCAGCCAGAAAGGAGGCACGAGTCCGAGGATCTTCGATGGTATCTTCTTTTTTTCATGTACCAAATACTTTGTATCACAAAATATGTGTACAATGTTGTTTTTATTGTGTTTAATTTGCTGAATGAATATTGTGAGTTTTTTTTTGCAAATTATTATGTTATTGTGTGATGAATCACTGACAACAACTGTTTCTTTGTCCATGTACAGAAACTCTGCCTATAACACAGAATGGGTATTGTCATAAACACTATTTATGTTTTCTGTTTCCAATACAGTTAAGAGTACTTACAAAGATTATATAAGATATAGTTTCATAAGCACTGCAGTAAGTAAGAGGTGAGAGGAAAGGAGAACATTAGATTAGATGTTAGACCTTGAACTGGAGAGAAACTGAGAAAGAACTTTTTGAAAAGATGTGCATCTCCTTACCGGCTGCCGGCCATTTCACATAAGTAAACACAGCTGTGGAGGTGCTGGAGAGCCGGCGCAGGCGCGCTGAGAGACAGAGAGAGCCGGCACCAACTCGTTCCCGTGTGAAGTCTGTACATATTTACGGGGCAAACCGCTTAAGCCGAAACAAGGAAGTTCACGGGAGATGTGTCGTAACCACGAAAACGACGTAATTCGCGACCGACGTAACTCGAGGACCCCCTGTACTTTGTATCACAAAATATGTGTACAATGTTGTTTTTATTGTGTTTAATTTGCTGGATGAATATTGTGAGTTTTTTTTGCAAGTTATTATGTTATTGTGTGATGAATCACTGACAACAACTGTTTCTTTGTCCATGTACAGAAACACTGCCTATAACACAGAATGGCTATTGTCACAAACACTATTTATGTTTTCTGTTTCCAATACAGTTAAGAGTACTTACAAAGATTATATAAGATATAGTTTCATAAGCACTGCAGTAAGTAAGAGGTGAGAGGAAAGGAGAACATTAGATTAGATGTTAGACCTTGAACTGGAGAGAAACTGAGAAAGAACTTTTTGAAAAGAACTTTTAGACTTAAAATCTTCTGAACAAAATATACATACTCAGTGAATCTCTGTGCGTGTGTGTAAACTTCTAAAGATGAATTAACAAAGTCGGTCTTTTTGATTTTGATTGTACATTGTTGAAATTTTATCTCACCCTAGACAGGTGATAGGAAGGTGTGTAAAGGCTGAGGTTTCTGACTAACAGAGGGGACTGGTTAAGGAAGATGATGAATGTCCAACTAAAAGAAGTTTAACTTTAAACGATGCCTGTCGTGGTTACCAGTGGTTACCAGCGGTAACTACAGACACACAAATATTACAACTGTTGATAAGGTCTCCTTAAATGAAAATTTACATCTGGGTGGAAAAATATTTTAAAATCAAGCAGGGTTAGAGCAAAGAAAAAAAGAGACATGTTTTACCAGATAGCTATGAATAAACCTGAGGTATGCAGCATTAGATTCATGGTTGGTATATTGGCTCCAGGCAAAATATAATTAAACTGGCTAGTTTTGCTTGCTATCCGTTGTGTATCTAATGGGCACTTCAAGGTAATTGGGTAGCCTACATACAATAACGCGGAGGAGCAGTGGTTCTTTGGAGAGCCAGTGCTCATTTTTGCCCTGGGGCTACCAAAGCTAGTCATGCTTATAATTATCATCAAACTCTGAAGCATCATCTTTGGCCATGTAATCATTTTCATTGATCAGTCTCTGTCTGACATTATGTAGTTATAGTGAAGGTCTACTGTCAGGAGGTGTGTTTTTACCATGAAAGCTAGTTTGAATGATTGCATACCCAACCTCTGTGCAGTTATGACGGAAGTGAGATTGTCTGTAATGCCTCTCATGTCCAAAGTTTGGACAGTGACCCAGCAGCAGTGCTGGACGGTCCCTGGTTTTTCTGTGCCATCCTCAGCCTGTGGCCAAAAAGGGAGAAGATGTAAAAAGTTACAGATCACCCTCTCTTCCCATGTTTCTAGCACCTGGCTCATTTTGTAATTACCTTGCCCTCATTTACAATTACAAAAAGTGGTAGATTGGACAAGACAGGTCACCAATAATTCAATGGAGTGCAAGAAAAGGTCATAAATCATTGCACAATCCAAAATGAGCAAATACTGTGAGTTGTGTTTTTTATACTTGACAGCCACCAGACTGCGGGTTTTTCTTTGCCTTGATTTCCCTCTGTGATTGTGTGTGAATTTACATCAGTGGTTTGATTGCACGTGTTTGACACCTTAGGGGATCTAAAATCAAACATCATAAGGCCTGGCTAGCAGGACAAAATGAGTAAGTGGGCCTGTAGCAGATAAAACGGAGCAAAGAATGTGATCGGGTGTCGTGATTGTGAAATGTTTTTGGTAAAAATGCTATACGGACAAAATGACCCACTTGCTTCCCAACCTCCTCCACATTAGTCGCTGTTTTCCAATAATCAACTGCGTTTTCCAAAATACTGTTTCTCCTCCACCTTGGCTCTTCTTTCCAATGTTGTCATGGTGGCCTTTCCTCTCCGTGCTGGACTGTTTGGAAACATTGTGTGTCTTTTGTGTGCTGATAATGGGTCTGGTGACGATGGCTTCAGCTAGCCAGAAGCCCACAGCAGCACAACAGCTAATTAAAGGCAGCTAATGAACAACAGCATCAGCATATCAATAAAGGCTCCCGCGCTCTCGCTGTCCAAATGCCTGTCGACGTAGTTATCAATGAAACTGCGTTTGTTGCCAACCATGCAGAGCCAGGCTGCTCAGAGGACACAATGGGACAATGCAGACCAGTGTCAGAGTTTACAACACTAATAAAGAATATGCTGTATTAAACACGTATCTTTACAATCTCCAAAGAACCCAGTTAATAATGTTGAATAGCTT
This sequence comes from Trinectes maculatus, assembly GCA_016785345.1. NCBI lineage: Eukaryota > Metazoa > Chordata > Actinopteri > Pleuronectiformes > Achiridae > Trinectes > Trinectes maculatus. The sequence goes on from JAFBJQ010000101.1 coordinate 160,503, forward strand.
GCAGTAACATTCCTTTACGATCTCTAATTATTGATAGTGGGGGCTGACAAGCATGTGGTTATGTACTGTATGACATGATTTTACTTAAAGTGCATATGACACCTCAAAAAATAGATAAAAGGCATATAAGTATCAAAACTATACATAAAACATAAGTAATGTGTAAACCCGATGATTGAAAAATACATTTTGTATGGCGTTTCTGGCAAGCCGCGCCGGCTTTCCCTCCCGGTTCAGGACCTCTTGTGCGAAGCACATTCTGCACCCACTTCTCGCGTACTTTCTCGTCTAAAAGAAGGGGAACTGACGTTTGAGCAATGTGCTGCAACACACCATGAAGGCATATTAACAAACGGATCCCTAAGAAATAGCCGGAGGCTCCCGGAGAAAATGTGAAATTTTTCCGTCAGAAATACGGCGCCCAAATGGAACAAGTGCAACAGAGTTTCGACGCTTACGTCATTTCCGGTTTTGAGCGTGGTCGGAAGTAAGTTGCGCAGGAACTCAACAGCTCAGTGGCGCGGCATTCAAATGTTGATTTTACCAAGCGTACCGTGTAAACATATATATCAATTGTGTAATACCACCTTTGTTCTATTTATTTAAGAAATGTTGTTTTGAGGTGTCATATGCACTTTAAAGTGTCTCTGCCATGCACCAACAGCTGTGCTAGTGTTGTTGGTCCAGTGTCACTTCCTGTTTACTTTGGTAAGCGGTTTCCTGCTTTCCTGGGTGCACCTTGTCTGTTTTTGTCAGTGGTCTGATTACGTAAGTGTCAGCACCTGGTGCTCATTAGCCTTACTTCCTATATAGATACTCCCCTCTCCCATTGTCTGTTGTCAATGTGTCATACGCGTTTCGTCACTGTCCATGACACTTCATGTAAAGTATTAAGAGAGAAAGCGATCTTTTGTGTGATTAGTGTAGCCAATGATTAGCTCTGTGAGTGGCAGGCTGAGAGAACAGGAGGACACTGTAGTGCCCAAGCAGTGAGGCATATTCAGCACTAGAGCTGCAGCTATCAATCATTTTTGTAATCGATTAATCTGTTGATTATTTTCTTTCGATACGATTAAACAATTAATTCCAAAATCAGCCGAAACAACAACCACAAGTAAGTAGCTTTAGCTTTTAATATCATTGCCTTTTGCCTGCTGTTTCCGCTACAAACGCACTCATCTCCTCTGAGCTCCGCGACATGTTGTTTATGGCAATCCTGTTGTCACATGTCACAGTAAGCGTCCGTGTGAAACACAATCGAGAAACCAATGTTTAGCAGCAGCAAAATTAAGGAAGCAAATCTTTGATTCAGGAAAATTGTAATCGATTCTTTTAGAATCACTTAGAGACGATTAATCTATGAATCAATTGATCAAGCTTGATTCAGCACTGCAACCCCACTCCAGAGATTCTTTTAATTTTATATCGTTCTAGCACTCTACCACACTCACCGAGCTAGGTCTTTTGGGACAGGGGTATAAAATGATAAATAAATAAATAAATAAAATAAACGGGACTGTGACCCCTCCCGAAACCTTAACCATATGCTGTGTCTGAATATATCTTCACACAGCCATAAAAACATCTTCAACTGCTGTGGTTCATATTATCCTGCATGATCAGATGTTTTGGTGGAAGACAGTGTTATCTATCATCAACAACATACCCTCTCAGAATTATCCATTAGCAGCTTTAGACATTGCATATTTTTTCAGAAATGAATAAGATAATATGGTGGGACGAAGACTCATAAAAATGAATATAGCAGAATTGTAGTTTGTCTGCGGTGCTTCTTTGCATTGTTACTTGAATTGGAATAATTCAACAACCTGCATCACGGAGTGAGTACTCAGTCAATCTCTGATGCAAGGTTTTTCACAATGTTATTTCACAAAGCCATGGAGAGTCATTGATTTGCTACGTGATGCACTTTTCTTTACAGCCAGTGTCAAGAGCACGGTTGGTGCACTGGGGACTGACACTTTGAACCTGCATTGTACTGCTCTGGTTGTGCCTTAGCATTGAGTAGATTGTGTGTCTGATCTGATGTAAGCCTATTCACAGACATCTGTAGTCCTGTACAGACACTTTCTCTGCTTAGGAGTGTCTGCTTAATACCTTGCTAATGTGCACTTGGGTTCCTGCACAATCACATGTATCACACAGTCACAATTTACACAGATCAGACATTTCTGTACTCATTCCTGATTTGTGTTGTTGCAGGGTAGGAAACTACAACCTTGCAGAAATACCCCAACATCACTCTGGTAAGATTAAGTGATTTTAAACTATATTCCTTATGAGACCAGTTTGTACCTTATTAAAACTCCCCAGCATAGCTTGGTGCCCAAGGCTATCTGTTGTTCATTTAGTGGACGGACAGGCATTGAGCTGGACTGCAGCAGATGAGTCCAACACCTTGTAAGACACAGTTGGCAGTTGTATTAAGGAACAGGAGTAAATACAAGGAGCTGTGTAAACTGTGCACAGTGTCTGTGTGTGTGTGTGTGTGTGTGTGTGTGTGTGTGTGCGTGTGCGTGTGCGTGTGTGTGTGTGTGTATTCATCTATAAAAATATTGAAACTTTGTTTTTAAAGGTGAAGAGCTCTGCATATGCGCGCACACACACACACACACACACACACGCACACACATTCACACACACACTCACTCACACTCACACACACAAACGGATATGTGTGTCTTTTATTTACTGGTCCCCTTTTCTGTAGCCCATGGAGGTTAATGGCTGCCAGGACACTGAACTACAAAGACTGACCCCTGAGTCCTGTGGAGTTTATTCATCTTTTTGTTGCATGATTCTTGGCATAAAAAGCTAGAAGGGTATTTATTAAAAAAGAAAAGACAAGAAGTTGATGATAAAACACTGAATTAATTAGCCATTATAATTGTGTGTTCTCCAACTCCTATTCTCTGCGGGCATAATTAAGATGTGTTTATTTGGACACAGTTTGCTCTTCAAGGAGGTAACACAGCTAATTGGTATTACGCTCAAGTCACACGTATGTTGCAATTAGATCAACTGGCTGCTGCTGCAAAGCTGGCATGTTCAATTACTGATGTTAAAGATAAAAATTAGGACATATTTCATGGATTTGTAAATGCAATAACATTAAACGGGGGTAACGCTGGTGAATGAAAGTTGGAGCACGGTCCCTTGGGGAAGGGGAAGGGCTGTAAAATTCAGCTGGCTTCTTCACCCACAATGCATTTTCTCCAAATCAATTCCACTGATTCTTTTAATAAAGAATCTCAGGTGGGCGGGATTAGAATCTGGTTCATTTTCTAAATGATTATGTTGCATAATTACACTCTTCATTAACAGATTAACACCAGAACACCACAAGGCAGATACTTTTTCCTTGTTCTGCAGTGCGTAGCCACATAGTAATTGTGTTAGATTTCTCTGTCATCCTCTTTAGCTGAACTAGTTAATAGTACCTACAAGAAACTGGTTAAAACCATTTATGGACTTATTTTATTTTTATCAACAGTTTTGGGAGTATGCTGACAATTTAAAAAATAATCAACAGTTGGAGAGATAATATCCTTTCCTACTGTGATGTATTTCATTTATGTTATATTTATTTTTATATTTATACTGGATTATTATGGCGGCTTTATAGTTGGTTTATCTTATTTAGTAAAACATAAAGCCAGATCCCCAAGCTCAGCAACAGGCTCTGTAATACTGCTTTATAAGTGAGTCTGAGAAATTCAGAAAAAAATGTTTCAATTAATTGATTGATTAATTGACTGAAAAAACGTTTTGGTCTTTACAATTAGTTTACTTAATTTACTTACTGCATAAATAGAGCAGAACATTTTGGTAGAAACAAACGTAAACAACCAATTAACACTGTTAAAATTCCAAAATGTATCTTTCCATTTCCATGTCTTCATGTTCAATCATATGACCTCATTTGACTTTTAACAGTGACCACTGCCTGACCCCACGCTCCTGAAACCTGGTCTCATCAATCTGTGTACAAATAACAACACTGCACAGTCTCTAGCTGCATTCACTGTTGCTATCCCATCTGATATAGGTGGGATATCACATTACGCTGACACTCTGTAAAACACATTTGCATTATGGAAGTGTAAAGTCATGTTATTTGTACACTGTTTAAATGCAAGTCACTCCCAGTCACACACACACACACACACACACACACACACACACACACACACACACACACACACACACACACACACACACACACACAGCTGCAACCGTAATTGACAGTTTCTCAACAGCAACAATCAACTAATCAGAGCATAAACACTATGGAATATCTGCTCAAGAAATCATTTGTCACACTGCAAGTTTTTATTTTTTACTTCTTTTGTTGCAAAAATGTCTTTTCAGTCTCCTATTTATCGCTTGATTCTCTATCTATATTCTCAGAGTATATAAAAATATAGTTAGCTGGAAGAAGGATAGGTTGGAAACAGACATTTCCATCCAATTGTTTGTTATTTACAAATCTTTCAGAAACCCTCTCAGACTATATTAAAAGAGCGCAACAGACTGGATTATTAAAAAGACAATAAAAATATCCAGCTCGAAGTGTTTAGCGTTTAGAATTTAGCCTGTAATTTACTAACACACAAGGCCTCATCTTGAAGTGGGACTCCTGTTTGCTTGATCACTGCTTTCAAAAGAGACAGGTTGAGGGTCTAGTACGCTTTTGGAGTTGCACACATAAGCCTCTGCAATGTCTTCTTCATAAAGAAAAACAGGCCTCATAAAAATGGATTTTAAAATGCTTGGGACATGTTTTAAATTCATTGCAAGTGCACAAGTAAATGTACTATGATTAGCTCACAGAGGTCACTTGAATGAACAATGAGCTTGGGAGATGCATCTCTATTATAAACATCGTTGGGTGTTTGCTGAATCACAGTGAGACAGTCATTTTTTCACTTTAAAATGGATCTAGTCCTCCTTTCCTCTCGAGACAGTTTTAATATTTAATGCTAATTTTAATATCAGAGATTTTTTGTTTTTACTTTCATACGCTTCCAAAAGAATTCACATTACAGAATTAGGAACTTCTGCCCATGTTTTAAATTAAATAACTCAACAAAGTAACATCTGAAAAGAGATGGAAACTGTTTAGAATAGTGCATGTTGAAGACCGTAGCTCCTGTTTTCCTGCGTATCTTGCCCTTCATCTATCCATAGGCTGTATCTCAACATGTAGCAGTTCTCTAGTTGACCCGACTCCCACCCAGCCCCAACCACCACCACGACCAACTGCATTTTGTGAAAATTAACAGATCTTGTTCCAACCGATCTATCTTCATGATAACAACCACACCATACTGCGATGTTTATTACGATGGTAATGAGGAGCCACGTTGAGACAAGATAGGGAAGAATTTCATTAATTGTCGCCATGGCAACTCATCTGTTAACTGTAAAAGAGTTAGAAGCAGTTGTAGAAACAGTTTTTCAGGGAATCGCTTCAAAACCATGAAGCAGTGGAGGAAAGGAATAAGGCGCCTTGCGCACATTATGATTTATTCAGTGGGTTTTTCGAAATGCCTTTCTTTTAAGCCACTCTTATTTTTAACCTCTTGAAGACAACATGACGTTAATTGTACGTAACTGGGATAGTGAGGGAGCTAGTCGGAGTGTAGAGGGAGTGATGGTGTTGGTCTGGAGACCTGCAAGTGAAGGACAACAAAGACCAGCATCAGTCTTTCTGTCTTGCTCACTCTGCTTCTGTAGAGTACAGCTCTATAACACCATTGTATGAACCATTCCTTGCACATAATGCTCTTACTCTTCTGTACAGATTACACCTCTGCTCTACTTTACCTCCTCCTTTGTCCTGGTTCAACTCCATTCACCCTTTTTTGTCCCATCCCCATCCTTTACTTTCCTCCGATCCTGTCTCTCTTCCCTCTTTCCCTAATCTCCTCTTTCCTTACATTGCTTCTTCTTCTCTCCTCTTCTTCTGTTTTCTCTCATCTGCTTTGCTTTGCCTCTCTTTTTAACCCCCTCACTTTCACTCTATCTCCTCCACCCTCTGCCACATATACAACCCTACTTTTTGCTGATCTTTTTAATCGTCTTAACCCATTTGCATACTCACGCTGCAATTTTCCTCCCAGGTTGAATTTAAATAATACAAATCCAGTCTATATTTGTCAGCTGTGAGATGGTCCTATATTTATGAATATAATTGAACACAATCCAGCCGTTAGAAGATGATGCCAAAGGGGGCGTCAGAACAAGGAGTCGCATCTGGAGGCCCACTTTTCTCAACCTCATTTATTCTCCTCAGAAACCAGAGCATCACAGTGCCAGTGTTCGATGCCTCACAGCTCAGGCCCAGTTCATGTCTGTTTGTTTGTGCTATTTTTCTGCTTGTTTCTTTGAATTTGTTCACATTTACATCACCAGCAGTAGTAAACATGGCTTCAAATTTGGAGAAAGGTGACACCATTTTGATTTTAAAATGTTATACATATTAATATTGCTATGAACATTTTCAGCAGTCACACTGCAAGAATATGGCTTTATCGATTTGTGCCAAGTAGAGTTTTAAAGCACAGAAGCATGTTTAAAAAAATCATCAATCATGTTAAATATTCTCTGTGGCTTTGAAAGTTGTGCTTGAACTTCAATTCAATTCAATTCAATTCAATTCAATTCAATTCAATTCAATTATTCAATTCCATTGTGACCCATTGTTGTAGTAAATATGCCACAGTACTGGCCATCGACAAAGGCAGGGATCCAAAGTTGACTACCTTGTCTAACACAGCCGACTCAATTGTGATGGTTAAAGTTAGGGTATGGAGCTAGGGAATCCATTATCTATAAGTTTTCTTACACAAACAGAAAGACATAAATGTCTATGTGCTTGTGTACGTGCAACATGTCTACAAGATTAATTTGACATATCGGCACTCCTCCTCTGTTTCTCTCCCTGTAAGTGGGTCAGATTCATAAACTAATGAACCACTTTTAATTTTTCCACTGCAGTTTGGAATGAAAATTTTGTCAGTGTGATCAATCAATCAAGGAAGAAGTTGTTCTCTGATGACATTAGCAATACCAGTTGCATGGACATAAAAATTACATGTTTTCACACCTCTTGAATGAATATGTTTCGGCCTGGCTCTTTCTTTCTCTCTTCATGTTTGTGTGTGTTTGTGAAATCTGCGAGGAGGTGGAGAAAGCATAACCCTGAGAGATTCTGATCTGATATGTATCCTTTGAAGCTGTGTTCTTGTAGTAACTGTGGATAATTGATCCATGCCTTTGATTCTAGCTCTGTGTTTCTCTGTGGGTGAAAACGTCATTCATGAGCTGTATGTGAAATCCATGAATTTAAGCAAAAGGACCTATTAGAAGCTTTGAAGCTGACATGATGAGTTCCCTTCAAAAGAAAACTGTGTTTGAGCCCATAAATCAAATCTCCAGCATTCTTAGTCATTGGGCTCCTACAATTTGTGTGAATATGATCACACACTGTGAAATACATGCACAGATTTTAAGGGCTGAGGGTGCATGATACTACGACAGACTTGACAGCACAACTGTGTAATAACACAATGTGCTACAGTAGTGTGCGCAAGACAAGCACAATCAACAGCATATATGTTCCTCTGCATTGTCTGCAGGTTCGGCATTGTCAGTAGTCATATTCAGACTACTCCAAATACAATGTCAGTAAAATGTCAACATAGCGACAGAGTTACACTGTGACTGAAATGAAGAGGGAATGGCTCATGTGTACTATACACTGACTATATCAGTACATAGAAGGGCATGGTGATAATGGTTGCTTGGTAAAAGCATCAGCCAAGTTCCCACAAGAACTTGAAATACATCAGAACTGCTAAGACTAAATTTTAATGCAAGCCAGATGGAATCTGTTCTTTCAAAAAATGAATATCATTGTTTCCTATGCCCATGGTCTAAGAACACCAAACTAGATGCCCTCTCAATGGTCTATGACCCTGATATGCCCCCCCCCCCCCAAACTCCGTCAGCCATCATCCCAGAGTCATGTGAACCTGGGGAGTAGACACTATAGGGTTAAACAGGCTCTGGAAGGAACCAGATGTCTGATGTTTGTCTTGTGGAGAGATCCCATCTGCTCTTCATTCAAAGCTTGTGTTCACTGGGCCCATATCTTCAACTTCTCTTCAAGAGAACCATATTTTTGATTATCAGTGTTCCTGGTGGAGAAGTAGGTGAGGGAATACATTACGGCTCCTGTGCTTGTTGTAAGCCGTCCAGTAAAGCCCCTTCTGGACTGTTTCATCAATGACCCATCCCCTCACGTCCCTGGTGTGACATCTCTCGAGACTTCATCACAGGACTGCCTACTGTTGAAGGTAATAACACTGTACTTACCATGGTAGACTGACTCGCTAAGATGGTCCACTTCCTTCCTGTGTCCAAATTGCCTTCTGCCAGGGAGACGGCAGAGGCTGTTTTGTCTATTGTTGTCCAGTTACGCTGCAGTTACACCAATTTCTGTCCCAAATTCTGGAAGGTGTTCTGTACCCTTACTGAAGCTATAGCGAGTTTATCATCTGTGAATTACCCTCAGTCCAGCAACTAGATGGACAGACTTAATCAAGAGAGACAGGCCTGAGGGTTCTGTCCTCCCAGAACTCTTCCTCAAGGTCTAAACATCTCTTGTGGGCAGAGTTTGCCTCTTACCAGCTCATCTACTGGTCTCTCTCCATTTCAGTGTGTTTATGGGTTCCAGCCACCCCTGTTCCCAGACCTAGAGAAGGATGTTAATGTAAAGTCTCCATTGGCACTGGTCCGGCGATTCCAGCGCATCTAGGTACAGGCTGGTCAGACTCTGCTCAAGAGATCTTCCGATCTGCCCCTTCTTTCCAGGCTGGTCAGTTGGCTTGGCTCTTCACACAGAACCTGAATGGGATATCCTGTCAGCTCGCAGCTTGTTTCATTGGACCTTTTCCTGTGTCAAAGGTTATTAACCCTGTCTCTGTGAGACTTAAGATTTCAAAGAATGAGAATTCACCCTTCAGTCCCACCCTCCAAACCGCCACCATTCCTCTGGGTCACTAATGGGGGCGCAGGGTACATGGTCAAGAAGTTGTAGGCAGTCCACTAACGTGGAGGAGGATGTCAGTACATGATGAACTGGGAGGGTGATGGACCAGAAGAGAGATCACAAGTTTCTGTAAACAATATAGTGGTTTGATTACTTTCTTTTATGGGACCCATCTTGGTAATTGGCCTTGGGGGGTGGGTGGGAGGGTGCCTACTGTCATGACATGAGCTTAATGTCTTGTTGTGTGTCTTGTGACACTTTAAAATGAGAAAAAAAAATGGTACAATGCATTTTTAGTGTTATGACCATTTCCCTCTTTTTCTGGGATAGTTTATGTACGTCATTTTTGTAACTTGTGTACGTTCCAGTGTAGTTGCTTGCGGCTATTAACTTGTTGAAATGGTGAACTGTCATGTCATGATAGACATTTATGTGTATGAGCGGGATCTGAGGATCTTCAATCTACTTCCCAATCACTACCAACCAGTCTGTGGGTACAGATGATGTCACCAGTGAAATTTTGCAGCACCAGGAGCTGCGCTAGTTTGGTTTAAATTTGCTACAATGGGAGGGATTAGACATGTTTCACTCATGGCAGTCAAAGGGACCTGTGAGAGAAAGAGATATTTTTAGAGACCATATCTGTTCAGGAGCATAGTCCATACTGACGTACAAAAGTTCATTTACTAAACTGGTAAATGTCATATCAGTTAAGTTGGTTTGTTGCCTGTACAGCTGGTAAATTGGCTATTTGTGCCAGTTGACAAAATTTAAAAAAAAAGAAATCATTGGATATACGTGCCCTAATAAAGAAAGATAGAACTTGCCTTTGTGTTCAGTGAGAATGACAATGTCGGATTGAAAGTGTTATAGATTCACATTAGATGCATAATGCAAATCAGTGCATTGAACAACCTGATGGTTGAGGGAGAGGTGAATTTGAAATTACTAATGTGATAATAGTGTAAAGAAATATGTTAGTTTCTCCGATTGACCCTTGTCGAAGTCTGTCCAGATGTATGTGTGTATGTTTCAGCTCTCAGATCCTACGAGTTACATATATGCAGTGTTGAGAAGATTATGTTGGAAATGTAATTGGTTACAATTACAAGTTATCCTGTTGAAAATGTAATAGTAGTGTAACTATTTCAATTACTTTTTTAAAGTAATGTAACTAATTACATTTGATTACATTACTTTTCTTAATTTTGAATGAATGTGCTCAACTGTTAACCATTTTCATAATCTAAGACCTGATAGTGTTAACCTTTCAGCAGTACTTCAGACTACACAAAGACAATATAATAAAAGCCTCCACAAGACTGAACTTCATTAACGTTTCTTTACTGTTAGCACAGCTGTATCCAGTACAGTTACTGTAACATTTTTCTCTTTATCTTTACATATTGAACATACTTTTGACAGTTTCGATGTCGACAGCACCTTCACTGCCGGAAAACACTCTTTACATTTAACCAAAATGTTTGGGCCCTTATCTGCTGTCTGTTCGAAGAGGTTTTTAAATTTCCAACTCACGAACATATTCTTTGCCTCCGACATTGTGGCTGACCAACGGCGTTCAGCTAGCAAGTCAGTGGAGTCTAGCGGCAGAATGGCACATGACCAGAGAGAGCCAATCACAAGTGTTGGTACCTAACTTGCGGCTTTAGAAGAAGGAAGTTGAAAACCAGTTGATAAACCCGAGCGTTTGCGACGATTTTTCAAATGTAACTATAATTGTAATCATGGAAATTTCCAAAAGCAACTGTAATTTAATTACACAGTTTCCCTCAGTAATGTAACAGATTACAATTACGTAAAGTTTGTAATTAAATTACGTAACGCTGTTACATGTAATTCGTTACTCCCCAACACTGCATATGATGATGCGTATGATGATTCTGCAGGGTTACATCTGACTCTGCAGCAAAGGCTTGAAATCACGTTAATTTAACACATATCTGAGTGTGTTAAATTGACACACTCAGATATGCCAGCACATCCACGCTTCATACACACAGATGTAGTGGGCAGAGTGGAGTGTCCCCCTGACTGTGATCTATAGTTAGTGATCCATTACTCTTTATAATAAGTCAGGTGAGATGCTGTCTCTCTAAGCAGCTCCCCTCCACATCACTGCATCGCTGCACCATATTACATCCAGTGCCGCTCCGACAGATACACAGACACCGACAACTGAAAATATCTCTCCTTCGATCACCTTCCTCATTGTTTGTTCAAGTCATTCCCACTCACATTATTTACGCTTCACGTAGGAGTTACAGCACAGAAACTCCATTGGTGATGAACAGAGGTGCATTTGTGAAACTTGTTCACAGCTATGGAATCAAATCCAGGCTTTTAGAATGAAATAACTGTGTGTGTTTATGTTTGTTGCTGGCTCCAGCTGTCAATATGCTAAATTCATTAATTCAGGCTGTCATGCTTCAGATTACATGCTACACCCCCATGTAAGACAATTGGATGATTCATAACGACCACTGGCAGTTAATGGAGATTGCACAGCAGGCACATTGCACATGTACCAACCCTGCATAGGTAATTATGTGTAAACTAGGATTTGGCAGGAAGTAACTGGCAGCTATATCAACGACCCATGGTTGTAGCTTGGACAAAAAAGTGCACCACTGACATTTCACAAAATATAAAGCTGGAACCATAGCAGGCACACTATATTTTTTTTTTACTTTTTTATTGGTCTGTTGGTTTTTTTGTGCTGAAGTCGAATTGTGTTACATGTTAAAGAAAAATATAACCCCTGCACAAGGAAGTAAATTAATTACTGAAAAAAAAAAAGTGCTTATATAGCCAAGTAAAAAATTTGTCACAATCACTGGGGAATGCAGGATATTATTTTCACAGATGCAGATTTACAAGCAGTATGTTGAGCAGTAACGTAGTAGATTCCTCATTTGCTTTAATCCACTCATCTTGGAAAAATATGAATATAAGGCAACAAAACAAAACGATGCAAAACAAAACAACCTCTCAGAATCAGATCTTTGCAGGAGTGTGCATGGGATAGCCCTGGCAGACAATTCATGGTAAATATCAATCTTGATAAGTTATATTTGTGTTATAGTTTTACCATATAAAGCGCTTCTTGCTACTCTGATTTGCATGAAAGGTGAACAAGTAATCAAGTTTGATTGATTGATTGATTGATTGCAAAATGTGGTCATGTGTGGGTGAGACTGAAAACTCTGCAGATTGTTGTAGGGCCTTATTTAATAAGGCACTCTGTACTTCTGCATGAGGAAATGAAATAATAGTGGATTGCTTAATTAACGGGAGAAAATGTTTTTGACCAGCCAAGTTTTTCTGGACACTGATCATAGTGGAACAGGCCAGACCAGTTTGGTGGTTGGGTCAGCAGACCTACAAAAAACAAATCCGGTGTTTATTGGCCCGCTCTGATTGTGTTGTGTTAGGGCTCGCAGTGAACAACACCGGGGCCGAGTTTCTTTTCCCACTCTGACCTTCGCAGGCAGTTTTAGCTAATGAATTCTACAGTGAATTTGAATCATCCCATGACTGTAAAGCTTCTCTTTTGCTGCTTCTTCAAAACTGAGGTCAAACAGTCAGCATCACAAAAACACTTTATATTTTATGCGTGCATAAACATGATTAAAGGTAACTGTTATCATTACAGAGGGGATTTATCAGCAGTTACAGATGGTTTACATGTTGGCATGGAAACGTTGTGTTAGACCAGTTTATACCTGATTGGTTCTCATTAATTTGTGCACGAGGCAAATGCTACATTTATGTCAGATCACATGATCACTGTTTGTCATGAATAACAATAAACAAATCAACAACATTCAATCACTGACTTTATATGCCAACACATTAATTATCTAAAAAGGGTGAAAACTTGACCAACTAAAAGGAGCACAAATATAATGTGTCACCAAACATCAGGCCATATGCATCAAAGTTGTGCTTCTCAGCTAAAACTCTGTGTGCCCAAATAAAGAAATTCATTCTTTGTCTCAGAGGTATGAAGCTGTGAGTATCCATGGATCTGTGCAATAAATCTCAATCACTGGGGAACTTGGAGCATGTCCATAAACCTGGTCTGAATCATGATTTATCACCTGTTAGCATAGCCCTGCTTCTGTTTTTAAATGGCCAGGAAACGAAGCGGAGAAGAATTATCCGTCACTCGTGCCCTTATGTATCTATATGTACACCTGGACAACCATCATCAGAGGCGATAGTTCAGTCATTACCCACAAATCATCAGTAAATTACAAAATCATTTACTATGACAGTAGACTGCACATTGCAAGATATCACTCAAAACCATTCTGTGATAGCCATGAAAATGTTGTTTCATACAGTGCCTTTATTTTTACCTTCTCAAATCATATATTGCTGGCTCTTTTAAACAATGGATACTCTGGCATAGAGTACGTGTGAGGTGTAGACTGTAAATAAGTTTTTGTTTATATATAAATAAATACCACTGTACATGTGGGAAATAGCATTTTTGTTATTTGTGTCTCTTTCTTGAACAGCCAGACATATTGGGGTTGTCTCTCACTTGACAACTTGAACAATGAGCTATGTAAACAAAAGTTCAAATACATATAAAGCTGTGGTCGTTTTAATTTTAAAAGAAAAAAAAAAACAGAAGTGAAGACAAAAAGATGAGAGATTGACTGCCAGACTCATAATAAGTCCTGTCAGCGCCAAACACTAGAAAATAATCTAAAAATAAAGACTTTATACTTTTTTTGGACTTGGATGCACAATGCATGTGCTCTTACGCGCACACACAAACATGTGCACACACACACACAACTGGATAGATTAAAACACAGTCAGAGCTGGCATTTAACAAAAGTTGTGCCCTGTCTGTCAAGAATGTGTCTTTTCTTCTAAAGCCCTAAAAACATGAAAAAGAAAGAAATTGGTTGGTTCCTTGGTTTGAGGAACTCATGGCCTGATACTGGTAATAAACGTCATGCTTGCAGCATATTTCACTTGAAAAGAAACACAAATTCTCCAGCAAAATTAATTGTCTTCAGTGGCAAACATCAGGTTTCAGTGCCACTTCCTTAGATGAAAAGGGCAAGAGTTGTCTTTTGACATTTGCAATTTGCAAAGCCTGCTCTCTGCAGCACGAGGCAGTTCCTGGTTTCCCCTGAGTTGTTTCAGCCTGAGCGGCATCTACATCTTCCTGAATCTGTCTCTGCATTGCATCCAGAGGCTTCCGAGTGTTACATCCAGTCTGTCTCACCCTATGTCAGTTTTGCAAGTTGTACTAACCTGTGAATCTGACAGCTTGAGGTTGTGATTTAAAGTCCTTGAAAGTCTTCAGACAGACTCTTTCTGTCTTGCTTCGACTGTCTCTGTCAACATATTTTTAGGCCTAATTGGAATTTTCTTTTTCTCATGTAAGTTGGGTAATTTTAATAATTGCAAAGCCTTTTGTTGACTCAAACCTTTTCTGGAGCTCACATACGTTATCCATCCCACCTTGTAATTACTGTTGCTAAAATTACCTTCTGATTGTTGACACTGTATTAGAACCTGCAGTAATGTAAGACCTACCCAGAGACATCTTTGATTTTAATTCAGTCTGAGATTTTGTGTTCACATGATGAGTTTTTACCTTTCTGTAAGCTTTATTAGCTCAGGACAGGACAAAAGAAGGAAAAAGTGAATTGGAGGTTGGTTCAAGGGGGGAATAGTTTGGATGGTCCCATGGTTTTGAGACAGAAGTGCCATTATCAATATTTTGTGAAAAAAAACAATGTGACATAATAATACACTAGTCGCTAGACAATAGGTTTATTATATTACCATGCTTATATGAGAATTTGATCAAATGGGTCACAAATGAAACAAAGCTAACTGATAGGACAAAATGCAGGTTTAGATATTTTGTAAATGATTTCTAACTTTAATATAAGACTGTCAGTAAGTGACAACAGTTTTAACCCTGGCATCAGTGATGAATCACCTGATGTATTCTTCTGTGGGATCTACAACCAGTATTCACCAGTCTCCAGCCAGGACTCTTATACTGTCTGGTCTTTCCCTGCAATCTTCCTGCTCTCTTAGAGTCCCAAGCTATTGTCTCCTGCTTCCTGTCGACCTTCTGTGGAGCTCTGGCCCTTCCACTCCTCTTTATTAAATCCTGTCTAACCTTATCATCTGTCTTGCTTCCAATGTAGCTGTGGTACCAAGTACCAAAGAAAATCCTTGCAAAGATCAATACCCCACTTTCTTTGACCTCAAAAAGAACTTGCTTGTTTCTTTTAACCCTCCTGTTATGTTCATTTTCCACCACTTGTTTCTGATAAAATACACATGGTCAAACTTTTTTTAATGTTCGATCTCTTTATTATATTGAAAAGTAAAACATAAGATGCAGTTGTTTTACAGAACATTGATATTGCAAAGTAATATCAATGTTTCCTGCTTGTGTGATTGCCCTAATGTGCTTCAGCTGTATATCATTACCCTGTGTATATCTAGTCCAGTGTTTTGAGCCACGGAACATTTTTTACATTAAACAAAATCCCGTGGCACACCAGTAATCAAAAAAGTTACAAAATGTTACAAATAGTTTCCAAAACAACACTTTCAATGTCTGCAGATGTCATCAATACTTCTGGCAACATACAGTCCTGGCCCTAGGCCCATAACACAGGAACAAATAATACTTTGAAATGACTAAATATTTTTTTTGACCAATTAAGTGAAATTGGACAATTTCCCATGGCACACCTGACGATTTCTCATGGCACACTGGTGTGCCACGGCACAGTGGTTGAAAATCACTGATCTAGTCTATGTCTTCCCTTGTTTTGTTGCCAGTTGGTTGTTTGTCATGTGCTTGCCTCTGTCTTGTTCCTGGCTTGAACCTGTTCTTCATGTTCTTTGTGAACTTCCCTGAGCTGAGTCGCCAGGTTTTTTGTTGTCAGTTTATCCGAGTTGATTTGTTTTCCTCCTTGTTCACGTGTGTGTTCACGCTTGGTTTTTTTTCATCTTTTTCAAGTTTCATCTTGCAACCTTTGTTTAATAAACATTTTTATTTTAGGATCCTCAAAGTCTGCTTTTGGGTTCTTTTTGTGTCCAGATGTTACAGAACGAACTGGCCAAAAACATGAACCCACCGGACTCCAGCCAGCTTCAGGACCCGCTAAGCTCTCTTGGCAAGCACATCACCCAGCATGAGGAGGAGTTATTGACCATCCAACAGGGAGTAGCAGGTTTGTCTACTCACCAACAAGCATTCCAAGCTTGAATGACCACACATGTTAACCAACTGGGTCAACAAATTCAAGACCTCCTGAGATTTGTAAAGTCGTCTTCAGCCTCATCCTCTGAAGTGGATCCCTCTGTAACTACTGCTTCTGCTCATGCCACCGTGACTCCTCACCTGGCTGCTCCAGAGAATTTTTCTTGAGATTCTGCACAGTGTTGACCTTTCCTTGTCCAATGTGAGGTTAATTTTGAAATGAACCCCGCCATGTTTCCCACACCATGCTCCAAGGTAGCATTTATCACCTCTCACCTGACTGGCCGAGCTGCTGCCTGGACCACCTCTGAGGGGTCCTGAGATTTGCCTGTGTGCCGGTCCCTTGACTCTGGCTCGCATCTCAGTTCAGCTACATTTCCAAATTTAGGGAATGTTTTTGTAATTGATCTACCGCTCAGCAGCCCCTGCTGGCCTTCTCCATCCCCACCCATCCATCATCGCCCTGGTCTCACATCACCATTGACTTTGTTACAGGACTTCCTCCATCAGAAGGTAACACTGTCATTCTCACCATAGTGGACTGGTTTTCTAAATGTGTTAATTTCATTTCTTTGACCAAGTTACCCACCACCCTGGAGACAGCCGATATGCTCATCCCGTATGTGTTCCGGCTACGTGGTATACCAGTGGACATTGTTTCGGATACAGGTCCTCAATTTGCATCTGGGGGGCTTTTTGCGTCTGGGGGGCTTTTTGCGAGGCAGTAGGGGCGTCAGCCAGCCTTTCTAAGGGTTACCACCCCAAAACCAATGGCCAGACAGAATGGGCAAATCAAGACTTGGAGGCTGCCATTCAAGGTTGTAAAAAAAAGGTTGTCATGGTTCTGTTTTTTGTTATCATTGTGTATTCGGGTTCTTTTGTTTTGTGTGTTTTGTTTTTGCTTTTCCCTGTCATCTCTGCAGTGTGTGTGTGGCTGGCTCCTCCTGGTGGTAGCTGAGGCACACCTGTATGCAATCCTGTGATTAAGCGCTCTTTAAATAAAGCCGGCTGACTTCTTTTCAGCGCCAGATTAATTCGTACCACACGGTATCGTAGTTTGGTGCTTCTCGCCTTGCTATTATTTTGTACTTTACGTTCTGGCCTCTGCATTTTTCTTGGGATCCAACACAAGATCAGAACAGTTAGGTTTTAGGAATGTTGTAAAAGTATGGAGGTCTGTTAAGTCTCTGATGGGTTTGGGGAGTGAAATCCAAAGATTGGGGACAGCTATGGAGAAGGCTTCTCCAAAATTTGGTGCTTGGTCCTCTGAGGTAGGGTGAGGAGCAGTCCTTCTGAAGATTGAAGGTTGCGGAGAGAGTGCTGCCGTGGTGGAGCAGGTCTGTGAGGTAGGTGGGGGTCAGGTTGTTGAGTGATTTGTAAGTGAGGAGGAGGATTTTGAATTGTAATCGAAATGAGATGGGCGCGAGTATGGGTGAGCAGGCGGCCAGCAGAGTTCTGGTGGAGGACTTTGACAAGCCGTATAAGATGCTTTTGCAGTAATCTAATCTGGATGTTATAAAAGCATGGATCAAGGTTTTAGCGGCAGAGAAGATGAGTGAGGGGCGGAGATGTTCTTGAGGTGAAAGAAGGCGGTCCTGGTGATGTGGTTAATGTGGTGGTCAAACTTAAGTTGGCTGTCAAAGATGATTCCAAGTTTGCTGATGTGCGAAGTGGAGGACAGAGTGCAGTTGTTACAGAACAGTGACAAGGTTATTTGTCACTGTTCAGTTGGAGATAATTTCTTTGGATCCATGATTTAATTTCAGTATGACAGTTGTTGAGTGTGGAGTGGATACAGTTAGTAATGGCTATGGTAGATATTACTGGGGAAGGCCACAACATGTATTAAACATAACCTCATGTGGGTACCAACTATGTTGAACAAAATTAATTTAATTCCACACCGTTGGTGTGTTTGAGGTGAACACAGTAAGGCCTCACATGGGGCACCAACTATGTTGGGCCCAAGGAGGGTCAATTTGGTTATTAGCTAAATAATTTTAATGATTATCAGAGATAATCATTTAAATTTGGAAATGTTTACTATAAACAGTAACCACAGGGCACCACTCTGACACCAGGGACCAATAACCAATTTGAATTTCCTATTACAGTCTCAAATTTGAATAGAAGGTGTGAAATCGAGCACTGACTGTGATAATCCAGCAAGTATTCCAAGTAAACACACAATAATCACAAACAGTGACAGAGTGAACTATAATAGAATTTATTAACACACAAAAAGTAATTACTTTAAAGTAATAATACTCTGTATCAAACATCCATCTCAGTTCAAAACTACAAAAAACTAGACAAATATTAACTACTAACTACTAATAGGCAGACACATATGTAACAACAGTCTATATACATGTGTTGGTGTGTGTGGGTGAGTGAGAGAGAAAGTGAGAGAGAGAGAAAGAGAGGGGAAAGAAAAGAAAGAAGACAATACAACTGAAAAACAGTGCAAGTCAATATAAAGGCAATATAAAACGTTAGTTATACATGACAAGTAAAAGAATGATACGCAACACTATTTTAGCCGCTGCCCAGACAGTAGCCTCTGCTTGCCCACAGTGTCCGTGGCTGGGTGGCCGGCGGTCTCTAATCTCGCTCGGTGTCGCTCGCTCTCCTGGCGGTGGCAGGGTGATGGTTCCCTCGAGGCAGCAGGAACGATCATAGATGAGGAACGGGTAACTGGTCCAGCTCGCTCGTCCTCAGTGTGTCATCGATCAGCATCCCAAAAAGGGGAACAACAGTCTGTTCGCTCGTCTGGCAAGTTGAAGACTGTCCTGGTCTTCGGGAGATAATGAAAGGTTGAAGGTTTTGTTGGTGGCTCCCTTTTGGTGCCCAAGTCTCAGAATGCCTGGTATGGCTCTCTACCACAAAGAAGTAGCTTTGCATGCTCCCAAGGGGTAGCATGTATAGGATGAAGAGGAGGGTACCAAGCAGTGTGGTGGTGGAGGTGCAGTTGTTGATGTTGATAAATTGCTGCCAGTTGGCGAGGTAGGAGTGGATCCAGGAGAGTGCTGTGCCAGTGATGTAGAGGGACGATTCCAATCGTAGAGCAGGGTGGAGTGATTGATGGTGTCAAAGGCTGCTGTGAGGTCAAGGAGGACAAGAATGTTGAGGTGTCCATAGTTTGAGGAGAGGAGCAGGTCATTGGTGATTTTGAGGAGGGCTGTCTCAGCGCTGTGGTTTGATCTAAAACCAGATTGGACAGATTCAAAGAGATTATTGGTGGTGAAGTGGGTCCTGAGTTGAGAGGCTACAGTTTGTTCCAGTATTTTTGACAAGAAGGGGAGATTGGAGATGGGACAGAAATAGCTTGGATTGTCAGTGTTGAGACCATTTTTTTGATGATGGGTGTGATGGCAGCCAGTTTAAGGGTTTGGGGAGCAGAACCAGAGCTGATGGAGGTGTTTATGATGTCGGTGATGAGTGAAGAGATGACAGTGAGGCAGTCCTTAATGAGCTTGGATGGTATGGGGACCAGAGTGCAGGTGTAAGTTTTTATCTCAGACATGAGGGTTGTTAATTGTGCTGGAGATACTGGAGACAACTGTGAAAGGGGCTTGATGGTAGTAGGTAGTGAGGCAGATGGGAAGATGAGAGGGATTCCAAAAATGTTGCGGTTGCTGTACATGGTTTCTGTTTTTTGAAGGTATTAAAGGAATGATTGGTCAAGTTGATGTCAATGTGTGTTTTTGTCCTGTCTTGCACTTCTTGTGTTTTATTTTGAAAAGTAACTCTCCTTTCGTTTCAGGTCACTTGCTCTTCCTGCCTCTTGTGTTTCCCGCCTGTGTGATTTCTCTAATGTGCTTCAGGTGTACATCATTACCCTGTGTATATCTAGTCTGTGTCTTCCCCTGTTTTGTTGCCAGTTTGTTATTTGTCATGTCCATGCCTCTGTTTTGTACCCGTTCTTGTTTTTCTATCTGTGTTCTTTGTGAATGTCCCTGAGCTGAGTTGCCAGGTTTTTTGTCGTTAGTTAGTTGATTAGTTTTCCTCCTCTGGAGTGATTTTCAGTTTTGTATTTTTGAGAGTGCTCGTGGTTATTTTTTTCTAAGTTTCGTCATGCGACATTTGTTTAATAAACATTTTAATTTAATTTCTTTCTGTGCCCAGACGTTACATTGTGTGTGTGTATATGTGCATGTCTATACAACTACACAGCACATGAGTGACATGTCATCACAGTGTGCTTTGTGCAAATGAATTTTGCACAATTCGCACAGGTCATGTTCATTGTGACGCCACCAGACGCCATCAGCCTTGTAGACTTGCCTAAAGAGAATCATGGCTACTTTACAGTGATGTTTTTCTGCTGATCCCAAAAATACTCACAATATGCTCTCTCACTCAGACACGCACGCACACACACACCCACTTACTTACCTCATGCAGTGGTGTACTGGGTGCAGCCCTCTCTTGGATGTCCCTCATTGTGGCTGCAGTGAACAGGGTCCTTGGTATGTGCTGCCTATGTTGTATATGCGATATGCATTACCACAGGCACCATCTCCAGCTCCTCGAGAAAGATGCACCTATTGTAAACATATTGCTTTGACAGGTTCCACTCAGGAAAGATCTTTTCTGTCCTGCATCTGGCATGATTAACTCAAAAGCTGACCTGATGTCTTTCACACGACTCACTGCCATCCCAGTGGGCCCTGGCGCTGTCTTTATTATGTTTTCTGCAGACAGAGTTGCCTGATGTATATTTGGGGATAAGGACCACTGTACTTCACCATTTGACATGGATTTCTTACTTGAAGGGAAAGGAATAGCAATTTCCTCATCTGGTTCATAATCAGAATCATTACATTCCGAATTGAGCTCATGATGGTCTTCAGCTTCAGACACATCCTCCTCCGTTTCACTGTCATGATGATGTGCGTGTGTGAGTGAGTGAAATAGATGTCACAGCTGCAAAAGAATAGACTTACTTGACTGCAGGGTTAAATTGACCCGAACAGTATTGATGCAATATAAACATGCAGGAGGGGTTTACAAATATGTGAGGTGAACCATTTTTATTTTGTATGTCAGTTACACTAAATGAGGGAAAAAAAAGCAGAAAAAGTTTAAATCTGAAAAAAAACTTTTAACATTTTTTCCGAGATTTTTAAACTTTAAAACGGGTCAATGTGACCCAGAACATAACAGGAGGGTTAAATTTATCTGCCTGATGATGAATTCTAAAACCTGATATGGATAATAGGACCTGAAATGAGAATTGTTTAGAGCATTGTACATTGTACATCCTGGACAACAAAACATTTTTGTGGGTTTTTTACTGTTGTGTTTGTTTTGGATGTAAAAATCCTTGTTTAAAACAACAGAAAATAATTTCAGATGTGTATAGTAAATTACTGTACCATGTACAGCACTGACACCGAGGTAAAAGAGAATTAGTGTGGAAATGTTTTTTTGTCTGTGTAGGTTCTTAGTAGGATCCGGATCGATAGTATCTTCAGCAGTAGGTTCTAGTAGAACCTGGACTTACTTGAGTTTTAGAAACCGTTATTACCATTCAAGAGGCTTCTTTAGTTTGATGAATTTTTGTTTCCTAATGGTCAAACAAAGTTTTGATCAACATATCTACTTCTCTCAGACTCAGAGCTGCTTCTTTGTATGTGTCCATGTGTCAGGCCTACTGGAATTTGAGTCTCTTTGTGAGCAGACTAGTGCACCATAATACTGTTCTGTTGTTTAGACTAATTAGTCCAATTATGGGACAAACTGACTCCCAGAGGGCCAAAGCCTGAGCCACCATCTGCTTATTAAACATCCTCTCAATTTGAATGAGCTTGTCAATATGCCTGTGGGCAAACATGCATACACACATGACAGAAACATTCATCTACCTGTGAGATAGCAAATAGCATCACTGCAGTATAAAAGAAGAATTTCACTGAAGAATTTAGGACAAACCGACTTTAATCAAGATAAATCTGTGGAAACAGTAAATTTGCATTTTAAGACTCATTAAAAGTAATAATCTGAATTTAAACTGTTAAGATTTTAAGTTTAACTGAAGAAACACCTCTACAGGTCAAAATGGAATTTGCAATATGATTTGTCATCAACCCTGTCATCAACAGATTTGACAAAATGAAACATAGTGAACAGCAATGGACTTAACAGAGAAATCCAGTGGATCCAAATCATGGTATGAACAGATGGAGGACCTAGACTCTAAGGTCAAGCAGTTGAAGGCTGACCTCCAGCAGGCAGAGCAAGAAATTGGCTGTCAGGTTGAGAAGGTCAGCGAGCTCTTGGCTGAGCTGGTGATGGAGACTACAACCAGTCAATGTCAGACTAAGTTAAGTATCTAACGGCTGAGCCGGAGAAGCCTCACAGTCTGAGGCACGCAGACAAGTTGAAAAAACTAAAAGATGTCAATCAGTGGCAACTGGAGGCAGCAATACACTGCAACGCTGCAAGCCAGGCAGGTCAATCACAAATTGCTGGGCCTGGAAAAATACAACTTTGAACATAATAAGTTCAAGAGTGAGAGCATGCATGGACTTCCTGGGAGTGATACGACCAGGATCGCTACCAGTTAGAAACCAATAGAACTGTAATCCATCAACACTCTTAACATCTGTTTCTACTGAGCGAAAGAGGGAACACATCTGGAGACTGAAGATGAGCGATCACATGCAGGAACTAATGGACTCTCATCGGCAGCAAAACAGTCAAACACCACGCCAGTCTGTCCGTCCGTCCACCTGTCCATCCCTTTATCTTTCCATCAAAGTCGCTGAAGAGAAAACAAAATAGGAACAAAAGAACATGACTACATCTCAGCATATCTGCAACTTCTATCATGAACAGCTCTAGGCTGCAGTGTGCCACAGTGGAACGATGGCGAATACTACAGCCTCAGAGACTAAGACCTCAGCTGCCAAGATGACCTTTACAAAACTGATCATCTAATATCTCAAGCTTGATATTTGTCTCTGTGTCATCTCCCACACATAGACGAGATCAATTCCCTTAGATTCTAAATCAGACAATCAATACCTGTCAAAAAAGTGCTGTGTGTTTACCGGTGTATTGATCATTATTTTTTTTAGATCAATGTTGTGCACATTTGATTTAGCAGTAGTGTCGACTACACTTACATTTCAGAAGAAATTAACTGTTCATATTCAAAGGGATAGTTTGTTTTCAACTGTGCTGAAATGTGCTTTTGTTCCAGGAACACACCTAATGGTTTTACAGTTTTTTTTGTCTCAGTTGCTCAAAAACACTGATTTCTGCTGAAAGACTTCTTCTGTTTTGCTAACACATAAAACATCCAAGTGTCAATCACATGGCCATGGACATCTAGCTAGTTTATT
Source organism: Trinectes maculatus (assembly GCA_016785345.1). Lineage (NCBI taxonomy): Eukaryota > Metazoa > Chordata > Actinopteri > Pleuronectiformes > Achiridae > Trinectes > Trinectes maculatus. The sequence goes on from JAFBJQ010000101.1 coordinate 184,213, forward strand.
TCTTTTTCCCCTCACACACACTTTATCATTTATCATTTTCTAAGCATTTTGCTACCATGTAAGCAGTCTGCAGATTGTTCAAGGATGCCCTTAGATATAAGAGAATACAACACCCAAGACGAAGTGCAATAACTGTTTTAATATCCTCTGTTGTGTCCAAGCTGAGAGATTTTATGAGATCTGTTCCTCTACCAAGTTTCCTGGACCCAGCTTAGTTTTAAAAGTCCACAGACATAAATTATGAAGCTCATTTTCAGGTAAGACCTTAGTGGGATTTTACAGTGGAGGCTGCTCTGAGCTGTGTCCTTATAAAAGGCAGGCATATAATGTGCCTATCGGTGAACGAGGGAGAGGGAGTTCAAGTGGCACTTTATAAATACACTCCTGTCAATGCATGCACAGCACATAGGGACCATCTCAAATCTTTTGTGTGATACTCTCATTTTGAAGCAAAGGTGTGCCCTTTATTCAAAGCAACACAGCCCTAACACATCCCTAAATAAATCTGTCACGTCTACATCGCTACAGTGCAGAATTTCTGCAGGCTCATAGACCTACTAATAATAGACACAGCTGGTTTTCGAAAACTTCACTTTTATCATACTTTATCCATCTGACATAACACAAAATAAACCTGGCATTGCTCTCCATCAGTTCGCCCTCAGTCATTTGAAATGACTTTGTGAAAAGATGTTTTTTTATAGATATTTTGTTATTTAGATATTTTCTTTAGCTTTCCATCCTGTTTGCCCTTTAAAATTTGATTGTAGTCTGTTTGTGGCAAACAGAGTTGATTTGAACTGAGCCCGTGCTGGTCCCTCTTAGTGAGCCTCACTTGATGGTATAGATAATGGATGGATGGATGACTTGATCTGAACACACACATGCATGTCCACATCAATTCCAGAAGTTTACACTGCAATCTATATTTTTCTGACGGCCCTCAGAGTGAGATGCAGTGGTGCACAAAACAAGCACGTGTAAAAGCACTGGAGCTTGGAGGGTTAGAAGCAGGGTGAAGGGGCCAATAGTTCACCACAATAGATCTCAGGCTGACATGCGTATTGACTCATGGTATCAAACCAGCTGCAGAGCCTATCAATGTAATAATGACTACTAATGACTAATAATGAGTATTGTGTCAGAACATCCTGTTGAATGCTGTTGCAGCCCATAGGATTCTTTCACATTTGTCACTTCATTTTTTATTGTATTTTTTAACTATAACTATAACACTAAGTATATAATAGATAGTATAGTATAGTATAGTATAGTATATATTTTAACAACACTATTGCACATACTTTATGTAACTTGAACTTTCTCTTATAACAACATGCAGTTGTTAAAATGAAGCCTAATCTTTTTTTCATTTTGACTGTTGTGTTGTGTCACGTTTATAACTACTCTGGTATCTAGAACATCAGCACACAGGTTTTGCCTACAGAATTAGCCAGCGGATGCGCTGTATCTCGGATGGCCTGAGATGAAGTCAATTTCCTGAATTGTTTTCAGTTTATTTATGTGCCCCTTATCACATACAAGGCTTTTAATCATATTTTCTCCCCCGTGTTTTCATCCAGCTGACTTATAATAATGCAGACAAAAAAATGTCCACACTATTTAGCAGGTAGATTATATTCACTGTGACACTTTGCTTTATCTGAATAAAGACACATGCTCCGTCTGCAGCCCCAAACACAAATTTTGTTGTTACTGTCAAACCACAGTCACACAAAGCACATCTTCTGGTTAGAATTTCAGGAACTTGTATCAGACATATACAAACATCAGACAAGGCAAATCAGCATCTGTGCTTGAATCATATGTAATGCTGCAGAAACCCTTTCTCTGCTGATACCCCCTCCCATTTTGCCATTAAAAAAAACAATGCGTAACCACGGTAACAGTGAATGAACAAGGCTGACCAAAATAATGCCCATAGTTGTTCATTTTCAAGCACAGAAGCAGTGTGCTTATTATTTTGTCCATTTCTATGAACTAAGGTGGTCGAAATATTAGGAACACTTGCCAATATAACTCAGTTAAGGTCAGGAGCATCACAAATTACGGCCTCCAAAGTGACCGCGAAAATAAATCACCATCCCCTAAACTGCAAGTAGGGCCTTGATCGGAGAGGTTTGGAGGGGTGAGATAGACACAGGGTGATGTAACCAATGACAGACATAGGACCTGCTGGAAGGACAATCATCTGCACAGCCCTCAATCAATCAGGCCTTTATGGTAGAGTGGCTAGACAGAAACCACTCTGAGTATTGGGCATCTGACAGTCTGCTTGAAGTTTGCCAAACAGCACTTGAAGGGCGTGAAGAAGGATTACCGGGTCTGATGAGATGAAAACTAATCCTATGGGCTAAGATCCAAACACTATGTCTGGTGAACACCAGGCAGTGAAGGACAGTGGTGATAGCTTCACACTATGGAGGATAGAGACTGGTCAGAATTTAAGGGATCGATGAGACCCAGTGCAAGAAGGTACTTGAACAAATCCTGCCCCGGAGTGCACATGAACCGAGACTGGAGCAACAGTAATGTGTCAGAGCGCAGCAATAACCGAAAGGCTTGAGTGTCTCCGACTGAAACCCACAGAGCATCTGTCATCTGTGGAGAGACCTGAAGATGTCAGCTCAAAAGACGCTTTCCATCCAATCTGATGGGAAGCGTCGGATAATAGTCATCCTGAGACGGTCTGAAGAACAAGACAAACTGCCCCCAATCTACAACCCCGTCTCTCGTCTTACAGGCTTTCAGAGACTGATTCAACAACGCAACACACAAAGAGCAAACAGAAGGGTCTGAGTAGTATCTGAAGACACATCAAGGACAGGATGTCTTACAAGCCCTGTCATCTGGGAGAAAACAAAAGTCTTTTTGGCCTCAGTGAATTGATGTCTGGACCCCCGTGACAAACAGCTCCAGTTCAAGTCACACTCAAAACTCCACTTACTGATCCCATTTTTGTTTCTGAGTCTGTGCTGGTGTCAAGATGTGTTTTGTAGTGACAGCAAACACGGCGTGTACTTGTTTCCAGACTGCACCGGGTAAGAACATAATCTACATATTTATAACGCTGTTTGATATCATTAATTTTATCTTTGATATATCCGTGTGTGTGTGTGTGTGTGTGTGTGTGTGTGTGTGTGTCTGTGTGTGTGTGTGTGTGTGATTCTGATTGATGTGCATTATGCTTCATCTCAGCATAAATTGCACAAGAAGATTAAAGGAAAATGGGGATTCAGCAGAACGAGTGCAGAGTTACTTTGCACGTAAGCAAGATAAGTGTAAACAAAAATACACACACCCACACTGTTATTGCACGCACACACACACACACACACACACACCCACACACACCCGTGACTGAATCTTTTTCACATTTGTTTCATCCGGCTGATCTGTTGATCCGAGTTTATTTTAAAAAAATCACACGCTGCAGATGTCGGATAACCCTTGGCTTCACTCTCTCTCACTTTCTCAAATTTAAATGAGCTTCATCAGCATGAAATACTTTGGCATCTGTTTGCCAAAGAACATGGTGACAGTCTTGAACAATGATAAATCACTGAGCAAAACGCAATCTTAAAATTACAATCAATTAATCAGCAAGCAATTAATTATTATTTGTTACTCCTGTCTCTGGTTGAGAAAGGTTGTTTGTCTTTCTGTTCTTTTCCCACCTCCTTTTCTTCCTTTTCTGTCACTTGTCATCTTATTGAAATCTGCATGCAACCGTGTCCATCCTTGATAATATAAAGTGATAATATAAATCTGATTCTTGTGGAGCCACATGAGCCTCATCCTTGCAGAAACAAAACTAATTGCATTAACTAATCCGAATCCTTAACACAGTGCACTTGTTAGAAAATGGGATGTGATGTATTCACAGCACCTTTAACCAACAGCCAGCATCTTTAGCATATACAGCCTTTATTATGTGGCCAATACAAATCAATGACATACTCTGAGTTAATCTCATCAAGCCTGAAATGTTGGTAGCTTTGATCAATGTGCATTTCAAATGTTTAAAAAATGGAAAAATCAGCAATAATTGCTTTTTTGTATTTAATATTTATGTAGCGGCAATATTTGTTCAATCCAATTTCAGACAGCTGAGCGGTGAGTTGAGCTTTTGCATCCTCAAACATGGCATATAGGTTTGGAATGTATGGCAAAGAAGTTCCACTTGATCCATGCTTGAGTCGGCAGGCATCAAACTTTCAATGTATGCCATCAATTCTGTAAGCTGAGTGATCATATCTGCCATATGGTCAGCCGGACTGCTCCATGCTCATGGTGGTTCCAAGGGACCAGGGTCCAGCGGCGGTTCTTGTTTGTTACAAGTGCAGTTATTATATATCAACATCATCCAGTCCAGTTATATCTATCTAATTTTCATGTCAAACAATTACAATTACCACTACTTTTGGACAGCCTTCCTGGCAATAAGCTTGACAACGATGAGAACCTAGGATTCTGCGGATGTCAGGTGTAAGTGAATCGCTCTGGTAGATGGCGCACATAAATCGCATCAAAAACTATCTTGCTCCGTAGGCTGACAAATCCCTGACCGATTCCTGTTTCTCCTTTTCCTCAGGGGATATTATTTGGTCTGGCCCCTGCTCCCCATATCTGAGGTCATCTCAACCCCAAAGAAAAGTGTCACCCATTAAAGCAATATTATTAAAGCCACGTTACAGGAACGTTCTCATCTTCAAAGTAAGCCTATCGTCTTAGCCAATATGGCTCCCATGAAAAGAACAGAAAAAAAACAAACACGTCTAATGTCTAGTGTGTGTACCTTGAGGAAATCCATAGTGCCACTGCCGCGCATTAGCTCCTGTCTGTCAGTACATCAGTAAAGGAAAGAGCTGCGAAATTGTTTCACAGCTGTGTAGCAGTGTGTATATCTTTTAGCATGGACACAAGCGAAGCGGGGACCTCAGAGCAGGCAGCAGGTCAGGAACGACGTGGTTCATAATGTTCATGATGGCGACTTGTCAGACTGTTGAGCACAAAACATATGAAGTAATACCAGGTGTTCACCTTCTTGGCTTAATGTCAAGAGCGGAGATGTTGGATGTATTGTGTGCGGGCAAGTGTTCCGCTTGCTGAAAAGAAACCTGGTACAGCATTAAGATGATTGGTGACAGAAGAAAAAATCATGGAAGAGGAGCAATTAAACAAAGATTAAAATTAATTAATTAGATTAATTAAAGGTTTCCTGTGATGTTTTTTTTTTTTTTTTACAAAACCTTCTCCCACGTCCTACACATTCGTAGAGCATATGAGACAGGTCCAAATATCCAGCTGTTGCCTGCAAGAACAGATTAACAGTCAATCTAGCGGAGAATGGGCTATACACACTTGGTATTCCTGCTACAAGTTTAAAATACCAGATTCATAAAGTTCCTTTATAAATGAAAAACATCTGCAAGTCATTTGCACAAAGGTTCTTTGTGATTCTTTGACTGCGTCACACGACACGTTCCAAAATACAGTGTCAGTAGACAGGCCTCATCTTTCCAGAGGAGATCAAAACATTTTATTTTAATGTGAGTGTCTGTTATTATGATCTCTTTGCCAATGGTACAGGATGGTGCAGCATCATTTCCCACAGTTGTGTTTCTGTGTTAATTAATTGCACGCAGCTGAGTGTAGACGGGAGCTCTGTCTTTCTGCAGGGTCAATAACCACAGAAAAGGTGAAAACAGAAGGAACTGACAGGGACTACCAAATTGCCTCATTTACATGTACAGCTTATATGACCGCAACCTGAGTTGAAGCTGTATAACTGTAATAATACACTTTTAATATGGGGATCTTCATGCTGATGTCACATTGTGTGCATTGTCGGGGACTAGTCTAGAATCAAAAGTATAGTGTCACCAGAATGTCAGCTTTATTTTTACCTGCATTTGTTTTTTTGTTGTTGTTTTTGTTTGTTTGTTTGTTTGTTTGACATATATCAGTGGGTTTTGTTAGGGATTCACAAGGCACATGTGAAAATATGGAAATAATACATATGGGAGATTCAAATTTTATAAAACTGTGATGTTTTATTCTTATTTTTACTTGTGCGATACCAAGTATATAGAAAATTCTCCATGTGTTACCAGTTCTGTCCTCACAATTCTTACAAGTGTGTGTGTGTGTGTGTGTGTGTGTGTGTGTGTGTGTGTGTGTGTGTGTGTGATATAGCTAAAGATGGGGGAACTAACAGCTTACTGAACTAAACTAAAAGCAGAATTTTATTGATTTAAATTATTTGCTCTGGTAAACTACGCAGATTGCCCCACTGGACTGTTGCTCTTTTTCTTATTTCCAAAACAAAATCTTTTCACTTATCATTTTAATGATCATAAAAGCCCTGAGAGAAACACTGAAAACTATAGTGCATCTGACTCTGTCTGACTGAGTCTATAGCAGTTCACAGTATCAAGTGGTTTTCTTTGAATCCATTAAGCTTTTCATTTAGCTGTGAGCAGTATATATGAGCACTATATATGAGCACTATATATGAGCATTGTTTAAAACACCCATTGTGTGTGTGTGTGTGTGTGTGTGTGTGTGTGTGTGTGTGTGTGTGTGTGTGTGTGTGTGTGTGTGTAACAGAGCTGCAGGATCTTATGGTTTGGAATGAGAGGATCCACTCATAATCTGGGTTGTATCTCATTTAGGATCTCAGTCCTGATGAGCAAGTTCCTGTCCGTGTCCAGTCTTACATAGCCTGTCTCATCTTCATTGATATGTTTCAATCATTTATTTATTTATTTATGCTCACAGCACAGCATAGAGTCAGTCCTCCTCTAAGTCACTGAAGACCCCCCTCGTTTCTAAGACACCTCGGCATCCTCATCCTTCTCAATCTCATGCCATCCTTCTCTTCCAGCCCTGAATCCCCCCTCAGCATCACTGAGATGCTGTGTGTGTATTACTTTAACAGTACGTTACATTCTGTACTATGTATGACAGTAGTCCAATGATGAAAGTGCTGAAAACACAATTCCACAAAACTATTACATATAACAAACAGATGCTAAAAGTTTTGTAACTCATTGTTAATGGGACAGACAGATCTGGCGATTGTTGGTGTGAAGGTCTTCCATTCAGAGACACGGGCAGATGTGTGTGCCAGAGTTCACAGAGGGTGGAGCGGAGCCATCTGTCACTGAGATATTAGTTTTCCTAGGAGGCATAGTTATATTTGCGCTAGACTTATTATTTATAAATGTAATTGCCCCATGATTGATAATGCACTCTGCCTCAACCCTTTAGGTTTTAGGTTCTGGACTATAATACTTGTTGCTTCCGATATCAACTCCATAGGATTATAAAGCAGACTTCTCTTCACACAGCCAATCAAGTTGCATGCTAATGCAAAAAGATGAATGGAAGCATCTGCCATTAACTTGTAACCCAATCTACTCTTAATGCCTTCTACGTGCTCTGGATGAACCTGGTACCTGCGGCACATTTAAATAACATTGGCTTGAATAAAACATTGTCAAACACAGCTTGTTGTTGTGCAAAGTTCCGTGTTAAAGGAGCTCAAACATAATCATTAACCTGCATTAAAGGGAACCGCGTACATGATTGTATCAGTGTGACTTGGAATGCTATCAGTGATAAACACCTTCCAGTGTCTGTACCTGATAGTAAAGTGAATGGCAAGCAGGCAGTGCAAATACCTCCCTCAGGCATCCAGCACTTCCACTGACGGCAATTAATTACTGAGCCTTAACAACTGCTATTAACAACTGTCTAATGAAACTTCAAAATGTTTGCGTGTGTGCATGCACATGTGTGTGCGTGCACACGCAAACTTGTTTTAGTCTTATGCAAGTAGACTGGAGGTCTGATGGGAGGATCTGCAAAAAAAACATAGAGATTCATGAATAATGCAGGAACTGTGTGCACGGATACACACACACAAAACACAAAAATACAACAGGGGTCCCCAGCATGTGTGTTTGAGTGAATGTATTGTGTGCGATAGAGAGGTTTGTTGTGAAGTGTCCATCACTATGTTCACATTTTCCTCTGAGGTGGGCAGCAGGTAGATGCAGAGAGGAGTCCCCCTGTTGAATATTAATGACAGTCATACAGTGCAGAGCAATGTGCCCCTGTGTCTGTGAATTTGTCAAATCCCAGTGTGATATCACAGTAGAGGGCTGGCTTTGGCTTCTAACTGTTGGATTATACAAAAGGTGGCTGGTGTATTACAGTTCTCTCACTGTACAGTTGGTGATAAAGTTTGTGCCAATCAAAGGAGGGGACTGTCATTGTATCTGTAGTAGTAATAAAATTAACAACATATGATTGTTTTACGTAGGGCCTTATATAAACATAAAAAAATAAACAATCAAGATTGCACCTTTTTTTGTTCTATTCTGAGTCACTGACTGACTAAAAACCTAAAAGCAGAATATTTATCAAATAATTGGTACTGCAGATAACCGGCTTCATTTTCTATGTTGTGCATTGCACAATAATAACTAATAAATTGTCTTTCCCAGAAAAAGGACAACATCCGTAATTTGTTTGAATACTTCACATTTCAGATTGGTTACACTGACGTAAAAACATTGGACCTCAGAGACTGTTTGGTTGTAACCGTATGCAGTGTTGTTGTTTTTTTTTTCCATAACCAGTATCATATGCTGTGTCCAAACTCCTAATACAGTCTGTAACAGTTTTTGTGTAGTGTGTTATCGCAGATTAACCCTAATCAGCAGATATTTATTTCCTTTTGAGCATAAAAGATTGTTACAATAAAAACTGTGCACAAATCAATGTGAGAACACAGTGATAGGATGTGATATGCTGACTGTGGCACGGTGAAGCATCGGGAAATCGGACGCGTCTCCATGCTACCATGCTAAAAGAACTATACGTCAGCATGTTTCAGACCAGAAATGCCATCTATTTTCAAACACTTCAGTGAAGACTGACTTTGGCAGTGCCAAGCATTACATCCAGCTGCTGCTTAGCAACCCTCTAGAACCATCACCTCCTGATGTTGGCCACTGAGCAGCTCCACTGGAGCAGTCACGAAGTTCAGCACTTTGATATAAGGCGGCACAAAAGTAGTTTTAGTGGAAGTTTGAGGGTGACTCTTCCTCATTAATTTCCCTGTCATTCCTCTATGTTTGGTTGAGGGATAAATCTTTCCAATGTAGGTCTTCTGCTTAGCTTCTCCATTAAGAAGAAGAAGAAGAAGAAGAAGAAGAAGAAGAACATACTTTATTAATCCCAAATTGGGAAATTCGGTCACTGCATTCCACATACATCTTACATGCATTTTAGTTAGGTCACAACATTTTTATCAAGTAGCATGCGGAGCAGTGGGCTGCCCCCCCGAGGGAAGCGCCCAGGGAGCGAATTTGGGGGTTAAGGGCCTTGCTCAAGGGCCCAAGGTGGTGGACGGCAGATGGCGGCGCCTCTCCAATTTCAACCATCAGTAGTTTTAGTGGAAGTTTGAGGGTGACTCTTCCTCATTAATTTCCCTGTCATTCCTCTATGTTTAGTTGAGGGATAAATCTTTCCAATGTAGGTCTTCTGCTTAGCTTCTCCATTAAAGACTACTACTAAAAGAGCTCCAACACACATACAGCATCCCTCATCCTGTGACCCGATTCATCAACTCCATTTCACCCCCGTGTCTCTCGAGCCTCTGTCATGGATCCTTCCAGGAATCTGGACATAGAGGCTGGCATCATGTCCAGGATGTCTGGACTCAGTGCCATCGCTGTATCACGCCAACGTGAGCCTGTTATCATTCAACGAGCAGCCACGTCATGACATTCCCCTGAAGAGCCGCTGATACTGAGACGCGTTTGTCATGTAAATTTGTCCACGTGAGAATTTATCATTACAAGAGAATACATCTTTGACCCATTATTTGCCCTGCGTTACATCAGCACTGATATGAAACAAAGCAAAAACAGCATCATTCAAGAAAATACCTAACGAGGAAATAATGAATGCAAGTGCCAACGTGTCCCTCTTTATTTCCTTCTGTTACTCTCTTTATTCCTTCCTCTGTCCTTCTGCTACGCTCTGTGTCATTAAAAGAAATGAGCCACTCTGTTTCTGTCTCGATGTGCAACAGGCTCATGAATATTAGTTTCATTCTCTCAACTTGTTTGTTTGGCACGCGCAGCCTGGACAGCTGCAGACGCTCTCCAGGCCGTTTATCAGTCTGAGAAACGAGCGTCGCACTCATTCCTTTTCAAATAGTCTTGAACTGAGCCTCCTGCAAGGCTTTCCAGACATGAGACTGCCTCATTATTTCAACAGACCTGAGCCATGTATTCGCCACTTGTGCATGGACACAGATAAAAGAGAGAACTAGCGGTTCATCGTTAGCACCTTGCCACAAGATCCTTTCTGAAGTCTTTGGATTTTTCCATTATCCCCCCGTCTGCCAGTCCTAACGACAGCCATTACTGGATATGTCATCAGTATACATTTTTGAGGTTTTGTTAAAGCAGGTATTATTACTTCTTAGTTGCTGAAAAAAAGGGTGAAGGTCTCTCAGTGTTTTTTAAAAAACATAATGGGGCTTCATCTGAAAATCCATTGCTTCCTTCTGCCACTTCAACTTGAGTCCAGCTGATAGATGTGTGTTTTGCGTAACCGTTGGTCACAGAGAAGCCGACTGACTCTCCTTAGAGGCAACAAGTTCCAGGGCATCATCAGGAACGCGGGTTAAAAAACTCAGTCAAAGTCAGAGAACTTTTCTTTCTTTGCACTTTTTGATCTGTTGGTATTGAGCACAGGTTATCAACAAATGCAGAGAAAGTAAGTGTCTTTGATACATATGAGTTTTCTAACCTCTGCCCTTGATGCCCTGGAACTTCCTGCTTCTATCCTATTGAACATTGATTCAGCTAAATAATTTATCTCTCCCTTACTCACACACACACACACCACAGACACACACACACGCACACACACACACGCACACAGAGTGTGTTTACTGCTGCTTAGCAAAAATGAGGTTTTCTGAGGTTCCCTGGGGATAAACCCTCATGGGAGCACTGATGCAATGCATTAAGACTTTTAAAGAGTCGGACCTGACACAAGCTGATATCTTGATTAATTGGCCAAAAAATGTATAAAAATGCATCATCTACGCTTCTCACAAAAACAGCATAAGGGAAAAAAGCTAAGGTAGCCAATGTAGTGAGTTGATTTTTATTGTGATGACAAAGACAAGCTTTAGCAATACATTTTTCCCTTGTCTGAAAGTCTTCATCTGGCTATCTGGTATTATCTTCCACTGGGTTTCTGTGACAGAAGAGCCGATGCGACCTGCAACTGCTTCAAGTTCAAATCAGTTCAAACCTCTCAGAAACCCATAGTACTGAACTTTGATGCATTTACCAGCTGCACAGAGTGGAGTGTATGGCACCAGCAGATGTAACACATGATGGAAGTACAATGGCAGTGGAGATGGGATATAGACTTGAGAGAGAGCAGGGTTGTCAGAGAGGAGAAGCATGCTGGCTTCCTCTCTGCCACTTTGGTTTGATTAATGTTGCCTTGTGTAACTTTCATTGCAGAACAAACCAAGCAAAGAGAGGCCAATCCTGATGGGAAGAGCTACTACTTATGTTATGATCTGTGTTGGTTGCTGTTGTTTGTGGTTTCTTTTCCCTTTTCCCTGTCTTGCAGGGGTTGCCGTGGCTGAGGTGGAGTCCGGGTGTGGCCAATTACACACAGATGTCCTGCATTGGTTGATTACCTGGTTCCCTATTTATGTCTCTGGCGGACCTGTGTTCAACGCTGGAGTATTGCGATCACTAGGTGATTGTTTGGCAGCCTTTTCCTGCTTGCTCTCTTGTTCTTAGCTCTTCTGACTACGTGTTTTTTCTCCCTGCAGTTCCACCTCCCACCTGGCAGCGCCGACCCAGCAGGAATCAGGCAGGATGGTCTCCTCCTGGGTCTCGTCTCCCTGGGAACCGTACTGGCGAGAGAGAGAGTCAGGTTTTATGTTCCTCGATCCCGGCCGGTAGGTGATGGTGAAATTGAAGCGATCCTCAGCGGGGGTCAGGCGTCGGGAGAAGAAAGCGCAGGGGTGGATCTTATTGTCAGCGCTGGTACGTTGAGAGAGGACGGCCCCAAGCCCGGTATCGGACGCGTCCACCTCCACAATGAATGGTCTGGAAGGGTCTGCATGACAAAGAACAGGCGCTTGCACAAATAAGGCTTTCAATCTGACAAACGCTTTTTCAGCCTCAGGTGACCAGCTAAACGGGATTTTTGAGGAGGTGAGACGAGTAAGAGGTGTTGCAACGCAGCTGTAATTTCTAATGAATCTGCGATAGAAGTTCGCAAACCCAAGAAACCGTTGCAGATCTCGTCTTGATGTAGGAGTGGGCCAGTCGACCACTGCCTGGATCTTGGCAGGATCGGATCTCAACTGGCCCTTCTCCACCACAAAACCCAGAAAATGAACAGAGGAAAGGTGGAATTCACACTTCTGTGCTTTAACAAAAAGTCGGTTCAGTAAAAGTCTCTGTAAAACAAGCCTGACGTGCTGAATGTGCTCATCAAGTGAGCGAGAAAAAACAAGAATGTCGTCCAAATAAACAAAAACAAAACGTCCCAACATATCTCTAAGTACATCATTAATCAAACATTGAAAAACAGCAGGTGCGTTAGTGAGGCCAAAAGGCATAACCAAGCTAATTAATCCGGTGACGGTCAAGCTCCAGCTTCCTCCATCACTCAATATCCACCCGGTTTTCCATGTCTCCCTCCTTAAACCTGTCCGGTCCAGCCCTCTCTCCCCTCCAGCCGTCCCGCCTCCACCTCCACGACTCATCGATGGCCATCCTGCCTATACAGTCAGCTCCATCCTCGATGTCAGGCGTCGGGGAAGGGGGTTCCAGTTTCTGGTCGATTGGGAGGGGTACGGCCCTGAGCACAGGTCATGGGTCTCCAGAAGCCTTATTCTGGACCCGGACCTTCTCGCTGAATTTTACCGCCGCCATCCGGATAAGCCCGGTAAGACGCCGAGAGGCGCCTCTTAGGGGGGGGTACTGTTATGATCTGTGTTGGTTGCTGTTGTTTGTGGTTTATTTTCCCTTTTCCCTGTCTTGCAGGGGTTGCCGTGGCTGAGGTGGAGTCCGGGTGTGGCCAATTACACACAGATGTCCTGCATTGGTTGATTACCTGGTTCCCTATTTATGTCTCTGGCGGACCTGTGTTCAACGCTGGAGTATTGCGATCACTAGGTGATTGTTTGGCAGCCTTTTCCTGCTTGCTCTCTTGTTCTTAGCTCTTCTGACTACGTGTTTTTTCTCCCTGCAGTTTATCCTCCTAGAGCTGCACCCGGACTCGCTGCCTCCAAGCCTGCCACGGCATCTTTGTTGTTTTTTCCCTTTTGGAACCTACTTGTTTTTTTTGTGAATTTTTGTGGACCTTGCTGTCAATAAAAACAGCTTTTCCTCTCACCCAACTCGCCTGGTCACTGATCTCAACCTGCTCAGCACCCCAGCCATAACAACTTATTTGTTTAAAGTTGTGTTTTTAGCATTGTTTATGGAACAAAACTTTAAATCAGCATTATGCAACACTTTTACTTTTTTAAAATAGCAGCTTTGTAATTATTTTGAATGGTACATTGGTGCTTCTTCTATTCATGCGCTCCACATTTGTTGAACATATACTCTACCTGAAGTAGAGTAGTGCCTCGATGAATGAGGCAATGTCAGTAGCTTGGCCTTCAGGGAAAAAAATTCAAGATTAATGCCTAACTGCAAATCAATTAAAAAAGCTATTTAAAAGCAGAATGTGTGTCTAATATTTATTGAGAAAAGCTTAGCACATCATCTTATTCCTGGTCCCAGAAGTCGGGGGCCGCAGGGATTACAGACCATTCATCTGTGTTGCTGTGTTTGGTGAGTGGGACCACACAGTCTGAGCGATAGTCAAGTGATAGATAGGCTTTATTTTCTGTACATGAAAACCACTTAACCCACTCAGTCTCTGAGCTCAACAGAATTAATAACCACTTGTGGCTCCAGAGGCTGCTTTGCCATAGTGTTGAATAAATGTCCATGTATGCATCAATGGCAGGAGATTAGCTTGCTTAAAAAAGACGTATGTGCTTGTCAGGTTGTTTGAGCCCTCCCTAAAATAGCAGCGCTGAACCAAAGTGTGAAAGCTTCTGCTGCCACATTTATATAAAACATATAAACAGAAGGTTCTTTGTATATGTCCTAATATCACATATGGTTCCTATGATGACAGAAAAGTGATGAGAGGTAGAACTGAAAAACAACAGCAATACCTCCTACTTTGTATACTTTGTCAATGTCATAGCATTCATGTTTATAGGCTATAGGGGGTCCTATAAATATCAGCTTTGTCTATGTGAAAGTAGAGCAAGATCCAAATATCCACAAGCTAACTATTTGCAATGATTACAAAAATTATTCAAAGAACACTAAAATGTTATATATTTTATGTATAATTATCTATATAAAATATAGAGATCAAACAGATAAAGTGATTGATCTGATTCTGTTGAAAAAAAAAGATCCAGTTCTGAAATAAAATTAAAAATAAAAATAAAAAGAACTGAAATATAATTGTTTGTACTTTGTCAGAACTTTTGAATGAAGATACTTAAGTGTGCCAAGGTTTCAAGGTTTTCAAGGTTGTACCCTTGGGTCCCATATGACCGAACAGAACAAATGAGGAAAAGCAGAGGGAGCCACAAAAATATATATAGGAGAAGCAAGAAAAGGAAAGAGGCAAACACAGACTGAGAAAAGGTCTGCAGCTAAAGTAATGAGCATTAGAAAAGCAGAGCAAAGATGAAACAGCGATCTGCCATGTTTTATTCATGTAGTTTGTTTTTAGCCTGTCGGCTCACATTAAATACTGTGCACCCACATTCACAACAGCATTTGTAAGAGCTCGCACATGCTACTTTTAGATCCAGCTGAATGATACTTATCTGAACAAACTGCACCTTGTGTGGAAGTTATAACTGACTGAGATACTTTACTCATTTCTAGTTGATTCCAAACAAAAATGGTGACTTTGTATTATTAATTGTTTTTTTGTTTTCTTAAATTGCGTTTTGTGTCATGATGGTGTGATGGTGCTTGTTAGTAGTACATATATAGTAGTAGTTACATATATGTTACTGTTCAAATCGAATCGAATCAAATTTTATTTGTATTGATTTTATTGTATTTGAATTACTCATATTCACAAATCACAATTTGCCTCACAGGGCTGTAACAAAGTGTGCTGGTTCTGCAATGATGGAGCACAGGGACTCTGGAGAAGAAGTTGAGTTAGTAATGTGCATTGATAAGTCATGGATGTAACGTAGATGGAAAGAGGGACAGAAGACAGAGGAAGAGAAGGTTAAGGTCCAAATACGTGTCCCCTGACAATCTAGGTCTATGGCAGCATGATATGGGATTATTACAGTGTGTAGGTATGTTGGTGCCATACCATTTACAGCTTTGTATGTAAGTAGAATGATTTTGAATTCGATTCTAAATTTCACAGGGAGCCAGTGCAGTGAAGCTAATATGGGGGAGATATGATCTCTACTCTTAGTTCTGGTCAATACACGTGCAGCAGCATTTTGAACAAGCTGCAGGCTCTTTAAGGACTTACTGCTGCAGCCTGATAGTAATGAGTTACAGTAGTCAAGCCTGGACGTGACAAAGGCGTGGATTCATTTTTCGGCATCTTTAAGAGACAGGATATGTCTGATTTTGGCTATAATACGGAGGTGAAAAAAGGCAGTGCTTGAAGTTTGTTTTATGTGGGAATCAAGTGATAAATCTGAATCAAAGATAACGCCTAGATTCCTGGCAGATTCACGCAAGGACAATGCCATCTAGATTGGCTTTGTCATCAGATAATGACTCTCTAAGGTGACTAGGGCCAAGTACTATATAACTACAGGGGGTCCTCGTGTTACGACGGTCGCGAGATACGCTGTTTTCTTGGTTACGACACATCTCCCGTGAACTTCCTTGTTTCGGCTTAAGCGGTTTGCCCCGTAAATACATACAGACTTCACACGGGAACTAGTTGGTGAGCGCTCTCTCTGTCTCTCAACGCGCCTGCCGGCTCTCCAACACCTCCACAGCACAGCTAGGCTACTCTGGCAACCACAGTAAACTTTTATTGTAGGGTGGTGTTATAGCGACATCTAGTGGCACAATTTATTATTTACATAGGATTACATACACATGAATGTATGTTCCGACTAACGTCTAAATTCGGTTACGACACATTCTCAGGAATGGATCTCCGTCGTAACACGAGGACCCCCTGTACAGTTTTGTCCGCATCTAATAATTTTGCATAGAGCATATGCATATTATAAAACATAATACATAAGCGTTACTGTTACCATTTTCACACACACGCTCATGTCCCTTTTCGACAGTGCATAACAAGGCATATGGAAATACAAAAAACATGTCATTCTCAGAGTTCTTTTTTTTATCTGCTCTCCACAGAGAAAATTCACTCCAGCCTTCTTAGAAAATAGTCCTATTCAGTGTCTATATCCCATCAACACTTTAGAGGTGGCAAAGCATTCAGTCAAAATACACAGGCCAGAGCACAGGTGGTAGAAGATTGTTTTCCCGAGTGTACACATATTCACTGCACAAGCCACCTTCAGTTGCATGTCGGTATGACTCGGACTCAGACAATTTATTTGTTCAAATTATTCGGGATTATTCATTCAGTTTATTTACTTTAAATGTGACAAATTACTTAAAATAATATGTAATCTGTACTGTTCTGTCGTAACTAAGTGCAATATGCACTTTGATGTACATAATAATCACAACGTGAATTTTTCACAAATCATACTGCCCCGTATCTCATACCTTATCCTGCCTATTTTATTCAGACTTATATTCAAGTAGTGGCATAGAGTCCTCTTCAAACAGGATGTCACTGTGTCTCTGGGCTAACACACATTCAGTACAGGGACAGACAGCTATTTATACAACTACACACTTTGAGGCAATTTCGACTCCACAGTTCACTGAACTTACATGCCAGTGGAGTGGAAGAGGAAAACCAGAGTAACCAACCTCTACACAGAAAAGCCCCAAGAATCCATGTTGGGACTTAAACTTAGTGCCTGTCCCCTTCTCCATTTTTATACAGTTGAATATACAATAGGTTACCAAACCTATGTGGCAGCCCATTCTTTACTGCTGAATGTGCCAGTCTCAAATTAGGATCATTAGTCTGCTGCCATGTCAGCCTGATGATTTTTTTCTTTTTTGGTTAGTTTGTTTTTACCAGTTTTGAAACCTGACCGTGAGGAGTTCATTCCATTCACACACAAGGACATTTATTATGTCCAGCATTGATGCTGGGTGATAAAGCCTGGCGCAAAGTTGACATTCCATGTTCATCCAAAATGCAATGGCTACGGCTGAGGTGCAGGACTTTGTGAAGGGCAGCCAGCTCATCCAACCCAGACTGGCAACACTACATTTAATACTGACCTAACAAACAAACTATTTTCTGAAACACCAGTGTGTGCACAAAAATTCTGTATCTATCAGTTAGACGTCCACACACAACTTCTGCTTCATCATCAGCAGCTTTACTTCAGCCTTGGAGCATTCTTCCTGTTGCACTACAACAACTTAGTTTTGTCACTTCCTCACCAGACCTGACTAATGCGACAACACCCTGTGTGGTACAGCCTCCTCCAAGGTCTCTGCTGCCTGTCTCTTCACTGCCATCAGTTTTATGTCACAATTCTACGTATTCAACTAGGAAGCCTGCATTTGTGGTGGCACCATTTTTTTCTCCCTTATTCATTGTCATCTAGAGGCAAATTAAGGAAAGTGCATTTGCATCAAGCCAAATTTGACCTTTTCAACAAGAAAGTGCATTTATATAGTCGATCACTTACTGGCCTAAATTCTCTTTGGCTTTTTTTCAACAACCTGTGTGTTGATGAAACTCAAAAGCACATCACCATATTCAGATATTGTAATTACCTGCTGACAACAAAATTGCTTTGAATGAAATTCTCCTGACGTTCATGGGTTTTCTTGTCCAAGCAGACACATCTAAACATGTTTAGCAGCCATTTCGTGCCCAGTGTCTCAGGAAACCCCTCACTCAGACGCCACACTGTCACAAACATTTCGGTCCATTTTAGTCCTCCAGAAATATCCTGACAAGCTTTCCGACACTGGACAGTCATTCTTCTGCAGGGACACAGCAGACACTCCTACTTAAATTAGTCCAGCTATGCATCTTTTGAAACATTTTGCTTTCTTCTTTTTTACTGGGCGCCAACTCTGCAAAATCTGGCAGTGGCTTCAGAGAGCGAGGCGCAGAGCCGATTTGGCAGCTGGAAGTGTGAGTGAAAACATTGGTTCCTCTGGTAGATGGAGTTTGAATGACAAGTGAAGGGAGCGTGGATGTTTGCTGATTGAGTCTGTTATTATGTCTCCTCCCTTTTTACCTTCGCTCCTCCATCTAAGGTCTATATGTGTGCCTGCCACACTGCCTGAGGATAGCACAACACTCAGCAGGCGTCTGAGGGAGGATGTGTAGGAGACGAGGCATGTGTGTTTGTGCGTGTTTGTTCTTCTCTGTATATTACCCGGTTTGGCTGTTGACGGAGATGCTGGGATGCTTGGGGAACACGATTATTTGTGTGTGTGTTTCTGTGGGGGTGGGGGTGGGTGGTGGTGGTTATCTATTTGCCTCAGCAGCCTCTCGTTGAGCATCTTAGCTTGATAAACAGAGAGATTGGAGGAAGGTAGCAAATGCCTCCAGGAGAGGAATACTGTGGAATCAAAGCTGTCGCTCTGTGTTTTCTCTCTCACACACAGACACACAAATGCATCGACACACAAAACATATGCACAGTGGGAGACACACACAAACACAGATATAATAGAAAATAACAAGAAGACCTATGCATGCCCACATGCGCACACTGGCTTCTTTCTTATGAACGGCACCTGGCTGGTGGAGGTCTGGTATAGCCTGACTGACTGGATGGTCTGTGGGGCAGAGGGAGACGTAGACCAGAAGAAAGGGAACAACGCAGAGGCCAGACAGTGATAGAAAGAGATGACAAAGACAAAAATGTTTTGATATTCTTTAACAAACCGGAGGCTGAGAAAAAAAGAGATAAGAAAGGTCAAGCAAGGGAAAGAAGAGAGATGGAGGAGTTTAGAAGAAGAGAGTTCAGCAGAGAGCAAGGTGAAAGCCAGAGAGATCAATGGGCCGATGAAGAGAAAGGTGAAAGATGAAAGCGAGAGACAGACAGAAGAGAAAAGAGAGCAGAACCAGTGTGAAGAGAGTGGCAGCAGGAAGGAAATGACGGAGCGATGCTCTCCAGAGCTGAGGAGATGTATACGGTACAGTGAGAGATAAAGTGTGTCGTGTAGCAGCTGTCGCTTAAGGAATCACAGGGTCCAACAGCACGGGACAGAAGGAGTGAGTGATTGGAGGATCTGAGCGTTTAGCGTTAAAGACCAGTGGGAATGGTTTTGCTTCCTTCAGACAAGGATTGCTGCCATCAGCGCAGTGTGTCGGGAACATTCCTTTGATTGGCCCGTTAAAAAACAAAAAAATGACTGTAAGAAAATGTAGCGTTTAATCATCTGATGGTTTAATTAAACACTTTATTTCACAAAAAGCAATACAAACTTTGCTTCATGCTTGTTAATTGTGAGCTTATTGGCTAATGAAAAGGCCAGTCCCCTGATACTGTGACGTCTTGATGGATGTTAGAAAATTAGTGGAAAGAACAGCACCAGTCCGTCACACTGCCACCGCCAACACATACTGTACAATATGGACACATACTGAGGGGACCACTCAGATGCAGAGAAACAATATAGGGTGATGAAGAATGGCTGGTTCTGGAGCCACGGAGTGGTTTGCCTTTCCCTCGTCTACTCTGTTGGCTCTAAACCCTCCAACTCTCACAGTGCAATCACTTTCTTGTTTCATCTCCATCAAATCCAAACCCTCAGCACGCCACTTTCCCTTGTCTCTCTTCAGTCCTAACTCTGGACCTGTCAGTACCCCCCCACACACACACACTCATGGCTTTTCTCTCTCTTTAGTTACCTTCCCCTGTTCACTTTGTGTGTTCTGATTTGCCATTCAAAAAAAGGCAAAGATGGACAGGAAGTAATTATCCCCAAAGTGGAAGTGGAAGTTTTTTTTTACATTTTTGAATTGATTCATTATGTTTTATTTTGAAATCGTACCTTTGTGAATGTAGGGGTTTCCTGCTTTAATGACAGTCTCTGCCCTGATGTGTCCCATCTGTGTCCCATCATCCCTGTCTGTTGTTTGTGACGTCTCTTACCACTTATTTGAGTTTCTTAAAGTTTCTTTCTTTTTGGACTTTAATTGAGACGATCCATAAGCCTGTTTACTAAAATTATTTTTATTACACCTACGTCTGTTGAGCATCTGAAATCCTGGGTAAATTATGCATATTTATATGTTTCTGGTAGAAACATGAAGCTGCGGAGAGTAAACGCGTATTTGTCTGCGTTTACAGTAGCCAACATCGCTGAATATGTGTCACGCCCCCATACTAGAAATGACAGTAGCTTGCAGCTTTACATGGAAAACCATGACAACACTCTGTTGTTGAGTACATCATCACCGCTATCTTCGCCTACACCTGTGGATTTAACCAACGAATCAGACAGCATACGATCCTGTGGGTCGGTACAACATCAGTGACATAGAACAATAATAAACAAACAATAACAAAGAAAACAATCACATTTGCACAGGATTACAAAATGGACTCAGCAAACACTTTCCAAGAGTTTGGGGTGTGCTAGGTTCCAGGTAAACTTTAAATAACACTGTGGCTTGTCATATTTTTTTTCAAATACAATTTTTTATGAATACAAATTGCACTTTCGTATCATTTAAAGCACTTGGTATTTACTACAAAGGGCTGTGATAAATAAATCACAAGTGAATGTAGAACAGAATTGAATATATCTCCATGGTCTGGCTGGCAGAACCTGAAAATACATCAAAAACACCCAACTCACCGTTTGTCATTAATTATCTACAATGTGGAGGCCTGCCACAAGAGCATGCTTCAAATTCCTCACGCTAATTTCTCCCACCACAAATTCATAATTAACCCAAAAACTTAATGAATGAAATAAAAATTCTAAATCCTTGAACTTCTCACAACACTTGTTTGTCCATGCACATTTAAAACTTGAAGTCTGAACTCACTTTTTTGATCAGGCATCTCGAGCAGCAGCAGATTCCTCAGCATGGCCCATCATCGACAACATTTATTTATTACTTTAATCACAGCGCATGTTCATGGTCAAAATTAAATGAATATATCAGAGATATAGTAACTGCTTTGGAAATACCACTACCTACAGTAATA
>JAFBJQ010000103.1:1078-117942 GCA_016785345.1 Trinectes maculatus
CCTGTTCTGAAACCGAAAACTCTGAGTTGGACAGCTCAGGGTTGGTCAACCCTGAGTCTAGATTTTAACTCAGAGTTTGTTAACCCTCCTTTCTGAAACAGGGCCCAGAAAGGAGGGGGAAAGAAAACAACAAAAACACCAAGAGCCAAAACCAAAAACCACACAGGGCAGAAAAAACGCAGAAACATGACATTAACAATGATATACAGTACGTGTGTCATAACTAGCAAATGATACTGATGTTGTTGTCTCAGGAGGGCTACTTTATACACACTTATATAGCATATGTAATATCCAATCTGTAGCTGACAAATATAAGGCAGGTGTTTCAAGACGATGTTACATTGTAGGATACAGAGTATTGGCCTAAAAGGATCTTATAGATTATTGAATAATTTAAGGTTCAGTCTTTGCCCAACAGTCTTTTCAGCGACTCAGCCTTCATTTTACAGTTATAGATTCCCAGTTTCCGGCGGATTCTGCTCCTATTTCTTTTTTTCAATGGATCCTATTAAATACGTAATACATTTTCATTCCTATTCTAATTCCAACAATCTAGGTTTCCAGAAGTATACAGTATGTGCCACCATTTATACACACACCCATAAATGGGTTACTAAAACACTGAATAAGTGATACGATGTGTGTGATAAGTTTGTTACATGATAAATGATAGTTAGTTTTTATCGTACAACATGCTTTGTGTTTGAGATGCAGTCCCTTATGGATGTGGTTTACGCATTGAGCGTGACAGTCACTCTTGTGGTTTACTATGGAGTAATCAAAGAAGTGAGGAGCCGTTTCTGTATTTCTCCACTCTGCTGGAAATACCAAAGGCTGCAGTGATGTTGAGATCAATTATTGCTGACACTCGCCTGAGGGAGCAGTTGAATCTAAGACTGACAGGTCTAAACCTGGCCAGGTGTCACACTAGGCTGGCCTCAAACGAGGCTGAGGACACAACACAGCAGTGGTATCATGTTTGATTTGAAAGCACACACATACCATTTCAAAGACTAGTCAGCAATATTTACAAAAAGGTATTAGAGTTCATGTTTATTGAGATGACCCTGCTCAGGCTAAAGGAAAACATACCTATAGAAGAGACAATTTACAGGTTTCGGTTCTGAAATGGTACTCACTGTTACCTGAACATTCTTAAAGACATGTATTCTATGTACTGGTATATGTTTATGGAAGCGTTTATAGGTTATATCTAAGTGGTTTATTCCTGTTTTGTGCCCGCCATTATAGGAACAGACCAGATGCGACCAACTTGGCAATAGATTACAATAGAGTGTTGGCATTACATGTTTACACACATAGCTCTTTAGGTACCAGAGTTCCTGCACTGCTTTCCCTGCTCTCTCACTCTCAGGAGTACACTGTAGATGTTTTCTTCCGTCAAAGCTGGAAGGATGAACGTCTGAAGTTTCATGGACCAATGAATACTCTGCCTCTCAACAACTTGATGGCCAGTAAGATCTGGACTCCGGACACTTTTTTCCACAATGGCAAGAAATCTGTGGCCCACAATATGACCATGCCCAACAAGCTGCTGAGAATCATGGAGGATGGAACCTTGCTCTACACAATGAGGTACTTGATTTTATCATTCCTTTCAAAAGTTAATATTTATCTGCAAAGTATTTGGTAGGTAAGCGAACATGCTGTTTATTGACGGAATTATTCAATCAACCAATCATGCAGCAGCTGTAATGCATTAAACTAGGCAAACGCAGGTCAAGAGCTAAAGTTTATATTTACCTCAAACATCTGAACAGAGAAGAAACATGACAACCCCTCCCCATTCACTCCCACGCACCCAAACATATTGATTCATCTGTCACACCTGGACTTGCCATTGGGATCACCTAGAGAAATCTTGTTGTGTTGGTTGCCCAGTGCACCATCAAGACATCCATAAAGTTTTGTCCTCCTCAGGTCACAGAGAGCACTTAGAACAACACTGCCCTCACTCCAGTGATCACGAGAGTGTATGTGCCTCTGTGCATGTTTATTAGGCAAATACAATATTCAACTCTATTCAAGAATGGCAACATGTGCCCTTGAGTAGTAAAGTAGGCTGTCCCACAAATCCCACCTAGAAATGCTAGTGTTGTAGGAAGATACATTTGCCTTCAATACATACTCTAGTATTGTCAAGTTATTTTATTCCTGTGCATCTTTCTCAACTCGAAAGGGATGAGACATCATCATAAAGATTTGTGGATTCCACTCAAACGATGAATGAGACAGCTTTTTCCTTCTTTCTATCATTCCTTTACCTGAAGATGCTGTGATTCACTTTTCCATTTTCACTTTTTCACTTTTTAGGTGAAAAGCCTTTAACAGAGCAGACATAAAGACATTCTTAAATAATGCACAAAATGCATAATTATAACTACAAATAATCATAATCTGTTAAATAATGCAAACAAGTGCAACAAAAAATGCATATACACAACAAATGAGTGAGCATGCACTTTTAGAAATATTTAACTTATCTTTAATACAAATTAACTGACTCAAATAAATTATATCATGTTTTAAATAAAACAAGCTTTTGTAAATCTACATTCCATATATTAATAATACTGATATTTATTAATTATGAAATTGTTTTTAAATGTCATATCCTTTTTTATAAATTTCCAATTATGCATTACAATAACAATATACAATTTCAAACATTTTGCAGTTTGTTCCTTTCTGCAGTTAGTTTCAGACCTTCAAATCAAATCATTTTTGACATGTGGGATTGCCTACTTTATTTCACACATTTGCATGTTGACGGGTTAGTCTTGTGTGTAACGGTTAAACTGTTAATGATAAAGTTCCCTTTTTGTTTCGGATAAAAATGATCTGCTTCTCAATAGAAGTTAGAAGATGGTATACAGTGGCAGTGTATATAGTGGAAACAGATCATAGCCTTATGGCCTGTGAATATATATGAGAAGCTACTATACCCAACTGAGGATATAAAGAAATATATTTATGTCCACAGCCACAGTATACTCAGACTGTACTTAGACAGAGTGGTGCTTTGAGCTCAATCCTATACACATCTAAATATGTAAACAATGACAATACTCACATATTGATTTTCAATTGGTCATTACTTTTGTAGCCATAACCAAAATATTGGACTAACCACAGTTTTAATCTGATACCAACAAGTTTATAGTAGTTCACCATCAGGGGATCAGGAATATTCTTAGCTAATCTGATAGCAGCCTATCCTGTACAGGTGGATTGTGTTAGACCTTGTTACATGAAGCCATATACTCAATGCCATAGTAAGTTTTGCACTACAGATTACTGTAACATTCAGTGGCAGCACGATTAGATCACAAGCACATAAGGAGACATGTGTGGTCTCTGCATTGATTCACAAAACATTGGTCCTAATTCTATTGTGTATATAGCTAGTAAATCTATTAAAACAGTTATTTGATCCTGACAACAAAATAGTTTACAATTGATGCTGTACTTTAGATAATAAAGGTGCCGTAAAAGGAGTAGTAGAGGTGCCCTTACCTAGGGCTTCAGGTAGGATTGATCTTTATACTCAAAAATCAATAAGGCACAGTAATCCTGTTTTATGATGATTTCCCCAAACTGCTCAGCCAAAGTAAATGTTCGTCTTAAAATAATGACGATAATCTCATCGTCTTGATCTGATATTTGGTGTACACAACAATTACACACACACTCATGCATGCTCCGTTCCCTCTTTTCATGAAGACATTTCATTTGATATTGTGCGTGTGTGCTTTCAGGCTCACAGTTCAAGCTGAATGTCCCATGCACCTTGAGGACTTTCCCATGGATTCTCACTCATGTCCTCTGAAGTTCGGCAGCTGTAAGTGTCATAAATATACTATACCAGGACTCTCAAGTTTTGAATGCAGTCAAGAGTGACAACGCCCCCCCTTTTTTGGGGGGTGGGGGGGTGGGGTGGTTGGATGGGTTGCAGGAATGGGTTTCTTTCATTAATAATAGTATTATTAGTGTTGTTGTTATCAGACTTGCAGAAGAAAGGATGGTACTGACAATTCAACCAAATACAAAGTCTTTATTCAATTTCCCTGTATTGAATAAATATATGGCATCAGCATTTGAATGAGGAAGCACCAAATCGTAAAATGCGTTATCGACTTACCCAGATACAATAGTGCTTCTGATTGACTATTGTGTAGGCCACCCCTTTCCTTTTTTTGATTGACTGGTAAGTGGCAGGCTCAACTCATGGGAGAGCTTGTTTACCGCTGTTTCCATAGCGATAGCGGCGCGCCAGAGAAGTTTATGTTATATATTTTTTTCAGCATGAGAAATACAATGTGTGGAGGAAGTGCAAGACAAAAGACCAAAAAGAGTGACTGTCACGCTCATTGCGTGAGACTTGAGAGCCCTGACTATACTATACCTTACCTGTCTGCAGTATACATTCTTCTCAACAATAATATTAGCTTTGGTCAAATTTAAACATTTTACGATATGTCTCCTGCTTACAGTTAGACTGAAATTAACTGCTTATTTCTTGATTTGTATTTATTTCCTATTTATATCCCTCACCAAAAAGGTAGTATTTCCCTGTAAATAAAAGGCTAATCCCATACATATTTCGTTTGAGTTTTTAGAAATAAACTACTGACTGGTTTGGTGTGCAAAACTGAATGTTATTAAAGAATTTCAGAAAGCTATTGGCTGTTACTAAAATGCTACTTAAATTGCTTAGGCTCATGGTTCTTTTACCTGAATGACCTCAGGATAATACCCAGTTTATATTTCACAGCAAGTGTTGTTGACTTTTGAGAATATACAATCACTCAATCTATAAAAATGTGTCTGACACATTCTCAACAAAGGTGAGGAAAAAACTGACAAAAAAAAACGAAAAACATTTTAACAGGGAAAAATGAGGTGATTCTTTATTCGAGATACAGAATTCTGTTTGAAGCAATGCTTGCTCGTACTGTCTTTGAATGAAGAAAATGTCCACAATACACACACACACAGGAGTGTTTTGCTGAACTGCTCCCTATGTCTTTTTTTCAAACTTAAAGTTGTGTTAATTATCAGTAAATTGTGTAATAAGTATATATTTTATTCGGTTCTAGGTAGTAAAAGAAAGAGTGAATTGTGGTGCATTGTGCTGTGCATATGACCTGTATTGTTGTGTAACACGTTGCGTTGACCATGATGAAAACTGATTGGTAGTGGTTTGGTGATCAGCATGTCCTTAATCTATCTGCATCAGACGCCTACACAAAGACAGAGGTCACTTACGTCTGGACACGAAATGCCTCGCAGTCAGTGGATGTCGCTGCTGATGGATCCAGACTCAACCAGTATGACCTGGTGGGCCAGAGCGTGGGGAAGGAGACCATTAAATCCAGTACTGGTGAGCATCGTGCATCAGTTGCATGTCATGACAAACAGAACAGAGTGAAATATGTCTCTGTGGACAGTCTCTGTCATTCCTGTGCTGAGCTGCAGGATTTTACTCACTGTGAAGCGTCAACATATGGATCTGAAAAAGCTTTATGATCTGATGTGTATATGTTTGAGTAGCCCTGCAGTATAAAGTGTGTTTTTTGGAACATGTTCTACACTTTCCTGTAGTATTTTCAATAATATCCACCCAAATAGGGTTTCACTTTGAATTTGTGAAATCCTGGAATAGTTTGGATAGTATTTGGACAGATTTATACGAACAAGCAATTTCAAACAGCAGCAGCTGTTAGTGTGTGAGCGACCACCAATACAACCAACTGCTCACATTATTTACTGCTGCTGTCGTAGACAGTAAACAATATAAACCAGTGACCCTTGCTTTTACGTAGTCTGGCTTTGCTGCATATTCACTCACATCCGTCTGTGCTGTGTGTAAATGGATCACAGATGGATGGTCGTTGACAGTTTGACAGCAAAATAGATTTGCAGCTGATGCCAAGTAATTACAATGCCTGTAAAGCTGCTGCCAGGGTATTCAGGTGATGTCCATTTTGCATACATGGGTATGGACACTGCAGATTGTACCTGGGTTTTAATGTAACATGCCAACAGCGCATGATAGAGCACATCCCCTTATATGCAGAATGTTGCACCACAGTCGTAGGCTTTTTAGCTCATCTGGGTACAGGATCATTTTAGCCTGATAGGTATCTCACAACCACACCTCATGATTAACTGACTAATGCATTAATTCGTAGTATGGCTTCAATGTGTGAAGAGCTGAGCTGATGATATGATCTACTGTTAAATGTGGTTATCACATAGTGCTGATAGACTGGAAAGTTGAGTCACGACAAGTACCTGAGGCACATGTTGCAAAACTGGTTTAACATACTCTGTATATGTTGGCAATTCCTTAATTTTATTGTATTAAATTGTGCTACTAAACCTGGACATTGGAACTTAATTATTAATATAGTTTGAGAAGAAATACTGAGACCTGTGTGTAAATTCAGTGGCAGACTAACTGGGCTCTTGACAGGTTTGTTCTGTTATCACAAACTTAACTTGGTGCATAAAGTAAATCACCGTGGTAAATCGGTTACCATTGTTTATTACATTAAGCCTATAAACACAGCCACTAGCATAGTCAGCCAAGTGTTTTGGGTAATACCACTGAAAATGAACAAAACATGGGTTTGTTGAGGGTAAACTCCTGTGCCCACTCAGAAAACCTCCATGTTGATGTTCCCCAGCATCTTGAATCAGCACAGGATAATAGGTGCTCCAGACAGACAGGCAGAACACAGAATACTAAGCAGATAATCCAAATATTGTAAGTCTCAGGTACAAACAAAGAAAATGGACAGAGAGTGACAGGGGCACATACATACATACACACCAAGGGAGGAGGCAGTGAGACACAGCTGGACACAGGTGGAGAACATTAAGGTGGAGGAGGTAATCACAGATGTCAGCTGTAGAGACAGACGGCATATCAGTAAAACAACAGACAGCAAATAGCAAAGACACATGTGGGCAGATCGTAACGTTTTATTTTATTAAAATAAAATAAATAATTAAATAAACTGAAAAAAAGGACACTTTTTCACAGTTTTCATTGTTTTGTTTATCATGAAAAGGATCATCAGTGTCTGGCTGAACAGTTTACATCCGCAGGGAAACGTGCACAGATGGAGCTCCGCTGGTGCAGCTTACAGTCAAACAGTGTCAGCCATATTATCAACGCAGGAACGTCACCACCATTGTTACGTACATTCTGTAAATAAGAATGTGTGTGGGAATGGCAGTAAACCTGAACACTCCCAACAGTTGCTCCTCATGTGCACATATCATTGGCTGAAGCATTTGATGGTGCTTGGCTCAGTGCATGATTCTTTTTCATGCCCCATTGCTTTAATCTGTTCAGTCAAGTGAGACAAGAAACGCAGCTACTTATCTCACTGACACCAACAGCAACAGCCCTGATACATTTTTCATCCAACAATAGTAAGAGATACTATGAAAAGTATCTCGTAAAATGACTTCTATCTTATACTGTACACATGTTTGGATCCACATCTACCTCCCAGCCTCGTCTGTGTGTCACAGTCCTCACACGGCATGATTAATCTACCTTAATCTTTTTCTGTTTCCCCTTTGTCCTCAGGTGAATACACAGTCATGACAGCTCACTTCCACCTGAAGAGAAAGATTGGCTACTTTGTTATCCAGACGTACTTACCCTGTATCATGACAGTCATCCTCTCCCAGGTCTCCTTCTGGCTCAACAGAGAATCAGTTCCGGCCAGAACAGTTTTCGGTGAGTCTTTATTCACCCGCTCACATAAAAAGAGAAGAGATCTACGCATAACGTATTTCTTCCTTCGCATGCAGTTTCAGAAGTCACATGAGAACCACACCAGTTTTATTTGTCGTCATTATAATGATCAGGAGGTAAAACTTAATAGAAGGAAATTAGTCATGGTACAAAGCACCTGAACTGTTCCTTTTTTGTTTTGTTTTTGTGTTTCACTTTGTATGGGGAGACAAACAGGTTGTATGCGCTAAAACATGATGACAAAATTCAGTGAGGCCACTTTCCTGTCCTCATGTGAACCTGTCTCGCTCTCTGGTCCTGATTGTAAACTCTGTGTGTGTGTGTGTGTGTGTGTGTGCGTGTGTGTGCGTGTGTGTGTGTGTGTGTGTTCATGCTGACAGGTTAACATTTTATCGGGCCCCTGCAGGCGAGCCACCAGATGAGGGTCATACTGAGGTCTTGTCCTCCTTATCTACCAAAGGATAAGATGACCTGGACCTACTCCCTAATTCCCCTTTAGCTAAAATGTCAGGGACCAGTGTGAAGCTTTTATACTGCTCTCTTTGCACTGTATTCACCGCAGTATATCATGTTTGAATAAACTCAGTCATTATCTGCTGTTACACACATAGCAGCAAGGACGGAGGAGGGTGAAAGGCAGAGGAAGGTTAGTGTAAATGACTATTGACAGATAGATTTAATATTTAATATACAGATATAATGCTGGTTTGGCCTTCACCTGTGAAATGTGCTGCACAGGCATAAACACAGAAGAGCAGTATTGAACTAGTTAACACCCAGTGCTCAGTGGTGGTGAGGATATTTTCTTGTTCATTCTGTTTATGAATTCCTTTTCATCAGTGAACTAAGCATCAGAGTCTGAAGCCCCTCTTCACGAAGCATCAGGCACACAGTGTTTTTGGAGAGAAGCAGTCTCCTCCATGGTTTTTTACTTTTTTGTTCAGCACAGTTATTATGATGCAATATCTTTTCTCATTGCAACTCACATTTTCCTCAATGGCATTACAGCACAGTATGAAATCACAGAAGAGATCTGATACTATTACCCCCGAGCACGAGGAGAAAAAATATATATTTTCAAATTATCTTCTGTGATTCTCTACATCTCACACTAGTGGATGGTTGTACTATACACAATGAAAATTAAATAACGTCTTCTGAATAACATCTAGTTAAAGAGTTATTTACAGGTAAACATCACATAAGAAGGAGGTGGACCATGCATGAAGGAAATGATGTTTTTCTGTAAGATGACATGCGGTTGGATGACATATTCTGTGAAATGTCTTATATTTTTTGTGAGGTTATGCTCCTATATCCTCTTTGTAAATGAATAACTGATAAGAGTTTGGTCACATAAGTGCACGGCCTCTAAATCCTCTAAATCCATTAGCTCCATGTACAATATCTTAAAATTAGTGACTGAGTGATGCACATTTGCACACATTTTTGCAGTGCTGTGTGTGTGTGTGTGTGTGTGTGTGTGTGTGTGTGTGTGTGTGCAAATGACTAGTGCAGCATGGAAAGGGAGGAAATCACAATATCCTCTTACAGTGGGCAGTGATATGTTCCCTCTGTGGTAGAGCACTAGATAGAAATAATTTCTTGTAGCTTCAACTCCTCCATCAGTCTGTTAATGACAGGAAATATCATGCAACACTTTGTGGCAAGAGGTTTTTCCCCCTGCCATTGGCCTAATTAACAAATCCTATCACTCACTTTATGTTAACAACTACAACTAACCAAAGGGTTGTTAAACATTTAACATTGTTCTCAAAAGAAAAAAAAATTCCAGCAAACACCAGCATGTTTTTAACCCAGGGCTTCTGCTGTAAATCTGCATTATCTGAGATCATACCCCAATAACATCACTATGACAATATTAGGATGAGTTTCTCAGAATTAAAAAATCTTCCCCACAGCTACAGAAGAAATTAAACAACTTCTTTTCACGGGATGAGTCAAACCTCTTGAGAACAGGAAAAGAGATGTTGTATATGTGTGGTAAATGAATGTATGTATGGTGGCTTTGTCAGTATTATATAGTGTTGTATTAAAATGAACAGTTATATATACTCAATACTCTTTGTATGCTTTTGTGCTCTGTTTTCAGGCGTGACCACAGTTCTCACCATGACGACCCTGAGTATCAGTGCTCGTAATTCACTGCCTAAGGTGGCCTATGCTACAGCGATGGACTGGTTCATTGCCGTCTGTTACGCCTTTGTCTTCTCTGCTCTCATTGAATTTGCTACAGTGAACTACTTCACCAAACGCGGCTGGGCCTGGGACGGGAAGAGCGTTGTCAACGACAAGGTAGATCTGTCACACACCTACAAGGAGTGACTGCATCCGCTTGCCAGTAAACACACTAAACACTAGTGAAGAACACTACACTAACCACTCACTCTGCATTTACATTTCAACACTACACAACTGTTCCCATTCACTCTCTCTTTCTCTTCACTTCACATCATTAGAATACTGTGCTGTATTCTGCTGATGGAGTAGTGCTGGTCATGATAGCTCAGAGATGCTTACAGCAGTCATTTTACAGCAGTCATAGAAAAGACACCTCTAACTCTGAGGTGTTTTACTCGCAGAAAAAAGAAGCATCCATCGTGAAGAAGAACAATGCCTATGCTGTAGCTGTGGCAAACTATGCTCCCAACATTACAAAGGACTCCACACTGCCTACCATCTCCAAGTGTGCTCTGAGCGAACCCAGCAAGACCACAGCAGAGACAAAGCCTGAGCAGAACAAGAAAACGTTCAACAGTGTCAGCAAGATCGATCGTATATCTCGCATTATGTTCCCTGTGCTGTTTGGGAGCTTTAACCTGGTCTACTGGGCCACCTACCTGAACAGAGAACCAGTCATCAGAGATCTGGATCTTTCTAAATGAACTGCAGGGACTAACTCCAGACACACAGGTCCATACAGGAATTTTACATGTGTTGGCATTATACTCTGTTTTACTGAATACGATTTTGGATCAATTCAGGAACACAACATAACTGATTCACAGTAAACCTCAGAGCTCACAGTCCAAGTCTAAGTGCCAAACAGAAGAGTGACTGCCATGATGTCATTATCACAGTTTTACTTGTAGTCCCAGGTGCTCACTATGACAGAGAGTGAAAAGTCACTGCTGATCCATGTCTAATTCCTCGTGAAATTGAGGACAAATAAATGTTCATTTTCTCTGAAAAGAATATTATTTAAAATGTTGCCCAGAAAACAATATCTTATGACAAATAAAAGAAATTAATAATTAATTGTTAATAGTTATTGGGGAGTTATTGGCTGTGGTGCCCAAATGGTTACCTTCAAATCAATGTCAAAACTATTCCCTCTCCCACCAGGCCTCCCACCACGAGGTCATTTCCTTTATCATAGACTAAATCTGAAATGACAACAAACATATTTAAAATCAAAATAGCATTGTTGTCTGTTAGAGGACAAAAAACAGAAGTCAGCATTACCTGAAAATTGTCCCTCAGATTTAAAGAACTTTTCAGTCTTTGTTTGTTGGTTTGTTTGTTTATTATTATTGTAATATTATAGTAAAAAATATCTTAATATTACTTTGGTACTGGTACTCCATTGGTACTGGACATGGACTCAGGCAGGTTGACTGTAAAACCTGATTACTGGGGTAATCCCACCATGATTTGACAGTTCCTCCAAAGAGCTTCATGTAACATGGCTTTCTTGGCCTGATATAGGATATAAGTGGTTGATTTCAGGTGACTGTGGAGTAAAGTCCATTCCAGTCACGACAGTCTTTTTGCTCTTCATCCTGGTGTAGTATGAATCTTTTTGTTTTTGTGTAGCCACTTTTGGTCTGACTGATCATGCTTTCAACAGATCTGCAAAGTGGTTCATACAAAAACACATTTAATCTGATGAAGAATAACAATTTGACCTCTGACACTCTGAGCTTCCTTTTTTACCAACAATCACAATGCTACTTCAAACCTCATTTATTACAGGTGAGCAACTCTGGCATCTGAGTTTCTTGAACAAGCCTCTGTTGACCTCACTGGAATGAAGCTGGACAATACCACAAATGTGAACAAATTTGATGACAAACATAGAAAGAGTGCAGACTGTTCATTTTCTATATACAGTATATATATATATATATATATATATACTGTATATATATATATGATCACCCCAGAACTTTTGTCTAGACTCTTTAACACTGAGGTTTTTTTATTGTGTTATGCTTGAATATATGTCTGTGTGTTTGTTTTATGAAAAGTTTCATGCAGATTGGTTCAGTCAGTTGGTTTGTGTACTGTCATCACCAGTAGCACAGCAGCTTGTTGTTCACTGTTATAGACACCCAGCTGCTACGCGTGAGCATCACTCCTTACCACCCACCCATCGCTTACCTGTGTGCTCAGTTTCTTCACTTTATTCACATTAAAATTTTATATCGCTGTGTCCTCTCTATCGTAAGAAAATGGACACATAGCTGGAAAAATGTTAATAAATAATAAAGGTCTGATACATTCAGAGAAGTCTCTGTTTACAGTAAACACGTGTATCTCACCGACCATTAACAAAGGTAGCAAAGTCACACATTCATCACTTGCATTTTCTTTGCATTATAGTCTCTACTGGTCTCTGTGAACATGACATTGCACTGTTTTTAAAATAAACAGTACTCAGTCAGATGTTGGTTCATTGCTTTTAACTTTAACAGTGTAGTGTTACATTGTCCTAATGATATGCCAATGTGTTGGCTTGTATATTTGTTTTTCGTCTGAAAGTCTAGCATGACTCTCATGAGCATGAGTCATGTAACATTTACTTCCTATCATACAAGATATAAGGTTTTACAATAAAGAAGCATTATTGTTGTAATTTTTATTAGTGAAATGGAATAATAAAGACAATGATTACACTGGCGATCTGAGACTGTGTGCTGGAGAATTCCAGAGAAGGACCATAAAGACTGAAGGCAGCATAAGCTTATTTATTCTCAGTCACAGTGAGAGGATCTGTGCTTAACCGTCTAAGGCAGGGATTCCCAACGTGTCCAGATCCAGAGTTAACGCAATAGAGGAGGGGGACAAAGATGTTGAGAAAAGGAAAATAATAATATGAGGTCCTTGTTAGTTCACGAATCACAGATGGAAAATCATTCTCAGAAATCTTCAAATTCTACAGCCGACTTTACAGCTCTAATATTAATGAAGCAGACAGTCAATATTTTGACACAGGCAAATTCAAGTAGGTTCTTATACTTGCCAATATTTCCCGCTTCCAACACATCACCTTTGAAGACAAATTGTTCCGGTGCTGCCAAATATATCCCACCCAGTGACCTGTGCCACTGTGTCTAGACAATCAGTTTTATTAACTTCACTTGGTGTCCCTAGGTGTGAATGTTATGGTTAATGGGTGATCACTAATCATCCCATTAATACTGCAGATAAACAATATACAGGAATACGTCATTATTTTGCGTGACTCTAAAAGCTTACAAAAGTAGATTATTATTAAGTATTATTAGCAAAATACTTAATAAGTGGGTTATTATTATACATGGTATCATTCGATTTTTAATACTTTTGCATCGACATGAATGTGGATGTGGCATTTCACTGCCATTTCACAGTAACCTGTGCAGACCTGGACTCAGCCACCTTTAAAGAACAGGACCCCGGATGAGATTATCAGTAGAAACTAATTAGCCACTCATTATTGTCATAAATACCAAGAGATATCAGGACCACGCAGACAGCATTATATTTACACTTCACTACTACTGGGTCTAAGGTCCCACACCATACCTCTAAATATAAAATTAAATATTCTGCAGAAGGATGCTCACATATGTGTATGTAAAACCTCACATACACATACATATAGACAGGTCAGCAGGCCCCAAGGCATCTAAATCCTAGCAGTGTTCATATCTGTAGCATTGCTGAGAGAGGAGTTCTGTTTAATGGTGGGTGTTGCTGAGGAGGCGACAATCAGCTTCAGCACAGCATCCACAGCAGATCAGCACATTTACTCTGCTGTCTGCACTTTACCTTCCACCTGTGTCTGATCTGCGGTGTGTGTAACCTTATCCCCACTACTTGCCTGCTCTTTTACTGCTGATTCACACTGACACATAAGCCTTACACAGTGCAGCGTAGACCACATCCATATACAAGGGTCTTTTAATGTCACGATTCAACTTATGTTGTTTCAATCTAAAACACATAGAGAAAATGTAATAATAATAAAAATAATAATACACAAATATAAAATAATACACACGCCTACCTTTACTTTCCCTGAGGGGAGTCTGGATCTCTGAGGTGTGGTAGCTTTATGAAGGACCCATAAAGGCTCGAACTGTCAACACTCATCTCAGTTCTCACCACTGACCAGCCACCTACCCCCACTGCCCTATCACATCCACACCCCTTGACATCACACATGTCAAGGGGTGCTGCACCTGAACTCTGGCACACATGTTCAACAAATATGAACTATATATGAGTTATGGGCACTTTAATAGGTGTAGTTGAGATCACATTCATGGATAAAGAACATATAATAGTTATTACATTCTACAATCTATACAAATATAGATAAGCAGATGGCTCTTGATCCACTAATGACAAAATGCTGGAGTAAACATGTATCTCAATCCTCCACTCCCTCTGAAGAGTAGGACAGCTATCTCTCCATCCTCATTCAACCGTGAAAACATTTTAGTTCAACAAACTTTAAAATATAATATACTTATATTGTCATCAATCATTATGGGAAATATATTTTACCTACTTGCCAGTAGATGGTACTAATACACAAACTGTCGAGTCAAAATTATTTTAGGGCGATGAACCTGCTCGCACATAGACAAGCTTAAAAAATACATCTTCCAGCACCTCTGGAAGGCATATTGTTTTCTGTTAATATTTACAGCACTGGCCGACGACCTCTGACCCTCCACGTTGAATATAATTTGAGAGACTTTTTGTAGGAGCCATATTGACCAAGCTGTTAGGTTTCCTTTGAAGATGATAATGTGGCTAAAAACGCTTTAATACATAATACGTTCCTTGGGGGTTGTGATGATCTTATGCATACTACACAGCCAGATACATGATGTATGTATTAGGTATTGAACCACTGTGAGTTGTGCACCTCACTTTGCATGACGATAAGAAAAGAGAACACATGAGTTGAAGGAGAAAAGAGAATTGTCAACCTACAGAGCAAGACGCGATTAAACTACTATTAACCTGAGTTTAACCTGTAATGAACCTGAGTTTAACCTGTGATGAACCTGAGTTTAACCTGTGATGAACCTGAGTTTAACCTGTGATGAACCTGAGTTTAACCTGGGACTAACCTGTGAACTTGGGACTAGCCTGCAATTGACCTGTAGTTGACTGCCTGATCAACTCCCAATCTACCAGAGCGATTAACAGAAACAGGAATCATCAGCGACGTCCCACCGGAGCGACTCACTCACACTGGACATCAGCAGAATCAGAAAAGATCTTGGGTTCTCATCGTTGTAATACTAGAAGGCTGTGCAATAGTAGTGGCACGTGTTGTAACTGAAGAGCTTTAAAAATGAATAAATAAAACTGAACTGAACGAACATTGACGCAACACTTTTTCTTGTATTTATTGCTGCTGGCAAACAGCTTTTAGGGGAATTACCATAAAATCTAATGACATCACAACATTCCCAATTCCAAACTCACACCCACACACCTTCACATTGCAAACCCACAAATGCTAACATCCACTCGCATGATGGCAGCTGCTTTTTTTGCTGTGATAAAACCATAAGCAAGAGTGGACTTGTCCTTTACGATGGACCAACGGGTGGAAAACATGAAGCTTAACTGGATCAGTTTTCAGGACAAATACAAAGTTAATGCCTTTTGACAGAGCTTGAAGTAACAAGCAGCAAGCAATGACAGACAGAGACAAAACAGAAACAAAGTTCCACAGGCAAGCAACCTATCAGCCGGACACAGCTGACATCATCATCATCATCATCATCATCATCATTACTACGATCTGACATCAGACACCTCAACAAACAGAGGCACTACTAGCTATGTTTGAGAGGGATTAGTGGGATCTATGTGTTCATGGCACACAGAGAATGTCATAATAACTGAAATGGCCATTGTCACGATTCCCAATAACATGTAGGGAACGTGTAACAAAAACAATGATGAGCAATAGGTTTAGGGGGCATACCATGCTAGAACAAATTCTTGATAGCAGTTTATTTTATAGCAGCAGAGTTTCATTTCTCACTTGTTTCATTTCATCTTTTCTTACTGTAAATGTTCAAATAAACCTTGGCTGTCTGTAGCCACAGCCAGAAAGAAGAGACTAAGTATCAAGTCCAAAAACACACACAAACACACTATCGTCACACTATCATCACGTTAGTGTGACTGAAACTGAGAGGAAATAATAGGCTTCCAACATGTCACTAAAACCATAGATATATATGTAAACACTAGATGGCTCACGCACGCTGTTAGCCAATGGAGACCGACGTCCTCGCATGGCGGCCATCTTACCACAGGCAGCTCGCCCACTCGTAACATCGAAGTCTATGGTGCATGAAGCATTTCAATAACCACAGATTGCTTAATTTTAAACCGATTTTCAAACGGTTTGGTTTGTTATAAACCTCAGAGTTGTAGTTATGTTCCTGCATACTCAAGAATAATTTTAACCATGGATAAATAAACATTAAGCAGATAGGTAGAGCAATAGCTATAGGACTACACACACAAGGTAGTTTTATTAAACCCTTTATATATAAAACATTTATATATAAAACATTGATCACTCCATGTATGTTATATTAGTAATATTTCTATTATAATGCTAACTATAACAACACATAACATTAACATATATGTATTTATTTTGTTATGCCCCTGGTCCCCTGGTCCTGGCCCCTGAGAAGGGGGTGCCCTCTGAGCACATCTATATGCTTTATGCCACAGAGTCCCTAGAATCCACTTTGAGAACCATTTCACAAAGTAACAAACTATTATGCTAATTCTAGTCATATTGTCATATCTTACAGGTGAAAGGTGATCCCCCTTTTCCTGGTTTCCAGACACCGTTTGTTGGAGCATCCATAGGCTGCACAAAAGTCAGGCATTTTGACGTATTCCTGTAAACACAAAGTCAGAGGTTTCCTGTATTATAATATATTAACATTTAAGATGTTTTTAACAAACCAAACAGCTTGGAAATCACGTGCAACTTAAATTATGTTGAAACTAAAGAGCATTTCTGCCTCTCACACTGATGTAAAATTGCTGGGTCAACTTTGTAATACGTACTTAGTCTCACTCACAGCCAGTCTGTTAGCCAAGTTAGACAGCTAATAAACACAAGCACATCCACAAAGACAAAAAAATAGGCTGTCATACAAGAAATTAAAATCTCGATTGTGGTCTCAGCCTTGAGAACTCGCGCCAAGCGACTCAAAGTTAGCGCAAATAGCCGTGAAACAACTGTGCTGAACGATTAAGTCTTTTTTCTCAAACAAAAGTAAAAATTTCAACATGTCCAAGCATCCCGACTCATAGCCACGTTATTAAGGTTTGTAATAAACAAAACCGCTTGGAAATCAGTCAAGATTTCAGCGAGTTAAGAGTATTTTTGATAATGCAGATAACTTACCTTCCGTCAGCTACCATAGGGCGCACCAGACTTCTATACTGTAAGATGGCCGCCGTGTAGGGACGCTGGTGACTCCGCCTCGAGCCATCTAGCCTTTCTTATATATGTCTATGACTAAAACAGTTCTTCTTCATCGTCATCTTCTTCTTCTACTACTTCCTCTTTTTCTTCTGTTGTTTAATGGCAGTTGAACAACTTTTAGGTGCAATACCACCATATCACATGTGACCATAAACACACACTGCAGTTTATTTTTACTTACTGTAGTCCCCCAGTACACCAAAATATAGCTACATAATTCCCATCGGCCTACTCTCACTTACCCATACAGAAAAAGTGAAGACACAAGTATTCAAAGCTTTTGTTTTTAGTATCTGGATTATATGTTAACTATAATCTTTACGAAAAAAAAGTTGATAATTATAAAACCATTTCAATATTTAGTGACTAGAGGGGCACATTAGACACACGAGTAAGTTCTGGCCCTGCTTACCAGTATGAGACATGAGGTACAGTCTGCACCTCTGTGAAGGTGCCCTTGAGCAGGGCCCTGAATCCAGCACCCAGCTGATCAGGCAGCTTGAAGACTGACAGTCTGTGGTTGTTCACTGTGGTGCGTTCTGTGGCAATGGATCACATGGCAGCCAGTGTGTATAGGTGTGTAAGGGCTGTGTTATATATATGTTTTCATAGGATGCATAAACATCACTGTGAATAAAAACACACGCAACAATGATAAAACTGCACATCTTCCAGTTCAGTCCTGCATCGGTGAGGGGGTGCAGAGGATGCAGAGGCGACGCCATGCAGTGCGAGAGCAGCATCGCTATCTGAGCAGCCTGTTAGCGGCACTGCAGATGGACTAAAGCCGAGTCAGCATCCTTCCTCGCTCACGCGCCATGGACGCCTCGCTCCCATCATCTCTCCCATCATCTCTCCCATCATCTCTCCCATCATCTCTAACACCCTCCCATCCCCACGTTTCACCCGTGTAGTAATCACAACCGGCTGCGTTCACACGCGTCATCCGATTTCCCCGCAGCCTCCCGCGGACACATACAGCGACAGGCTCCGTCTCCCCGCTGCGGGAGTGAGGGAGAGAGAGAGAGGGGGAGAGAGAGAGAGGGAGAGAGAGAGGGAGAGGGGGGAGGATGAAGCGGCTCTTTGTCAGGGCTGTGGAGGACAAAGCCATGAAGCCCTGGCTGCTCTTCGCTCTGCTCGGACTCTGGTAAGTGTCTCCAGAAATGTCTCCATGACGATGCGTAAAGGTGCACACCTCGATGCGGGCTGTCGCGTCTCATCCTCAGCCTGCGCGCTCACACCAGCGGCTCAATGGGACTGAGCTGTGGCCCGGGGGCCGGGGGCCGGGGGCCGGGTGAAAGGCTGTGTTAGGAATCAGGTCTATGCGCTTTTTCTATTTGTCAAAATATGTCCTTAACGTCACACAAACCTGTGCTGTACCACGTGCGTGTTGGCCACAAAACAATGCGTTGTTTTCGACCTGCAGCATCTTTCTGTGTTGCTACATGTCGGGTCTGCAAAAGCCCTGTGCATGAATCTGTGTAGCACAATGTCAGGTGGGTTATGATGGACGGTGGTCACACCTGGGTGACGGCAGGCGCAGTGTCCACTCATGTGTTAGACAGAAGCTGGTGATCTGCTGAGGAAACACTGCTGATCTGTAGGCAGAGGAATCCAAGAACACCACTGGGAACAGTTCATCTCCAGCCCTGTGCAGACTGGGGGCATTTAACGTGATTACAGTCATGAACAGATTTTTTATTTTATTTTTCCACATGTCTATTTTGAAATAAAATGTTACTGTGGGACAGTCTATACCCTGAAACAATGCTGATGCTGCAGTGGAGTTTATAATTAAAAACCTTGACCCAAACTATAAATTATGGGAACTGGTTACATCTCCCTGTGTTCTGCTTCCTGTTGGCTCATTGTTTTACTGTTTGTTCAGCTAGATGTACAGTGTGTGCTGATTTCTGTCTACACAACAGGTACATTTCTCTTGCCACAACTTTTAAATCACCAATACTCGTGTACTCATCAGGTTTTTTTCAGAAAATGGTGTTGATGAAATTCTAATTGAGTTTTATTTTTGTTGCATTTTGTGAACAACTTGATCGGACAGGTAATTTATTTAATGTCTGAATAGATGAAACATATATGGGGGAAGACTGATTTTACAAATCATTGTTTTGAACAAGCAAATGAAACATTTCTGGAATAATTAAGTAATGAAACGGGCTGTCATCTGTACTGTGAAGCAGGTTTTGTATTCATGGCCCTGCCTCATATCGGGTCTGCCTGTTCTCTTATTTTTATTCAGTCAGTCATTGAGGGAGGAGCCACAGCCTGGATTTTCCTCTGTAAACTACACATTTCCTCATGCATGTGCAGAGGGGGGTGCTTTAGGGGCTTGTGCCCCTGCCACCTTGCCCCTTTCAGTCCAAAGTGTCCTTTTGAGTGGTCATAAAAATTATATTTTGATAATAAAGTGTTTTAAAAAATCATTGTTTGTTAATATATCATGTGGGGGTGCCTTTCCAAAGGTCTCCGCACGGCACTGCATTTCCTTATAATCATATCCCCCATGCCCCTCAACAGAACAACATTCCACTCTGATAATTTAACAATGCCGTGGCTTTATGCAATTACGTTTAATCATTTAAGTGATTTCAATTCTGGGAAATCTTGTCTTCGCTGAAGCATTTCTGAAGAGTGGAGGGATCTGTGACAGCATCACCTTTATCATGGCAACTAAACCCAAGACCAATTTCTTAACAGATTAACAGCTTTAGAATTGAGATTTAACACTGTTTTTTATCAACCTCTGATATATTATTAGTTTATTTCCACTTGATTAACACGGAAAAATGTAGTAATGTAATCACTGTTTCATCAGAATATAGTACATTTGTCACCCGCCAACCTGGTCCAGAGTTAAAAGATTTGAAAGGATGAATAGTGATTATACAATTTGCTGAAAAAAAAACTTTACTTCACCATTGTTGAGGGTGTAGGTCAGAGGATGTTACACCCTGTACACTTTGTTAAGCCCCATGAGGCAAATGCTGATTTGTACAGAGCCCGTCTGGTGACATTGGTGGAAAAAAATATCTTCTATCTTGTGGCCACACGATGATGATGATGATTATTATTATTAATAAATCGTTGGCATCAGTCATCAGTAGCTTCCGCCACGTGCAAATGTGACAAAGTGACATGAGTGTTTCACCAAACCATCCAGGTTAATTCATTGGTTTATTTATCTCTCCTACCTGTTTTCAATGTAAAGCTGTGTGTTTGTGCCTGCATGTGTGTGTGTGTGTGTGTGTGGGGGGGCGCGGAGGCAGAAGGGAGCTGTGATATCGTGTAAAACAATATATTATCAAAAGTGTCCTAATTTGTGTAACCCGTGCGTCCTTGTCTGTGTATTTGTTTACCGTCTGCGTTGTGTATTGAAGGAATGATGAGACACAGGATATCAGCCACATAATGAACACCAGTGCGTTTAACCACTTGTTTATTGCTTGTTTATTTATCTCACCCAAATTTCACCCAGATCATCTGAGTCTGTGGTGTTTCTGGCGAGTCCTGCGTCTTTCTGGTGAGTCTGCCGCCAGCTAAAGGACTCAGAGGATCCGGGTTTATTGACACCTTGGATTCCTGATTCAGTACTAAGATCCGGATCATTAACCGGGTTGATTCAGGAACTGACCAGCTCTAATAGTGATGACAAAGATAAGGCAGGGAATAAAGGCGTCGCTTTGTTCTACTTTTAATGAACTTGAATGTTGGTTGTGGTGACATTTTAATAAAAGACGAATATAATGCTAACCCCACATGTAGCGGAGCAGCCAGTAGACTAAAGGACAGTGAGTGACAGAACGAGAGACAAGTTTACACGTGAACATGTAAGTTGCATGTTCGCTCTAACACTTCGGAGGTCAAGAGGTCACTGGCTGTCAGATCTGATTAGACCAATAACTGTCAGTCACACATGAGAGGAGATGGCCAGGTGAAGTGGAGCAGCATGTCACCAGCAGCAGCAGCAGCAGTTTTCGTGCCCCATCTGTCTTAAGCACAGCCTTTGTTTTGGAAGTGCTCAGACCTCTAGCCACCGTTACTGTGGTTACACAGAAAATGAAGCCGGAGGAAAACAAATAGAAACACAGACACATGGTGCAGATGGTGGCAGTGATAAAACAACAGCTTATTTGATCCTTCGGATGACAAATATTTTGAGTAAAAATGCCAAGTGCTGGGATTCTGAGGGTAGTTATTTTTTTTATTTTATAACAAATAACGATGTCATAACAAAACTATACAGAAATTACAGACTGTACTATACTTCAAATATATCACGCCGAAACTATTTTTTCAGCATGATATACTAAAAAACACATTTAAGAAACTCATTTCTTAAATGTGACCACAGAGTCTCTCTGTTCATCTTCTGATATTACTCCATCATCCAGTTAATTATTTGCAAACATCTGATATCTTTTGTTTGATATGTATGTTTCTAGTAGTGTTTTTATTCCCTTCACAGTGCAGCGTTTGGGCCCAGTAAACAGGAAGATGAGGATTATGAAGATGTGCCCATTAATAAAACCTGGGTCTTGTCACCAAAGGTGTATGAGAGCGACGTGACTTTGATCCTAAATAAACTGCTACAGGGCTATGACAACAAACTGCGGCCTGACATTGGAGGCAAGTCAAATTCATGCTCTAGAAATATTCGTCATTTCGAGTTATGCAGGCCGAGCTCAAAGATCCAAGAATGTGTGATGTTCCCAGAAAGTGATGTTTTTGTCACAAAATGCATTATTTTAATGTTTACATTTCTTTTTGATAATTCAAACATGATATAACAGGAACCTCTTGGCCTTGATGCAAATGCGTGACACGTAACAGTGGGCTCTCTAGTCTATATAAAGAATGTTTAATGAACTTGAAATGCATCACTGCACTAGTATTATAGTATATAAGGTATCACAATTCATTCTGTTTGCAGTTTACAGATCTGAAGAGAGATGCGGCTCTTTGTTTTCCTTCACATTGTGTTTCAGGTTGAAAAGACAGACAGTGGAGACCAGCTGAAAACTGTATAGTGTGTAGTGTAAGTTGATGCTGTGTATCTCAGGGATGTATGTCTTCTCTTCTGGCACAGTGAGGCCGACAGTGATTGAAACAGCAGTGTATGTCAACAGCATTGGGCCAGTGGACCCCATCAACATGGTGAGACTGCTTCATCTGATTTTCCTCACTGTCCTCCCTGCAGCTATATCCCCTTATTAGTGTTAAATGTAATTTTAACAGCAGTTGCATGCCATAATAATGTTATAGTTGCATGCCATAATAATGTTATAGTTAAAATGTCATTCAGTGCTAAAAAATAATTGAGGTCCATTCATGAATTTCTTAGTACTTGTAAACCTCCACCCACTGAGGAAAACTGCAGTTCCAGTTCATATGCATTTCCTTCCACAGCATTATACTATGCTACTTCTTTACCTTACAGTGAAGAGGGTGTTGTTATTAAAACACAAACTGTCACACTTTGACTGTACACCGTAAGCTGAAAATATTTTTTATATATTTTTAATATTTTTCTGACTATGATTAAAAAATATGATTACGTCCTGTTTCCA
The DNA here is from genome assembly GCA_016785345.1 of Trinectes maculatus. Taxonomy (NCBI): domain Eukaryota; kingdom Metazoa; phylum Chordata; class Actinopteri; order Pleuronectiformes; family Achiridae; genus Trinectes; species Trinectes maculatus. The sequence goes on from JAFBJQ010000103.1 coordinate 24,246, forward strand.
TTGAATATGGTTAAATCTTGTTTTTTAGATATTATTATTATTATTATTATTAAAGTTTTTAATAAATATTTGTCTTATATATGCAGGAAAAATGCATATAGATATGCAGGAAAAAAACAGGCAGACAGATATTCACGTTAGAGAGCATGAATGCTTGATTTGAGATTTTGGTTTGTGTCTACAGACAGTACAGAAAAGAGCAGGTAGTAGATCACCAGTAGACGTTCATTGTTTGGGAAGTATAATGTAAAACAAATGAAAAGAAAGAAAGAAAACTTTGTCTTTGTTCCTCAGATTTTCTTCTTCAGTTGAACACAAGAGAACTAACGTTTAGCCAATCTAACCATCGGATGGCTCTCGGAATGTTTCTGGTAACAGCTTAGATATCTTCCATACTGAATCTCTCCTTTTAAATGGCCTTTTCTGTGTGGATTACTGAACTGTGTTGCAGGAATACACCATTGACATCTTCTTTGCTCAGACATGGTATGACAGTCGATTGAAGTTCAACAGCTCGATGAAGCTTCTTATGCTCAACAGTAACATGGTAGGCAAAATCTGGATTCCCGACACTTTCTTCAGGAATTCACGCAAATCTGACGCCCACTGGATCACCACTCCCAACCGCCTCCTCAGGCTGTGGAGCAATGGGAGAGTCATGTACACACTGAGGTAGGACACTTCCGCAGCCATTCAGCTGTAGATTTCTTTTGCTAGTCTTTTTTTATGTTGAAAGATCAACTCTTCAAAAATCTTTGTTGTCTGTGCAGCTTTAGTGTCATCTGTGCTTTTGTCATGTACTGTAGTTCTCTTTAGTGACCCCAGTTTGTCAAAAGTAATGTCTAATGGTCATGTTTTCTTCGTATGTATGTGTTGGTACATTAACTCAGAGCAAAATGACCTTTACTATGTTCAGTCACTCTTGGGAGAGAAACAAACAGTTCTGAGATTGATTTCTTTTCTGTCACAATTCTGTTTTTGTTAGGTTGACTATTAATGCGGAGTGTTACCTTAAGCTGCATAACTTTCCAATGGATGAGCACTCATGCCCCCTGGAGTTTTCAAGCTGTAGGTGGTCAAACATTTCCCCCTCCCATTGTTAAACCAGTCATCTTGACTTCAACCGGCCCAGAGAGAGGGGCGTCTGTGTTGGGCTAGCCTGTGGGCTTAGTCCTCGTTCTTCTCTTTGCAAAAGACTCATCTGCTTGAGGCTGCCCTCTCTAAGCCTGTATCAATCTTTCATCAGCTCCACCAGCAGAGAGAAGAGGTCACCCAGCCCCATTTTCTCTGACAGACTAAATGCATTATGCATCCTCTCCCAGTCTGATTCATGCCGCCTGTGTCATCTTTCATTTGTGTCTTGCAATGTGCTTAAGCCTCTCATGATCTTAAAATTCCTCACAATAGTGAAAAATGCTAAGACCATTCCATGGAGTTGAGGACAAATATCAGACCAGCACAGTCATACTAAATGTCATCAAATGAGCACTAACCAGTAATTTAATCGCAAAATTGTTGTACGTTTTTCAAATCGGTTGACAAGTATTTTAATGTGACCATTGGAGATCTGTCCGCACTTTCCTGTCAACCATTTATACTTTAAAATACCAAATGCCTTTTTTTTTATTTTTCTTTGTTCTTTTTACCAGAGAAAGGCAACAACATACTTTCCATATCATGCCAGGATAATATTTTCCTGGCAAGTAGAGGAAATCTGGACACTATACTAGGAAATCTGAGTCAGTTTCTTGCCATGTTCCAAGTAAACCAAATTATTCCAGCTGCTTTAAATGAATTTTAATACAAATTTTAGATGCTGTGAACAAATCATGCTTTTGTGATCTGATACTACAAATAAGTCAGTACTTCCTCTCATTTAGAGGATGTATGGTAAGATGAGTAAGCAGTCCTTATCTGCAGCCCAGGAAATATTTATATACACACAGCCAAAATAATGTGGTGACATGTGTCGCAGTGACAAATTCTAAATTCTAAACCTACGAAACAATAAGAGAGATCTCACCTGAAAACAACGCTGAAAGACTATTTTGAGTAAATTACTTACTAGTAAGCATCAATACGCATTTGTGCAATTAATCCACTCTTATTAGCAGTAAGGAATAAACCCTTTACCACAAATCCAAGCACTGATTTCACTAAAACATTTCTAAAACCTTGTCCTCGACCTTGACCATAAACACACATATAACATTACAGTACAAAGAGTAATTTTAAAAGTTGCAGGTTGGAGAATTGTTTTATTGTTAGGGTAGGAGAACTAGTTGTCCAAAAATATATGCAATAGGATAGGGCAAAGGCAGAAAAGGCAGACTACCAAAATAAAACAGGAAATACCAAAAACCTAACGCATCTCCTATGCGTGTCCCAAGCCTGACGTAAAACCTGTGCCAAATTGATATACAAAACAATGTTCAGTTAATCCACTATAGCAACACCTGAAAATGGAGATAAAGTCAAAAGACAAACAACAACATGACAATTTCTTTTCTCTGTCAAGTAGAGCAAGTACACATCAAAACGCATACTAAGCCTACTGACACTTCCAGGAGTGTCAAAGCTTTTTTTCAACTACCTTATTTTGAAGTCTATTGACTGTAATTTGCATTTGAGGATAGCTTGCTCATTTGAAGAAATTTATCAGACTGGGAAGGTCGGATCCATCTTGAATGCTCCCTTTGCGTTTCCATGGCACAGTTTTCCCCTGTGATGTGCAGTACAGTGAATGACAGATGTGAGATTCCTTGCTGTATATAAGCAGCATAAGCAAGGCTCCTGATTTATCTCTTATGTCTTTGTTTTGGGGGGTTGCTGTAGATGGCTATCCCAAGAATGAGATCATGTATCGGTGGCAGAGACGGGCAGTAGAGGTGGCAGACCAGCGGTACTGGAGACTCTACCAGTTTGCCTTTGTAGGGTTGAGGAACACCTCTGATGTAGCACACACCCAGTCAGGTAAGCGATACTGGCCAAGTCCGTTGCATGTTGCCCCTCCAGTGTACATGAGGTACTGATATTTCAATAATTCAAATTTTGCAGTACGCTACAGATAGCTACTATCTACTGCTTATCCTTTACACAAGATGTGACCCATTATTATACTTTCAGGTGAATATGTAATCATGACAATCTTTTTTGACCTGAGCCGAAGAATGGGTTACTTCACCATCCAGACATACATCCCCTGCAGTATGATTGTGGTCTTGTCTTGGGTCTCCTTCTGGATCAATAAGGATGCTGTCCCAGCGCGTACATCGCTAGGTTTGATATTTCCTGATGTTATATACTGTATATTTGAACAGAAAGGGGTAAAGAAACCACTCTCAGTCACTGAGTTCATCACTTTGGGTATGACCTGCCTTACAAGTTCCAACAATTTACTGTTGATTTTTGTTTCTATATATTTTACATATAACAAAAAATTAAATAAAACTGCATTTAATGTTTACTTTACATTTACTATGTGGGTGGTATTTTTGTTTTTACTTAAAATCTATATAATATGTAGATATTGCCCCAACTGTACTGGACAGATGGTGTGGATTCTACTTGAGATTGTTATTATAACCCATTCAGGTATCACCACAGTGCTCACCATGACGACCCTAAGCACCATCTCCAGAAAGTCCCTGCCCAAGGTTTCTTATGTGACGGCCATGGACCTATTTGTCTCCGTTTGCTTCATCTTTACCTTTGCTGCCCTCATGGAGTACGGCACTCTGCACTACTTCACCAGTAACAGACAGACCAAGAAGGCTAAAGCCAATAATAACACACCGCTACCACAGGTAGGCGTAAAACTTGTATTTATTAATTTATTTTGGTTAAATTTTCTTTTGTCCACAGTAAATATGAAACAGCTTTGCATTTGCCTCCACAGCAGAAAGCATCTAGCATGGTGAATATCCGACCCGGAACGTCCCTGCTGCAGATGAACAACATTGTGCCCTATCACGAGGACGATGACTATGCTTATGAGTGTTTGGATGGAAAAGACTGCACCAGCTTCTTCTGCTGCTTCGACGACTGCCGCTCAGGCGCCTGGCGAGAAAACAGAATGCACGTACGAGTTTCAAAGATTGATTCTTACTCACGAATATTCTTCCCCACTGCTTTTGGCCTTTTCAATCTGGTTTATTGGATCGGTTATCTGTATCTATAAAGGCAGTCCTCTTCAAAGAAGGACAGCTGAAGTTTAACATTTGCAAACATTTCATAGAAATAGAGCTGCCCATGTAGCAGAAATAATAACGTGTCATAAACTAAATAAAATCTAAAAACAGATTATGGATGACAGTGCCTTGATTATGCCCCAGCAAGCAATGATCTTTGAGGTATGGCAAATCAGTCTGTGATTTTGTTGCAGAGCAACATAGGTTAACCACCACTGGATGGATGACAGAATATCCACTGGGAATTACTTTTGTGACACGCTGACGTTGAGATCCGGCCAGATTAACTACACTGTTCAGGCAGCCACATTGTGAACAGGCTTTCTGACCTGGGAGCCAGAAAAAAGCATCCACATCTTATGATAACATTCATTCATTCATTCATGATAACAAGATGCAACAGATCAACACATAGATAACATATGACTCATGTACAGCTGAAAGCACTGTACCGTTCTGGCCAGAACACAGATCAACCAGTAACTCAATGTCTTCATATTTACTCACGCGCAATCATGAAAAAGACTCTAGGCAGTATTATGTTGCACACCGTTGTAGTGTTTGTGAGGTACTACACAATTATTCATAAAGATTTGTTAGCCATAGCCACTTGCAGCTCTGACCTGAGAAATGTTTGCATTAGTAAAACTCCAGGCAACACAGAGGAGCTCATGCCATGAAATGATGAAAAAAAAAACAGCCCGAATGTTTACTCTTTGCTACCATTCTGGTCATTTTGTTGAGAAGCAGGAAAGAAGAACAGTTGTGATATGAGATATGAAATTGAAATAGGGGTTATTGTTCCTGTCTTTTAAAGGTAAATTCCTTGTTTTTCTGATGAGAGGCCAGTAGCTTTCAGCTCAGCTGAATTTCAAAAATCACTGGAAATTTAAAACATCCACAGTGAGTTGCAGAAATCTATGACGCTATTGGTCAATGTAAGACAACCAGGGAGTATATCTTTACATATCTGAACAACGTCTAGTTGTTCACTGTGTTCTATTTTTCTAGGGAACAACTTACAGTGTTCTGCTTACTGAGGTCAAGTTGGATCAGCTTCTCCTCAGAGGCTACTGCATGGAATGAATTTGTGAAATGTGTCAAACAGTGACTGTAATGAAACAGCAATGGTTGTTTTTCCCAGCAGCCAGATTTTATACTTTAATGTATCACAAGTTCTAAAAGAGTTAGTGCTACATTAATGCTCTGTATAGACAGATGTTTATACGCTTTGAGAACACCTCTCTTTAAAAAGACCTTACTGTATGACCAGGTTTGAGTAAAAGGTTCATTTAAGCTCATAAATAACTTTCTAAATTTCCTTCTATTTAGCTGTGTTGCATGCTTAAGTCTCATTTTAAGGACATGTAATTATCCCGCCCCGAAAACAATCTAAAAACACATTTCCAGTAATATCTTCAAACTGCTTTATACAGTATATTGTCAACATAGAGTCTGAATGGCAGCTGTCAGTATAACAAAGGAGCATTTAAATAAAAAAAAAGTTCTTACTTTATTTTTCAAATTTCAGCCTCACATCCATAGACGATTGCAGCTACAGGTGGAGGTTCATACGGTTGTAATGAAATTTCACATTAACTAGTGCACACTGATTTAATGGTGGTGTTGCCGCTTTGCTAATTCTAAAAAAATATCCAAGAAACTGATTTGTATGGTGTATAGCACCATGATGTTACGCCATTGCCGTCCAATTCACTACAGATCAAAACTCAGTCACTGTTCAAACTGTCAGCTAAACAACTACCAAGTTGCAAAAAACAATCGACATCTTGACTATTTGCCTTTCAGCAGGCAAATAGACTATACGATACAGCTGTGCTGACACTGAAAACTTTGTAATTTCAAGAATGATTGATTTGTCCTCTGTTTGTGGTGAAGAAAAAGTCACTAATAAGCATATGGAAAGCTGTTAGTCGGAGAGCCACTGTCGTTCAGTACAGGAAGTACAAGGGCTTTATGTAGCAAAAGATTGCGTACTATAACACAATTATATTACAGGGAGTGTGGCAGTTCAGCAAAAGTACAAATCAAAAGTCATATATTTGTTTTAAAGTTTCCATTTCTGAAAAATATTTATTTATTACTCAATTCATATAAACTTAGTATTAATATAAGATTTGACCTCTAAGGCCTACTATCTTCATTCTATCTTTACATCCACTACTTACATATAATTCATTTGTATCCACAGAAAAGGCTAATTCTTTGCCTTTTTTGAGACAAAATAAAAAAAAGAAAACAGGTGAATGTTGTTTCAGGTACTTCTGACACTTTTCACATATGTGTTGTCAAACATATGACAACACAGATACTAAAAGAGAACAAAAAGGTACACCGTCATTAGCCCATTATGTGACAGATGAGACGAGAACTTTTCACACACACCAAAGAAACTGACAGATACAATTTTAGTATAGTGTCCTTTATAATGCCAAGGTCCTCTCCGTTCTGATTGTGTCAAGTCAAGTACAAATACATAAAACATCGATTACAGAACAGTCTTAACCCTTAAAGCACCATTTCACTAATGCCAGGACATTTTAGCCACATTTCAAGATGACATAGGTATAAATAAACCCATATTTCACTGATATCTGATATTTTTGTAGTTTTCAACCATGCAACTGCAGTCTCTAAAAAGTATTGAAAGCCACATCTATCTATGCAAATGATACATGAAGAGTAGTTGACAAGGCCAAAATGCCCGTATTTTTACTGATCATCAAATGAAATCAAATGAATTAGCCTTTCAAAGTTAAAGGCTGTAATAGACATTATTAAAATGTCATCTTGTATCATGGGTTCAACTCACATCTCTCGTCTATCACTTGAATTACCCTATTCTAATGTACCACAAGTTATACAAGAGTTAGAGCGCCCACTGATGCTCTGTATGTTTATAGACTACCCAGAGAGAATGTGGTTTGGCAATATCAGCAGAGGAAGAAGAAGAAAAAGCATCAAATGTTGTGTTTAAAATACACAGCTGTAATTACCTTTTGGAGTAATTATTCCTAAACCAGGCCATGTCACATTACACTTACTACCTAAAATAATTACCTGCTTTGGCAGTGTGGCAGTGTGGCTGGGTTTTTCTGTTGTGACTGTCATGCTGTGTCCCAGTTCAGGGGCCACCTACGTTGGAGGATGCAGTCTACATGGTTGATAAAGGTCTACAATGGACTCATAGACTGCAAAGGACAAACAGGACAGTGTAGTAAACACAGGATTTTTGATCGAAGGGCCAACTCACCACGTAAATATTTTCACAAGTAGTAGTTTATTAACATGTAACTGGGATAGGTTGGACCAGGAAGGATCCACCCGTCCCATTTACAGGCAAATGTTTTGAAATTATATGATGAAGCGAAGCGCAAAAATGACAAAACATTCGAAGATTATAATTTAAATGTTAATCAGGCTTCAACTCAATCATGTTCATCTGCAGCTCTGTTTCTAGGAAACAGTGGTAAGGGTTTGACACTCTGATAACACAATAGGGAAATCCTCTGTATATCAGACCATCTTGCTTAAGCCCTCACAGTCCATGCAGCTGACTGCTGATAGACTGCATCCTTCTGAACAATGCGGCCAGCTTGGATACAACTGGTGACAAGTGTTGAGGCTTTATACAAAGACTGTCTAGTTATCAATACTTTTATTATAGGTATTTATATTATAGGTATTTTATTTATGAATGTACAGTGTACAGCATTCTCTTCCTCTTCTCCTGCCAAACCACATTACATCATATTATAACACATCAAATTCTGTCCCACATAACTAAACTTCCACTGTGTCAGTTAGAGAAACTGAGCAGTAGAGTGTTGGAATAATAATTAATGAGTGATATGGCACAAGCAGCCTGTTTGTTTACTTTGCTTTTCAAAAGGGGTGCCTTTTTTTGCCAGCCGAAAGTACCAGCCTTTTAACTAGGACTACAGCAAGGTAGTACAAATATCTATACTCCACTCACCGCTATAAACAAAGTATGTTCTTCCATCACTGACTTATTCCCATCTGAAATGATCGTCACATGACCTCTCCTCACCTCTGTGGCAGTAAAAACCCTTATTAGACTTTGTTGCATCCAGTCACATTATTATTACATAGTTATTATTTTCAGTGCTCATCAGTAGCAAAAAGCAAACTCTGATCAAGAAATATTTGCAAGTGAAAATTACTCTGAAGTAGCATTTGTAGCAGTCTTGGTAAACCTGTTACCAAAAAGAAATTCTCCAGCTACACTGATTGCAAAGTGTTAGCCTGATTCTCATTATAGCAATGCTTTTAAATGTGGGATATTGCTTTTTAATGTGGCACTTCTAGGTATATTTTTATTTATCAAATGCATTTTTTGATTAATGGTAAACTAATCCAAATTACAAACTCAGTATGCTTAATGTTTACAAAACCAAGGCTCATTTACAACATAATAAATGCAACAAATGTTTGTCTTTCAGATAGTATTTACCCAAATATGATAACCACATTGGCGATTATATCAATTAAATCCAAGAACTGCATTTTTTAGTTTTCTCAAAGCTGTGTTTTTGCATTAGTATGAATGGCTTCTGCCTGCCTCCTGATTGACAGGTGCAATGGCCTAATATCCCGCAGCTTACAAAATCCTCTGTATTGGCTTAAAAAATATTGATTTAATGATCTGCATTTGAAAAAATGTAAAATGTAAGTTTATATTGCTTTTCGATCTTTGTACAATGTAAACTGCAATGACTTAATTAATGTAATTACATGCTGTAATATTGTGTCATGCATTATGTTGCATACATTTCTCCGTAGCTAATGACTAGAACTCTAATCCAGCCTAACAACCTAAAAAAATATGCTCAATGATCATGTGAACACGAGAGCAAAGGTTGCTTTTAATGATGATAACGCTGTGTATTGTATCCAGCCCAAGCCATATAAACCCGTCTATCACCTGTACAATGTCATTCTCTGTAAATGTTGCTCATATTGTATCGTGTCTACTAACTCAATACACTGTGAGAAAATAAAGCCGTGCCTGGAAAAAGATGTGGCATTATTTAACTTGCTGTTGCTGTAGACACACAAAATTATATATTTATGTATGTATATAAATATATATAGATATATGCCAATATTCTTAAATATTTACTTTGTGATGTCAGTGCTTAACAGAAAAAGAAATTCCATTTGACTCAAGACAAAAAGCTATAGTATTTAATTTTTGCCTTACCATTCAGTATTACAAATATGCACTTATATAAATATGTATATATATATATATATATATATATACACAGACAAAATAGAAATAGAAAAGCACTTGTGTTGAAAATAATTAGGCACAGTTTGGAGTGGCTGGGGAACTGAAGTATTTGAATATAGCCTTTGTAAATGAGACTTGTTGTGCATCACTGGAGGGGACAATTTAACCTCAGTCAGTCACTCTTCTCTGGGTATTACCCTGAATGCTGGAGTTGAACTCATTGTGTGTGTAATTTCCTCTGTGTTCACTTTTCCTTGATTCATTTTAACTGACATTTAATAATAAAACAGTGAGTTTCCAGAACACAAAACATTTTGAACATGCATACATTGTTGGCTAATAAGTACACAACTTCAGAAAGCCTGCGAGGACAATTTGAAGTGTTTGTTGTTTTGTTCCCTCATCTACCTGGTCATGCTGGTTTCTCTCATTCGATTGCCCCTGAAAGGTACCCATTAGCATCTAAGCTGAATGGAAGAAGGTAGTGGTGCCTGAATTAGACTGCTGACAACAGAATGAAAATAAAGCCAACTGGTGATTATGGGATGTGAAGTTGAAAAGCTTCCACCTCACGACAAGCAAATTAAAGTGTGAAACCTTTGGTTTAGTTACATGCATAGAAACACATTGCTACAGTAGTTCTCTGGTAGGTAAATGTTGTCTTAATTCATTGTATTTATTTCATTGTATTTATTTCATCGATGAAGAAGCCTCCGAATGAGACACGGTTAGTGGTTCTCAGATGATGTGCCAAAATAATTGACAGTGACAGCTGGCGTGCTTCCATCCTGCTCCTTCCCTGTCAATCACAATAGAGTCAGAAAAGACAAGATTACCAAGGATCAGAGGTGGCCCTGGCTCTACCTGCCTCAGGGGGGGGTCTTGACACTGCCCTAATCAGATGATGTCAGTGTTTGGATGTGGGGAAGCTGCTCTTCCCTGTCTTCATCTCAGTGTTGTGAGATGACTTAGTTAAGGATGCTGTGCAAGTGGCTGTGGAACTCAAACTGTTTAACATGCATCAATTCTGAGTCACTTTAAAATTTGTTAGTTATGGGTTGGATGATGTTGAATGTTTTATGTGATTTGGTGGAAATGCATGTGTTATTTGACAACCGCCATTAAACAACAAAAGAGGGAGAAGCTATCATGATGCCAGGAACTGCTAGCGCTACACTTGATTCTGGATTTTTATTTCTTAACCAGTGATTGTGCAGCTGTCAAGCTGCTGCAAATATCTTGATCTAGAATCAGTATTTTTCTTTCTTCCATGTTCCTCTTCCCTGCACACCAAAACATGACGTGACACAAATTGAAGTAATGCACTGACACTGCCCCAGCAGTGGATGATTTTTCTCATTCCTCCTCTTTTCCTTTGTTAGCCCATTTATGCCAAACTATGAGGTCACATTGTCCTGCTCAAGCTGTGAGCAGGACAATGTAGACCAACAACCTCCAGTCAGAGCTGTGCGTGTATTCTCTCACCAAGACAAGATCACACAGTATCTAGAGCACTTTTTCTGCATGCGAGCTACTTGTAACATGACCAAGTCAAAACGATCTATCTGCATAAAAATTCTACATATTGAATTTTTAGTATTTTCTTTTTGGTTTTTATGTATATAATATACATTATGTATACAATATACACTATGTTGACGTACAAATGGAGTCAGCCAGGGTTGCATAGCCTGGACAGTAGCAGCTGGGGACAATTTACATCATTTGTTTTATAAATGGCACATGACTGATTATGATCGACGTTTGGGCACCCCTATTTCCAGAGTTAGGTAAGAAGAGCATTATCCAAATCCACCATGTATTTGTGTTTTTAAATAGTTCCAGTTTCTCTTTAGCAGTATCCATAAGCTGAAGTAGAGAAAGAAGCACTCTGATGTTCTTGGAGACATATGAAAAAGATAAAACAAGGGTCAGGATAGACAATCCATTGATTGGGTAGGTTTGTCAGTTACTGGGACGGTAGGTGAAGACCCAACTAGTGTAGAGACAGGCCATCTGGCTTGCACAGCTGGAGCACAGGTAAAATCAGAGTTTTAAACACACAAAATTAGTCAAGGAATTGCAGACTAGAACTTGGAAATGAGGTTTGAACCACACTCCAAATGTATAAAAGTCAACTTGTTGACTATTTATTGGTTAAGCACTTCTGGTTAGATGCAAACTGCCTTCTGTGCAATGACAATGAAGTTGAAGCTAATCTAATGTTGTGATTGATCACTGCATGATTAAAAAATAATTGGAGCATAATAAATCATTTACATCACATTATTTATTCCTCCTTTTACCATTTTTAAATCATTCCAAATGCTACAGCAAAACTGATTCGTGACTAAATCATCCAGTCACTAATGTATTTTCCTCTCAAGCACACAGTTCCAGTGTAATCATTATCTGCCACCACCTCTTAGGAACGTTCTCATGATGACGACAGCCTATGTGATGAAGGCCTCATTTGCCTTGGCTCTGTAGACCTTTGAAATTATGTTTTAGATTGAAATTAGTATTCTCTGAAAAATACAGCTGACATATACAGAATTAGTCTACGGATGCTTGCTCTATGTCCCACTTAAGGAAACACATCTCGCCAGGCTGAGTTTGATTTGACTGATGTGACTGGGCTGTTCCAAAGAAAAGACCCACAGACATTTCAATTCGTGGAAAACATCCAGAGGATTAAATAATAATTACTGTGGATCAGACAGAGTATTAGGAAAGAACAGATTGCCAGCAGTTAATTAAGGCTGGCACTGCTGCTTTGTGCCTCTTAGAGCCACAAACAAGAAAGACCATCACACATTTTACAGTGTTAATGGTGTTGTGGTTTAAATATTAAACAGTAGTAAAACAGAAATACTACTCACAGGTTCAGCTCCATTCAATATCACAGTTCTAGTTTTACGGCCTGGAATATTGCAGTGTCTCGCTCACACTGCACAGGCACACATCAGTCATTCAGAAAACTCTCCAGCTGGCTCTGGTTTGATCTGCTACTATCATTTATGCCCCTTTATGTTCCCTGCAGGTGTTGAAATATAATTATTTCTGTAATTTCACCCAGTCTTTAGAGACGCACCATAGGCATGTCAACACATCTCTCAATTATTACAGACCCCACTTCTTTTAAATAAAAAAATAAACAGCTTTGCACCATAGAACAAATCTTAGCAATGCCAGAAAACGTCTTAAACAAAAGCATGTTTTGATGCACTCACATCAAAGAAAAAGCAATGGACAATACAATAAATTCATCAATGCCGCCTTGATTCTGAGGCAGACTATTACATGCTGTATATCCCAGATTCTTCTGTTTCATATAGAGCAAGCTTGTGTAATTACTTGATTCACAGAGACTGAGGAACTGGCTGTTTGTTGAGGCTTGTAGCTCTTGCACTAGAGATTGTTTCCCTATCCCACATTTGTTTCTACGTGTGCTGGGACTATCCCACAACGCTTACTGCAAAAGATAAAGGGGCAGATATGCTCAGCTTAAGATAAAATGAACTATTATTTAAAGTACATGGCATGCCACTATAATCAACAACAAAACAAAGAGTGCATACTAAATTGATTGATTTAAGTGATTTTCTTATCTGAAATAAATAGGAGCCCTGGTTTAGTGCTGAGGCCACCAGGCTTAAACATTACAAGTAACAGGTATTTTTAGCCTGCACCCTCGATATAATATACTGTAATACATATCACTCAACACCACTCAGTACTAAAATCATCAGTATGGTAAACTACGTAATGTAAACAAATATAACAATAATCAGCCAATGAGCAGACTATTGTTTTGAATGTATAGCTTTCAATTGATCATTATAAGTCATACAAATATGAAAATAAAATATTATTTGGAATAAACAGTTTTATTGAACAATTGTTAGTACTTCCACAAAATCCCCTTTTATCAGACCATACCTTATTAACCTTTGAGGTTCTATTATTGGACTACAGGCCTTCAACCAAAATCGAGATGCCTGACTGACAGTACTGTGGCTAAATTTAAGGAAATTATTCCATTAACTTTGAAGTCATTACCACAGCCTCATGAAGCAGAGTCCATAACTGGTTTTAATTCCTCCTGGATCGATCATCTTGTCAATAGCACAGCAGAATCATTACGGTCAGCTCTTCACTCTGTAGCCCACTTTAAAAAGAAACTCATTAAACAAAAAACAAACAAGCTCCTTGGTATAATTCCGACACTCACAAGCTAAAACAGGCGGCAAGAAAATTAGAAAGAAAGTGTTGCTCCACCAACCATGAGGAGACCTACATAGCCTGGAAAAACAGTTTAAAGCTTATAAGAAGGCACTCCACAATGCCAGAGCTGCCTATTACTCATCTTTAATTGAAGATAACAAACATAATCCAAGGTTTCTTTTCAGCATTGTAGCCAGGCTGACTGGAAGCCACAGCTCTATTGATCAGAGCATTCCACACTCCCTTACGAGTGATGATTTTATACATTTCTTTAATAATAAAATTATAACTATTAGGTAGAAAATACACAATTCCCGAACTATACTAAGTACTGACTTATCCGTACAAACAGAAATAGCAGGCTCAGCACACATATACTACTTTACCCAAATTGACCATTGTCAGCTAAAAACAATAATTTCTTCATCTAAAGCAACAACCTGTATTCAAGACCCCATCCCAACAAACTCTTTAATGAAATTCTTCCTCTGTTGGACAGTCATTTATTAGATATAATCAATCTGTCACTGTCATCTGGTTATGTACCTCAGTTTTTTAAAGTAGCTGTAATTAAACCTCTCCTCAAGAAACCAAGTCTGGACCCTGTGATGGAAAATTTATCTGTAATGTGTTGAGCCATGTAGGAGGATGACAGGAAAGGCTGGTTCCTGTTAACTTGACTGCTAGATGAGAAGAGAAAGATAAGAACATCCCAAGGACAAACTCCCAGGAGGCGAACATCCCGAGGATAAGGCCATGAGGAGATGTCTTGCAGAAGTGTGCAGGGGGCTATAAAAGACTGTTGTATTCTTTGTTGAATTACTCAGTTCACTGGTGCCCAGCTCACTGGGTTGCTCGGTGTTCTGGGTCTTTCAAATGCTTTATGCCTTTGAAATAAACCACACAAAGATAGAATCGATTCTTTCTGGGTTATTGAAACAGTTGTCTTTACTCTTTTGATAAATCATTTCCATAACAACCCAGAAGTTTTAAATAACTACAGACCAATATCCAACCTTCCCTTTCTCTCAAAAATCCTTGAGAGGGCTGTTGCCAGTCAGTTAAATGATTTTCTTCACACCAATAGTGTATATGAAGACTTTCAGTCAGGGTTCAGAGTTCATCATAGCACTGACACAGTTTTGGCAAAAGTCTCAAACGACCTACTCATGGCTTCAGATAAATGATTTATCTCTGTCCGAGTTCCCTAGATCTTAGTGCAGCTTTTGATACTGTTGACCACAACATCCTTCGACATAGGCTCAAACACTTAATTGGCGTAAAAGTAATTGCCCTAAATTGGTTTAACTCCTATTATCAAACAGACAGCGATTTGTACAAATTAATGATAAGTTGTCACAATGCACACAGGTCAGCTGTGGAGTTTCTCAAGGCTCCGTGCTTGGCCCAGTGTTATTTATGTTATACATGCTGCCATTAGGAAACATTATTAGAAAACACTCTGTAAATTTCCATTTTTATGCAGATGACACTCAGTTGTATATTTCAATGAAACCACATGAAACTAATCAACTACTTAGACTCCAAGCATGTCTGAAAGACATTAAAACCTGGATGAGCCAAAATTTTCTGTTATTAAATGCAGAAAAAACTGAAGTTATAGTTCTCGGCCCTAGACACTTTAGAGAGTCGTTATCTAATGATATAGCCACTGTTACGGCCCGAGGGCCGAGGCTGTCTATCCGTGGATAGGTGTGGTCTCTTTGCTCTCTCTCCTCCCTTTTAGGTGTGGTCGACCCTCCTCCTACGCAGCTGTTTCCAATCATGAGGGGGCTTAAAAGGAGCGCCAGCCATCGAGAGAGGAGGGAGATTATTGGGCGTACAGAGAGCGAGAGAGAGAGAGCGTGGGCCTTTGCAGATCATTGTGAGCTGGAGCTATTGTGCTGATCAGGCATGGTGCTGGTCAGTTGTCGTTGGTAGTGTGTGTGTATAAGCTGGAGAAGCTGTGGTACTCCTGGGAAGGAGGGTGTTTCTTTTGTATGTTTTATTGGTTTTTGTTTAACGTATCTGTTTCCCTCACAGATTGTGGCTATCCTGGTTCATCTTTTGGTTACTTCGTTTGGAGAACCAGCGTTTTTGGTTGTTATAAATAAAACCCTAACCCTAACCCTAACCCCCCCCCCCCACCCCCCCCCAGGACACTTTTATCTATCCCCTCATCCCCTAGCCCTCACACGGGGAACATAACAGCCACTCTAGATGGCATTGTCCTTGCTCCCAATGAAACTGCCAGGAATCTGGGAGTTATATTTGAATCTGATTTATCCCTCGATTCTCACATAAAACAGACTTCGAGAACTGCCTTTTTTCACCTGCGCAATATAGCAAAAATCAGACATATCCTGTCTCTTAAAGATTCTGAAAAATTAATCCACGCCTTTGTCATATCCAGGCTTGATTACTGTACTGGATTCCTGTGAAGTTTAGAATTGAATTCAAAATCATTCTACTTACATACAATGCTCTAAATGGTATGGCACCAACATACTTACAAAATATAATAATCCCATATCATCCTACTAGAGCACTCCGCTCTCAGAATGCAGGTTTACCTACAATTCCAAAAATCCATAGGAGCAGACTAGGAGCCAGATCCTACAGCTATCAACCTCCTCTGCTGTGGAATCGTCTCCTAGTCAATCACGGAGGCAGACACTCTCTTCGTATTTAAGAGCAGACTTTTTGACAAAGCTTACTAATTCAACCTCTTCTCCGGAGTCTTTGTGCTCCACTGTTCCAGAACCAGGTGCAGCCACTTCCATGGACCATCAGCTGTGGTGGCAGCTGATCGTGAAACATGCTCCGGATTCAGCACCGCATTCAACGCACCATTATATTATATTATATTAAACCAAAAACTGGGAGAGGCGCCATCATCTGTCTGCAGACGTCCACCACCTTGGGCCCTTGAGAAAGATGGAGAGAGAGAGAATTTTCATGAAGTTGTATATACACAGCAACCTTAATAAATAATAAAGCGAATTCTTGTTTTTCATCTTGCATTCTGAGGGTTTCAGCAGGAATCACAATCTTCCGGTCTTGATCCACGTGGCACCCAGATAAAAGTGTAGCAAGCCATTCTTTTAGTGAAAAGCCTCATAAACAATGCATGATATATTTATGTCAGGGGGAGTGCTCCCCTCGATGTCCCTTCCTATTTTAAGGTATGATGGAGAAATGTCCTGTCTTCATTCCCTAATGCTCTGCAACATTCGGACCCATCACCGTAGAGGGGATATATCATAACCAAAGTGTGGGGTTGGCATACGGTGGTTGAGCAATATTATACGCTTCAGCTGTTGTTAGTACATGACTGCGCATACATCAGGCCGAGAAAATGCTTTTTTATTTTAGAGAATACAGCACGAGTTGCCAACTGAAAACTCACTGATGTTGTCTTCTGTGCTGATGTTGAATGGGATGACCGTTGTGGATTAAAATGTTATATACCCTCCTCTAAAATTGTACAGTACACTACTCGTGCATTTGTTCATTCTATCCATTATTCATTGGATAACTTTGTGCAAGGTACAAAAATGTCTGACACTCAGGATCTGAATTCAGAAGACTGTAGAATATCTCTTTTCCGGCATGATCTGTAAATCACATTACAGTCAGAGGTATGCAGCCAGTCAGACAGCTTGCTCAAAATTAGTTAGAAAGACAAATGATCTTAGATAAAATTACAACACACACAGTTACAGTTACGGCCAACAGCAAAGAAGCTGCAACCTCATTCTGAATGACAATTGGTGATGGAAACTTGATGCTTCTCTTGAGCTGCTAGAAATTATCCACTATCCAAACCGTATGTCCTCAGAGGGTCGCAGGGATGCGCTGGAGACAAATGACCTGTGCAAGGTTCACCAGCCCATCACAGGGCAAACAACCTATGGTCAATATGGTCTTTGCACTCTGAGAGGAAATCAGTGTAGCCAGAGAAAACCTACACAGGCACTGAACTAAAATGGAAAGTCCACAACTCCACAGCAAAGCAGATAAAGGCAATGGCACAAGAAACTGCAGCAGGAGAAGGGAGAAGGCATCAGAACTAAGGTCTTTGTTTGAATAAGTGTTATTAAAAGCAAAGAGGGACTTCATCAATACAGCAAGCTCAGTTCCCTGACACAAAAAAACAACTTCAGACACCCAGTTTATGTTGTTTTATCTGTCTGGTAGTGTTCACAGTACACAAGAAAACACTGCTAAAAGGAGGAGAAACAAGATGGAAAACTGGTGGGCTAAGAATTACCAGGAACCAAGTTCTCTTGTTATGTTTGCATTGATAAAATCATTGTAGTACATTTGTCCAACCCCTCCTCAGGCCACAACCTTATCGTGGTAGAGGGTTTTTTTGTATCCCAGTGACAAAGAGCTCTGTTGTCAGGGGCTTTATGACCCTGGCAGGGTCACCCAAGGCAAAAAGTTCCTAGGTGAGTGACCAGACAAAGACCGGTTCTAGAAGATCCCCAGGAAGAAAAAGAACAAGAGATGATGTTTTGCCTCACCCGGACGTGGGTCACTGGGCCCCTTCCTGGAGCCAGGCCAGGGGTTGGGGCTCGATGGCGAGTGCCTGGTGGCCGGGCCTGCACCCATGGAGCCTGGCCGGGCACAGCCCGAAGAGACTATGTGGGTCCCCTTTCCTATGGGCTCATCAATCATGGGAGGGGCCAAAGGGGTCGGGTGCAGTGTGAGCTGGGTGGTGGCCGAAGGTGGGGACCTTGGTGGTCTGATCCTTGGCTACAGAAGCTGGCTCTAGGGGCGTGGAATGTTACCTCTTTGATGGTGAAGGAGCCTGAGTTGGTGCACAAGGTTGAGAGGTTCTGACTAGATATAGTCAGGCTCACCTCAACTCACAGCTTGGGCTCCAGAACGAGTCTCGTTGAGAGGGGTTGGACTCTCTTCCAGTCTGGAGTTGCCTCTGGTAGGAAGCGACAAGCAGGTGTGGGCATACTTACTTTCCCCCGGTTTGGTGCCTGTACGTTGGGGTTTACCCCAGTAGACGAGAGGGTAGCTTCCCGACGCCTTTGGGTGGGGGGAAGGGTCCTGACTGTTGTTTGTGCTTATGCATCAAACAACAACTCAGAGTACCAACCCTTTTTGGAGTCATTGAATGAGGTGCTGGAGCGGTGTGAGCGGTGTTCTGTTGTTGCACTTAGCACCAGGACACCATGGGCTGCAGTTCAATGATCGACTTTGTGGTCGTGTCATCTGACTTAAGGCGGCATGACACTCGGGTGAAGAGAGGGGCAGGGTTGTCAACTGATCACCGTCTGGTGGTGAGTTGGCTTCAATGGTGGGGGAGAATGATGGTCAGACCTGGCAGGCAAAAACGCATGGTGAGCGTCTGCTGGGATCACCTAACTGAGTCCCCTGGTAGAAAAAGCTTCAACTCCCACCTCTGACAGAACTTTGATGTGAAACCATAACTGAAACCATAACTGGTTTTAATTCTTCCCAGATCGATCATCCTGTCAATAGCACAACAGAATCATTACATTACATTACATCAGCTCCTGACTCGATTGCGCCCCTTAAGAAAAAACTCATTAAACAAAACAGACAAGCTCCCTGGTATAATTCCGACACTCACAAGCTAAAACAGGCGTCAAGAAAACTTGAAAGAAAGTGGCGCTCCACCAACCATGAGGAGACCTCCATAATCGGGAAAAACTGTTTTAAAGCTTATAAGAAGGCCCTCCGCAATGCCAGAGCTGCCTATTACTCATCAAAATGAATTAGTCAGCTATGGAGTTCCCCAGGGCTCTGTGCTTGGCTCAATGTTATTTATGTTATACATGCTGCCATTGGGGAATATTATTAGAATATTATATTGTATAATATTAGAATGCAGATGATACGCAGTTGTACATTTCAATGAAACCACATGAAACTAATCAACTACTTAAACTCCAAGCTACTGTAACTCATTACTATCAGGCTGCAGCAGTAAGTCCTTAAAGACCCTGCTGCTTGTTCAAAATGCTGCTGCATGTGTATTGACCAGAACCAAGAGAAGAGATCATATTTCCCCCATACTAGCTTCACCTCACTACCAGAGCACTCCGCTCTCAGAATGCAGGTTTACTTAACATTCCAAAAATCCATAAGAGCAGATTAGGAGCCAGAGCCTTCAGCTATCAAGCTCCTCTGCTGTGGAATCATCTCCCAGCTTCAGTCAGGGAGGTGGACACCCTTTCCAACTTTCCTTTTTGACCAAGCTTATAGGTAGGGCTGGTCGAGGTCCATCTTTGATCTGCTCTTAGTTAAGCTGCCATAGGCCTTGACTGTCGGGGGACATTTAGACCTTATCCATCTCTTCCTCCGTCTGCTTTACCTCCTTCTATCTACATCATATCATTATATCTATGTCTTATGAATGCACCTTACTAATTCAACCTCTTCCCCAGAGTCTTTGTGCTCCACTGTTCCAGAACCAGGTGCAGCCACTTCCATTGACCATCGACTGTGGTGGCAGCTGATCGTGGAACATGCTCCAATGCCTTAGCTCTCCCTCTTTCTCTCTCTCTAAGTCATTTTGTTGATGTGTTGTGTACATGTGGCGTCCAGTGCACTTCCGTCCATCTCAGTGAATTTGATCTCTGTGTTTTTTTCCCTTGTTAAAAGGGTTTTTTTTGGCAGTTTTTCCTCACCCTTGCTGAGGTTGTAGGTCAATGGGTGTCACACCCTGCACTCTTGGTTAAAGCCCTATGAGGCAAATTGCAATTTGTGAATATGGGCTATACAAATAAAATTTGATTGATTGATTGATTGATTGGGCCAATCAAATCTAGAGTTACAGAAATTAATCTTACTGTTAAGGAGAATTACTTAAACAAGTTTTGCTTATTAGGCAGAATGAAAATGAATGAAATTGAAAATCTTTAGTAATGCACAGATCTTTAGTAATGTGCATGGCCAAGTAAGTGTATTTGTCTTATGTAATCTTTAAAAATAATTGTTGTATGTTAGTATAAGAGATTGTGTAGTTTAACTGGAATATTTTTACTAAGTTTTGCAAATAGATGAAGCCATTCTGGTTGTTGAAAAGCCATTGTAGCATCAGGAGAAATGAGCCAAGTCACTTGACTTATTTATCTGAGCGTATATTATATTGAGTATATACAGTATATATTTGTATATACAGTAGTATATATTAGTATTGAGTATGACTGACCTATGGCTAGTTGCTGCCTTGAGATCTCTGCATTTTTTAAATAATTGTAATGGTGACAAAGTTTCAAACAAAGTTGGTTGATTAGAGCTTCGCAGACCTTTATGGTAGAGCAAATCCATGTTTTTTTGTATGTGCACCCAGAAAAAAATGTAGATTTTTATCTGTATAGGTGCTAATGGCTTCATGAACAAATCCTGTTTGAATTAGAAGACAGGGACGCTGGAGCTCTTACATATCTTTCAGTTGAAATAGCAGCTGACATCTGTCTACAGTCCCACAAATGGTGTATCAATCCGCACTCCCACTATAAAGGCAGCTGGTGCATGACTTATTAATGCAACAGGGCATATGGGTTCATTATTTATAAAAGAGAATGTGTGGCACTGTCCCACCTCTCCTGAAGCAATGGAAGCTGAGACACTTAGGTCCTAGCATTATAAATAACCTTCAGGAATGATGTCATTCATAAAACTGACATGAATGATGTGTTATAATGAACAATACATTTTTAAACAATTCTTTTTAAAGACAATGATATGGGAAGGGGTTCCTCCTAGTTCCTCCTAAAAACACATGTTTTTACACCTCCTACTTTCCTCCTTTCAGTACTGCTCTGTAGCCAGGCTGACTGGGATCAGCTCCATTGATCAGAGCATTCCACATTCCCTTATGAGTGATGATTTTATAAATTTTGTGTGTGAGTGAGTGTTTTGTGCTAATGTAAAGCTGGGTGTCATCAGTATATGAATGAAAGTTGAGATTCTGGCAGCGGATGATTTTGACTAGCGTGACCATGTAGATGTTGAACAGAAGTGGGCCAAGCACTGAACCTTGGGGGACACCGTGGTTAACGGGGGTGGAGGAAGAGGAACAGCCAGAGTGTGTGACAAAGTGTTCTCGGCTGGAGAGGTATGACTGGAAAAATGAGAGGGCGGAGTCAGTGAGGCCAAGGTAATTGGAGGTGAGGAGCGGGTGAGGAGAATGGGGTGGGAGATGGTGTCAAAGGCTGCAGAAAGGTCAGTAAGGATGAGGATGCTGATGCAACCAGAGTCTGCAGCGATGAAGAGGTCATTAGTGATTTTGATGAGGGCAGTTTCCAAAATCTTTCCTGCACGCTTCAGAGTCCTGGAGGCGTACAGGTCCTGGAGCGATGGTAAATTACAGCCAAGCACCTTCTCTGCAGACCAAATTACACGCTGCAGTCTGCCTTTGTCCTTGGAAGTGGCAGCAGCATACCAGATGGTGATGGAGAATGTGAGGATGGACTCAATGATGGCTGTGTAGAAATGCACAATCACTGTTTTTGGCAAGTTGAATTTCTTCAACTGCCGCAGGAAGTACATCCTCTGCTAAGCTTTCTTGTTGAGGGAGCTGATGTTCAGCTCCCACTTGAGGTCCCCGGAGATAATAGTTCCCAGGCAGCGGAAAGACTCCACAGAGGAGAGCAGAGGAGAAAGAACACAGCCCTGGTGGGATCCGGTGCTGATGGTCTTGGAGTCAGCAACATGGAGAAGGCGGTGAGTTGGGGTGCAGTGGGGGGTCTGGCAGGAGCAGTGATACAAGGTACCTGGGCTTTGTATATTTCAGGGGAATGAGGTGATAGAAGCTGCTGGTGAATAGAATCCACTGGTGGTGAACTGTTTCTTTGGTTGGTGCTGTTGGTCGTTGATTAGGGTGGAGTAGTACTGAAACCGGGTCTGGGAAAGAGCCACTCTGTAGGACCTTACATGGGCTTTATAAGCCTCCATGTGGTCTCCAATGAGGCCTGTTCTCTGGAGTCTCTCGAGCCGACGACCGTCCCTGGGCGCTTCATGTGGGGGGGTGGGGGTGGGGGTGGGGGGGGGTAGCCCACTGCTCCGCATGCTCCTCTATGTACTAATATTGTGTACTAACTATTCATGTATGTGGATGTATGTGGTATGTGGAATGCAGTGAACTAATTTCCCAAATCTGGGATTAATAAAGTATGTTCTTCATGGTGCGCAGTTCAGTGGTGAACCACTTCAGGGGACAGAGTTTTGAGAGGGGTAAGGACATTAAGGCTGAGAGATAGAGCACTGTTGTAGTGTGCAACCAAGCTGTACGCTGGAGTGTTGGGGGATAAGGGGTGAGGTGGGATGCATAATGTTAGTAAGGGCAGGTGCACATACTGTCCTGGTGTTCCTGAATGTGATGGTCTGTTTGATGCACCATGAGGGGAGAGGGATAGAGACAGGTCCAGACACTGGAGTTGGGTGGGGGTGGCACCAACAGAGCACACAAGGTCAAATGTGTGACCCTTAGTATGTGTGGGACCTTGGACATGTTGTGTGATATTAAAGCAGTCCAGGAGTGACAAAACTTCAGTGGCAAAAGTGCAGGTGCTAGGGTCGACATGGATGTTAAAGTCGCCTAGCTGCAATGTGAATGGAGATCTGGAGCAGACTGATGTGACTCTATGAAAAAAAGTTTGCACACACCTGTAGTAGTAGTTTGCATGTGACTTTCTCCCGCAGTCCAAAGAATATTGGGGGTTAGGTTAATTGAAGAAGCTAAGTTGCCCATAGGTGAATGTCTTTTTGTGTCCATACTAGATCTGATACAATCAATTGATTAATCAACACAAATCGATTATAACAATTATTTGATGATAATTTTCCTCAATCAAAGCTTTGTTGAAATAATAATTGAAATAATTGTTTAAAGAAAATAATCGATAGATTGACCTCATATCTTTGTGGCCTGTCAAACTGCAGTTGTGCCAGATGACATTCTGTGCAGACTAAGTGTCCTTCAGCATTAGGAATTAATTCACTGAGTCATCTGTGGTCAGAGCCTGTGAGTGAGTCACGCAACTTTCTGTTTCATCTCTTTACAACTGAGTCTGTATTGTTAGAGACATTGTCAGTGTCTACAAAGTGACAGTGTCATGCCCAGGGCACATCTACATCATATCATTATACCTGTGTCTTATTAATGCACTTTACTAATTCACCCTCTTCTCCGGACTTTTTGTGCTCCACTGTTCCAGTACCAGGTGCAGCCATTTCTATGGACCATCGACTGTGGTGGCAGCTGATCGTAGAACATGCTCTGGAGCTGCAGGACCTGGATTCAGCACCGCACTCAAAGCACCACTCACACCCTGTACACTTTGTTAAAGCCCTATGAGGCAAATTGCAATTTGTGAATATGGGCTATACAAATAAAATTTGATTGATTGATTGATTGACAAGCACACCCCTGGGCTCCACATCCAGCCTGGATGTGAGTTAGTCAGTGATAGTTTTGTTGTCATGAGAGAAGCAGTTGTCTCAGACCTGCAGAACACTGGAGTTGTTGTTGAAACCTCAACTCACTCTAATAGCAGAGGAAAACAGCTCCATGTGGCCCTGACTGATTTTGTAGGTCAGATGGAATCAACCTGGAGCAGCTGACAGCGCAGGTCTCTACAGGTGCTTATACGCTTTTATAACAAATCAATAACACCATAGGAGATGTCTTCTTCTCAATCAATTAATCATTTTTTATTTGAATAGTCCATTTTCACAAATTGCAATTTGCCTCATAGTACTTTCACAACAGGATTGTTACAGTTATTATATAAAAACGATCAATCAATCAAATTTTATTTGTATAGCCCATATTCACAAATTGCAATTTGCCTCATAGGGCTTTAACAAAGTGTACAGGGTGTGGCATCTCTAATATTGAGTCTAATATTGAATTAAATGCAGCAGTTAGGCTGTCACTTTCAGTGTACACATGAATATTAAAGTCACCTACTATAAATTAGCTACAAAGATTCTTCTACATTCTTCTGCGAGGAATACTGTTTTTTTTTTTAATTAAGGCAGTTCTCCTCTCCTCTGAGGCTGGAATGAAACGTAAACATAACATATAGACAAGCTTGTGTATATTGCTAGCTTCTAAATGCTAAAGTAAGCTATTGAGAGTATACATTAATTATAATGTTGGCTGCATATTGGAGTCCAGTGCCAGTGAGTCCTGAAGTGGAACTGAGGAGGGCAGGGCTGCACAGTATGGCCCAAAACCAATATCTCGATATTTTTATGCTATATTGCGATTGCTATAATATATTTCTCGGTGCTCTGATTTCTCCTTTAAATCACTATGTACTTGTTAAATTCTGTACCCACTGAATGCACCCGTATGCACCACAAAAAAGTTTTTTGCGGCATATTTTGCAGACAGACGTATTTTGTTCGACGTCTTCTGCGGCCAATCCGGAAAACACTTCCAGATAATAGAGCCAGTGCTGTGTGTGTCTTCGGAACCAAGTCATCCGGCTCCATCATCAGTTAGCGCCTCTTGCTAGTAACTCGTAAACTCCCCTGGGCTTTTCACTTTTTTCTCTCTCTCTCCATGCTCTCCCTCCTCCTCTCCCCCCTCCTCTCCTAATACAAAAACACGCTTGAGCGCAGGAGAGGAGTCTGCTGCTTGCTGTGAGAGGAGCATCAGTGAGAGAAGTGAAACTCCACAGAGAATTACCCATGTCTTAAAACATTTACGTCACAAACATTTACCATGAGGATCTAGAGAAAACACGAGGATCCGAACCAGCCTATCGCCAGATCGCCCGAACCCGAGAGGACAAGGGGAGTCCTGACAGCTCTGCCATATCAGGGAGGAGCAGCAGCAGAGCGATCATTGGCTCCTACTGTTACAGGGGGGGAGACACAACACGTGGGAAAGGGAAGGGGTGAATGCACGCTTCATAGACGCTTCATCAAAGATTTTGCCAAGATTGCTAAACCACTAAATGAACTTTTAAGGGGTTGAGGCCTGAAACGACATTGACCCCCCATTCAGTGGACCCAAGAGTGTGATTTCAATCAGCGATAACAAAATCTGATCCAAGCCTCCATTTTAGCCTATGCAGATTATACGCAACCTTTCACTGTCTATACAGATGCAAGTAATTGTGGATTGGGAGCTGGACAGGGTGTAGAGCGAGTAATCGCATATGCTAGCAGAAGCCTGCATCCATCTGAGCGTAATGACGCTAATTACAGTTCCTTTTAACTTGAACTGCTAGCCATGAAATGGGCTGTGGTGGAGAAATTCCTGAAGACTTCCTTTGGGGCGCAAAGCTGATGGTTGTGACTGACAATGACCCTCTTGTCCTTCTACAGACTGCAAAGCTAGGGGCTGTGTAGCGGAGGTGGCTCAACTTGCAAGTTTTGATTATACAATCAAGTATCACCCTGGGAAAGATCATACTATTGCAGATGTTCTATCTAGATTTCCAGTTAACTCCACAGACCCCATAGCAGCTAACCAGGAGTGTGGTGACAACAAGTTGGTACGGACCGTGGGATCTTAAACATGGGAGGAGACTCGTTTGCCAGCTGGGGATGGGACTCAGGACGTTGGAAGCTGAAACAAGGACAAGACCCCACTCTGCGCGAGGTTTGTGGATACCTGGAACAAGGTGTGTTTCCTCATGCCACTCAAAGACTGCTGCTTTCAGAACTAGTAAAGAGACTGTTGAAGTGTTGTAGTAGTTCTTCTCAGTACCCATACTGCAGCATTTTGGATGATACAGTTTAGCCTGGCTTGGTTCAGTGAGTCTGAAACCTCTGATCTTCAAGGGGTCTCATCAAAGGTCACTGACCTAATACCTCTGGCTACAGCCAACACAGATGTGACATCATTTAGCACAGTAGAAAACTGTCTGGAGACACGTATACACGGCTATACTCACTTGTACACAAACACATAGGCATGCATATACACAATCTAATTTAAAACCAAGTGCATGTACACACTTTCATGCATTATGCATTAGAACCAGAATCTCACTCCATGAAGTAACTGACTGCACATGTGCACATCCACACCTACAACCTTACAACCTTGCAACAACAACAAATACAGGCTGACAGAGGCACGCAATGTGAAAATCTGTTTGACTGTCTTTTTTGTCATTATTATTATTTGGTGATGTTATTACAGACAACACAAGTGTCCTAAATATTACATTTTAAAAGCAGCACAATGTGAGGTTCTGCAATAAGGAATAGTAGTATTTACATAGTAAAAGTAGACTCTACTCCTCTGCATTGACTACTAGCCGTGGCACAGTGTCAGGTCAACAGGCCCGTGCATACACTGTGATGCTCATTTGTCCTGCAGCAAACCCTGTGTGCTCTGTCAGATGTGCTGAATTACTTCTTGTCATGTTCATTCTTCATTCCTCATCACAGCAGCTCAGTTCCCATGGAAACATACAAGACAGCCACAGTGACCATGAATAGCATAATAGTGTGATGAGCATCAGGTCAGAGCCGGCACACACGCACTGGGAGAGGAGCTGTAATGACTCATAGCAGGGGTCGGGATGAATCATGAGTAAGGTGAAGCAAGGTGAGAAAATATTTGCAGGGATGTGGGATTAAGGCATTGCACTTGCTGCAAAATACGTCTGGCAAGTGGAGCAGTCCACCTCAGGCATTGTATTGAAAAAAAAAAACAAATTGCATTTGAGGTCAAGGGAAAGCTCAGGTACAACTAAAACGAGGCCCTGCTCAATTTTCAAGACCAGAATAACAGTGCGTCTCCTGGCACACTGAGGACACCTCAGAACTGAGAGTCCCCAAAACGCAGAGCACAATAAGAATGTGACTGTGATAATCAGTGGAGCGTGTGTGTCTGGTGTGTGGATGGATGGATGGAATAAATGATCATTCTTGCCTAATCTTCTGCATTCTGCAAAATACCAGTACTTTGATAATGTCAACAGACCTGACAGGCAGCTGAGGTCAGGTGTTATACAGGATCATGTTATTGCAGCAAATTTATCCTCATCATTTTATAGCATTCTCAGAGGTTTCCCCAGACATCCTCCATACTGTGGTTCCTCTGGACTATAGTAACTAAATAATGAGGGACTTTTACTTAAATGAGGGAATTTTACTTAAAACTGGTATGTTTTTTTCACACTTCAGCCTATCTAACGGGTTAAAATGCAACTTGCAATGGGATAGATCTTTATTTTTACTGAAACATTATTTTAATGGAGACCTGTAGAATTCTTCAGAGCACAGGTTCAGGGCAGCTGTGGCTCAGTAGGTGGAGCCATGTGTCCTTATTCAAGACACATAACACCCAGCTGAATGAGTGTGGTAGTTAAGCCAGTGCTCCACGTGCATGTGAGTGGGTGTAAACCAGTAGTGTATGGAACTTCGAGTGGCCTTTCAAGGCTGGGAAAGCACTACACAAACACAGACCATTCTGCATTAGGAAGAACAGAGATACAAGACGGAGGAGACAATGAATGATGGAGACCAGAGAGGAAAGGCAGCTGCTCCTCACTGTGCCCAGGATAGTGTCAGAACTATGTCCCTGTGCTGCCCAACGCCAACCTGCCCGCATTCAAATAATGTAGTCCTGTTCGAGCCGTGTAATTAGGTTAGGTTACGTTCGGTTAGTGATTAGGACATTAGAGTGGAATTATTGTGTAATATAATAGTATATTTTCAGTTATATGATCGTTCAAACACAGTGTTTATGCGTTACAAGTCTGCAATTCAAATAAAGTCCAGGTTGTTTTTAATACACAGAGAGACGACAGAGCAGAGGACAGAGAGAGACTGTCAGGCCGGGACATAAACAGGACCCAGGAGCAGAGACTTGTTCCACAGGCTTTATTGAATACAATTTCTCTTTACAGAGTGATAAATGCAGAGCTATGAAACTTAAACTAATCACTCCTTAAAACTAAAGCTACTACAGAAATACAAACACAAAAATCTACAAAAAACCTATCTGCAATAAAAAGTACAAAACAAAATCACTGTATTAGAGGAAAAACTACCTGACTAAGGTAAAACTAAGGCTATGACAATAAAACATAAACTATGAAAATTACAAACAAAAACTCACTCTTACAGAGGAAAATCGACTTACGTACTGCGATTGCATAGACCATGGCTTGGAAACAGAAGGCTCATGAAATCTAGTCAACAGACAAAAACACACTGGAACAAGACAAAGGGAACGCAGACTATTTAACACATGAAGGTAAGGGGAACAGGTGAAAACAATCAAGGCGGGGATGACAATCAGACCAGCGGGAAACACATGAAGGGAAGTGGGAAGTGACCTAAAACGAGAGGAGAGTAGGGTTACAAAATAAAACAGGAAGTCACCTGACAAAACAGACAAGACATGACAGAGACATAAGGAGTACGGTGTGTATTTTATTGATCATGGTAAAACATTCATTTGCAGAGAGCTGTAACTGTCACTACAGGTGTTTTCAGTTGGTCTGTGTGGTTTCTGCTAGTGAGCACATCAAGATTAAAGGGGGAACTGACATGAGGGTGACAGTAGTGGATGTTGGACCAGAGGGTCACTGGTTTAATTTAAGGGCCATCAGGACAAATCAGTGGACAGAGTTTCCCCTTTTCCCATTACCACCACCAGGATGCTCCCTGAAAAAAGCTATTAACTCCAAGCTGTTTGGGGGCTGGAGCTGCTCACTGGGCATCACGTTGGTCTGCAGTTGTATGCCACTGCTTTCTGTGCGACCAGGCCCTGTGCTCCTATATATACCTGAATAATAAAGGAGAGATAAATACACAAACATGCACAGTCCTGCAAGTAATCGTATAATCAAAGGTTTTAATGTGATGACTCTGACTGTTGCTGACCCACCTACTAATTGATGCAGTGATACGTTGCTATGTTATTATTCAATCTTAGATGACTATTATAAATCGAATGAACCAGATGATGGTTTTAGATGCTGTGCACGGGCACAGGGGTATTTTTCTCACCCCTGCACATGGAACTGCCTCTCAGCCTGACAGAGGCTTACCTAATCACTGAGGCGGGCAGTCTCCATAGTGACAGTGCCCACACACTGCGGAGGGGATGTCTAATCCTTGCCTCAGCCCCTTTGAAAGAAATTAATACGCCAATCATTAAGTGATGGACAAGTGAAGAGCACTTGATCAGCCTGGGGAGGCAGGAATAGCTGAGGAATGGAGAGGCTGCAAATGTCTGCTTTAAAGTTCTATACTATACTCTATCTAGCTATCTATCCATCCATCCATCCATCCATCCTGCTGACAAGCATACCATCATTCTCCTGCATTTGATCATAAATTTGCTAATGAGCAGCTTCTTTGTCCCATAGGTTCTGTGTTTCAGGAAATTTAAATTTAGCTTGGGTTTTAAGTAAATGGGTTTACATGTCTTAGAGGTGTGTGAGACACTGCCCTTTAAAAAAATGCCCCTAATTTTAGAAGTTCAAAAGTAAGGTAAGTATTACTTGGGCCATTGTATGTGCTCTGTTAGTTCATGGATCTTAAAAGCTCACACATGGCTCAAAGTTGAATGAGAAGCTGTCAATATGATGCTGCCATGCAAGTGAAGAAAATATGAACGTTAATGGCAGCTTCTTTTAAATTTAAAAGAGTGTGTGTGTGTGTGTGTGTGTGTGTGTGTGTGTGTGTGTGTGTGTGTGTGTGTGTGTGTGTGAGTGTGTGTGTTGGCTCTTCCACACAGATTGGACCAAACAATGACCTTCTGGTTAACGGAGAACCTGCTCTATCTCCTGACCCACAACCTTAGTAATGAAGGTTTGATAAGTTTAGTCTTCTGCAGGTGCAGGCACATTGTTTCATTTGAATGACAGTGTCTGAGTAAAGCCTGGCCATCTTTGTTCTGGTCATTGTCGTAACTTAAACTGTTCCCTGGAAATGAAGTGAACCTCCTTTCAAGTGGATTGGTCGAATTGACAGTATGCGATTTCTAAATAGTTGGCAAACAATATGTGTTTTGTGGTTAATGTTTAATAATGGAGCAAAAGCAGGTAAAATCATCTCGAGTCCATATCGAACGCTTTGCTGCTTTAGATAGTTTAGAACACATATGTCAAAGTCAAGGCCCCCTGGATATCTATGGCCCCCTGGATGATATTTAATTACAGGGGGTCCTCGAGTTACGTCGGAGATCCGTTCCCGAGAATGTGTCGTAAGCGAATTTCGACATAAATCGGACCATACATTCATTGTGCCATTGTGCATACATTGTGCCACCAGATGTCGCTATAACACCACGCTAAAATAAGAGTTTATTATAGTGAATTGCCTTTTGTCCCTCTTGTCCCTCTTGTCCCTCTTGACACACCGTAGGGGTTGAGATCACGAGTGTAATGAGCATTTCCGCCCCCCCCCTTCCCCCGCCGGCTGGCCGACCGGCCGGCCATTTCACATAAGTAAACACAGCTGTGGAGGTGCCGGCAGGCTCTGCAGCACGTCTCTCTGTCTCTCTGCAGCGCTGAGAGACAGAGCGAGCACTCAGCAACTCGTTCTTGTGCGAAGTCTGTACATATTTACGGGGCAAACCGCTTAATCCGAAACAAGGAAGTTCACGGGAGATGTGTCGTAACTACGAAAACGACGTAATTTGCGACCGACGTAACTCGAGGACCCCCTGTACTATTAGAACCGGCACGCAGGTCAGAGCCACCCGCTGGTGTTTTGCGCGCACCAACACTACATTTCCCACAATGCAACGGTAGCCCGCGAAGTCACTGCAGCGCGCACAAGCGGCTTCATTATTCATCAGCAGTCAGAGCAGAGATCAACTTTCTGATACCCCCCCTCCCCCCCTCAAAAATGGCTAAACATAAGGTGGACGCTGAGAACAGGGGGTTTCAAGCCAGGTGGGAGGCAGAGTACATGTTTACGGAGGTAAAACTTTGTATTTTTTTAATTTATATTTATTTTTCAGTTGAATGGACTCAGGGAAAATTGCAGATAAGAGCCATGAGAAAGAATACAACTGATTTGATTTATTTTTTTTTTACTATTTGAAAGCAGTGATTGGTAGGATCATAGAGCAGCACAATAATACATTTTCAGTTTATAATGCATGCACTTTTATTTATGCATTTATCTTGATATTAAGACGCATATTTTGTTTTTAAAAACAATTACATTTTTTGCTGTTTGGCTGTTGAAAATGTTTTTCCTTGAGCCATAACAAAATATTGCCTTATTCATTTAATCATTAAATAATATACACTGTGTTAGGTCTTGGTTCAATAGGCTATGTGCAATCATTTCAATATGTTTTAATAAACATTGAACCAGTCCGGCCCTCGGCTTATAGCAAATTTGTTTTTTTGGCCCTCGGTGTGTTTGACTTTGACATCCCTGGTTTAGAAAGATGATAATAGTGTGGCTTTGTTCACCAATGCAACCACACGGATCAGTTGAGAGGTTGTGAAAAAATATTAATATTATATCTGTCATTACAAATGTATTTCCATGTCAATATTATAAGTTTATTTTCAACTTGATATTCCTTAGCTGAATGTTATTTAAAATTGTACTATTTATTCACTTGAGTTCCCATTTAAATATTGTGACATAATTGAAATATGTTTTATTTTCTTACATTGGGTAACCTTGAATCTGAAAAGAGCCACCTACTGAAATGTGTGCTAGTCAGGGTAATCTCATATTTGATTCTGTAAGACATCTACAGCTGTGAAGAGGATGGGGGGGAGGGGGGGGGGGCAAGGTGAGCATTGTGTGTCCCATCTTTTCACATGTTGTATACTGCTGGATGAGAGAATCTTTCAGTTTGAATCTTTAAATAAAACAAACACACATGAGATCATGAGAGGTTGGTGAAGCTTCAGTGAAGCTGCAGGTGAGTGGCTTCATGCTGTGCAGGACATAGTGCAGGTTCACCCGATCAGTAAATGTGGCCCTTGGCTGTGCTATTAGAGGCAAATTATCTGTGACAGGCAAATTGCTCTCTAGACTCAGCAGCCAGATATTTAAAGACATCTTTTTTGGTAATGTGAATCAGTTTAATAGGCTGGTATATTTATTCTATTGCTCAGTGCATGATGTAGCGTGACGTGTTCCTGACACGGGCTAAAACTAGAAGTTGCTAAGAGGTTAATGACAGCCGAAACTGAGGGTCGGATAATCCCTGAGCTCATGACTCTGACATTCACATATCCCATCATTTTCAGTGGAGTCATAAAGCCTATAATCCACCAGGCAAAACACAATGATCACACAAATGTAAACCCTTTGAAGCAAAGTCATACCTTCACACAGACCTGCAGTCAGATTTATAATGTGAATCCAAACCAAAAGCCCTCAAAAGAACCAATGAGCCTAGAGCTACATTACAAAGCAAATTAGGAGACATGCAACACTATTTATGGAATTTTACTGGATTTATTAGCTGTAATTCCATCACTTCATCTTTCATCTTTCCAGTGGTTGTTTAAACAAATGTTCATATCATTTACCACTTAAAACCATAGCAATATATTTGTATACTTTGTATACTGTAAAGCTTGTGATGGTTTTTGTACAACAAATAGATCACAGCTCCTGGGCTATATCACTTACAGACTATTTGCATCTTTAATTCAGCCAACAATAATGTATATTCCTCAGGATCACTTGATTGTTGACTTTGATGCACATTCAATTAGGGAAATAAGCTTGTTAATCAGAGAGAATAAAACATGGAGCAGGGCAGTCTGCTGATATGCTGCTGCCTGTTTAATCAGTCTTACTGCATTATAATCATCAGACTGAAGTAACAGTCATAATTTACACATGTCATACTTAATCAGTAGCTTGAATTTCAGAGGTGATGAAATGCCAACACAATCAGGAAGAATCAAAGTAACTGGCGCTTTTAAATATTGGATTGATTGGATATGGGGATTTGTGTATAGGGACATTAGGTGTCTGTTTACTTTATTCACTGTCAAGATATATTTTCTCCTGTTTTATGCAAAATTACAGTTTATAATCTTTTACGTTAGTGCACAAGCAATGTTGGGAAAGTGGTTAATACATAGCTGATTTGGGTTGTCTGGTAATGTCCGATGTCTTATTGAAGAAAGGCCTCTTATACGTTTATGGAATACGATGTCAGTAGTTTTTAAAATGTGGATTGAGACAACAGTCACAAAGAATTTAGTAAATAACAATTAATAAAAATATGTCGAAAAAATTTAAAGTGGTTCCGTCTGCCATTCATCTTTGTCCCACTGTCGCTGCACTTGCAGTCCTGTTGCCTTCATGTCAAATCTTACACATGACTGCCCACTGTGGACAACAACAGAACTGCATTAAAGAATAGATAATGGTTTCACACAGATACTGTATGTCAAAGATAACATAGATACAAGATGCACATTTATTTCAAAGATGGAAAAAAAGTGAAGTCTGCAAAAACAATGACTGGAAATTACAACTCTAACAACCTGGTAAATGAAAAAGAGGTAATGATGTGACAAAGCACAAAATATAGAAACAAATCCCATTATTAAAATGTTTCAAAGTACGAAAAAGGACACCAAATATGCAAATCCCATTGTGCACCAGCTCCA
This sequence comes from Trinectes maculatus, assembly GCA_016785345.1. NCBI lineage: Eukaryota > Metazoa > Chordata > Actinopteri > Pleuronectiformes > Achiridae > Trinectes > Trinectes maculatus. The sequence goes on from JAFBJQ010000103.1 coordinate 58,526, forward strand.
GATGCTGCAGATCTGCACTTAGGATCATAAAGTCCATTTTGCACTTAAATGTCACTGAATCACGTTTTATAATGCCTTTGAGACAAAACACAGCTCAAAAGAAAACTTAACATGCCATTTGGATCACTCTGGTTCATTTTTAGCAATGGTTTAATATGTATGAAAAGCTAATATTAATCAAGGTTCTACAAGCGGCTTTATCAGACATTTAATCTTCATTTTACAATGATCAATAGAATTGATTAACTCTATAGACTCTACCAAATGTCTCAAAACGTCAGACCTGAACCACTCACTAAATCCACTATGAAAAGGTCAGAGGTTATCAACTAGTGGTCAGTGGACGTTCAGACATTAATACCTCACAATCAAAAGGAGGTTTTGTGACTTTAATTAAAAATGAATGATGTTAAACACGAGAGGACTGTGGCGGATCCTAGATTATCAGAGCTTCTGGAAGAAGTTCAGAATCAACAACATTGAATAAATTCATGCAAAAATTATATATAAAAAAGACATAGGTCCCATTGAGTTAAATGAGTTCCATAACTGCTCCTTAGGTTAAAAGATAACAATGTGACAGGATTATCCCTATTATTACAACAATTGGACACAGCTTGTACAGGATCTAGCCAGTTTGTCTTAATTTACCACGAACACATCAAATTCTTGTTAACATATTCATTGTTTATTACAAAGTTTTTTTTTCTTCCATTAAGTATTTAATATTTAACTGAAAATTTCCTTTTTTTCATTGAGATACTGACTGTATGTAGAAAATGCTGTTGTAATTTTCACTTGTTCCTTTTAAATTTTAAGAAGTATCTGCATCAAGATGCAATTATCATTCTCTAACCACATCATAAGGCCTCTGGATCAGATTGTGAAAACCCAATGAAAAACAGTCATCGTTTAATAATAAATGAAAGTTGTATGCTTATTGTCATGACAAAAATGACGTGGGAAAACTTAACAACTTTCCTTTAAATAAACTGCAAAGAAGACAAAGCACAACAGAAGGACAAGGCCTGCTAACATATAATCAGTTTTCTGCTCATTGAATATGTGTAACTGTGTGAGCCTAACATTATCCACTGGCTATTAAAGCCTGGGAATAGACAACGTACACAGCCAGGAAAGACTCTGAAACACTTGCTCAGCTGTATGTTGGGTATAAAACGGGCCCAGACGTTTAATGCTGTCCACATAGGCTGATTCCGGAGACGTTTGACTTCCTTCAGTTTTCTTCCTCTGTGAGCTCTCTTTCATTGGTCCTTTATGGTCAGTACTGGGTCAACCAGCTTGTTATGGACATGCATTAAACCTACAAGAAAAAGGTCATCAGGACACAGAAAGAGACTACAACTTAACATTGTCTTTATTTTCTTAATATTTTATTAACGTCATTCAAAAATATTTTTTCCGCTGAGCAGAAGAATGGTGTTGCCCGTACCTTTAAAGTATTTCACAGTTTTGACTCGCAGCTCAAGCGTTGCATCCTCATCGCAGACAAAGATGGTGCGTGGGTGCTGCTGAAAGGCTGAGACTGTCCACATGTGGTTCACTCCTTCTTCTATGGCTTTATACAGAGCAAAGGCTTTGTGTGCTCCTGTGATCAGAATCATCACCTGAGCAGAGAACAACAGCAGCAACAACAACACTGAGTTAGTCAGGCAGTATACTGATGCCAGTTATTTCTAGCTAACACGACCAGGAGCCCCATGAACAAACGTGGGCAGAATACTGTGCTTGCGCATGTACGCTCGATTTCATATTGACTGAGATGTACAAATGAAAAGTATGTGGAGTCCAGCTGGGCACAGTTTGATACATATGAATTTTTTTTATGTTCAAGTAAGATTACATTATCGGGAAATGGAGGAAAAAGTGACTGCCTTTAAATCTGAAATCTAACCTCTTTGGCTTCCATTACAGTTCCTACACCAACCGTGAGGGCCATGGTGGGAACCTTGGAGAGGTCATTACCAAAGAAACGAGCATTGGCCACGATGGTGTCCTTAGCCAGGGTTTTCACTCTGGTCCTGGACACAAGGCTGGAGCCTGGCTCATTAAAAGCAATGTGACCATCGGGGCCAATACCTGCAAAAAAACAATAAGAAGGACAAAGGAGAGGACGATGATAAACCACCAGGAAGGAGGGATAATAACACAAAAGATTAATATACCCATACGTCATCTACAGCAGCCTCTTTGGTACCAAAGAGATAGAGCAGACAGAACGACATTAAAAAAATTAGGCGTCTGACCTCCGACAAAAAGCTCAATTCCTCCAGCCTCTGCGATCTTCTGCTCGAAGGCCTGACACTCTGCCTCCAGGTCCTCTGCATTTCCATCCAGGATGTGAGCATTGGCTGGATCAATGTCAATATGCTTGAAGAAATTGTTCCACATGTAGGAGTGGTAGCTTTCTGGGTGAGCACGTGGCAGACCTGGAGAAAAAAAAAGGGTAAACTTTTTTAACCCGCTGCAGGTGCCGTGAATCCTGCCTCCATTGTGACAAGAGCAGATAATTTATATACCAACCAGTTTAAGTAAATTAAGCACAGAGAGTATGAGCCAACATTAAAACCCCAATTAAATGCAGCAGCACACCAACGATGCTAAGCTACTAGCAAGGCTGCCGGGTATGGAGGACTAAACATGACTTAAGTATAAATAAATAGTACTTTATTTGAGCCCGGCCTATGGGCTCAGTACTTACTGAGCCCATAGGCCGGGCTCAGTAAGTACTAAAGTGTCTAGAGACAGGCAGAGATCACCTCACCTACATATTCATCCATGTTGAAGGTTTTCACATATTTGAATGATATGTCTCCATTCTTGTAGTATTCAATCAGCTTCTGGTAACAGCCATATGGAGTACTCCCTGAGAGAATGACACAACTTAGTTCATGATTCAGTTTAGTGCTGATAACACTGCTGGAGATTAGGGCTGTTACTGTGAGAGTGTGAGTGGTGCTCACCTGTTGGCAGCCCCAGAGTAAAGCATCTGTCAGCAGAGGGCTGGAACTGGATGATTCTGTTGCGGATGTATTTCGCTGCCCACTCACTGGCCAGGTCATAGTCGTCCAATATGACCAGCCTCATCGTGTCGGCTCCTACACAAATTACTCATATGTCATTATACGGCAACGCTATGAGGAACGTGTGTTTAGAAAAATGGCGACTGACTGCGTGCTTCCTGGCTGTTTTTCATCGATGATACCGTTCAAACAGTCACTTTTTAAACTTATTTTCTCAAGAATAGCATTAACTCGCAATTACTGAGTATCATCTACCGTGGAGGAAAAACAAATAGTCCGTAACATACAACAGCGGCCGTACGAAGTCTGGTGAACTACGCGATCTTTACTACTGAGTTTGGCGACGACGTGGCTAATGTTAGCTTAGTACATTTACTGGGACTCATATCACGGAGTTAAAATAAAACAGCAAATTAACCCTTAACAGAAACTACACGTCTCAACGAGGAAATTACGTTACCTACTAAAAGACTTGAGTTGTTAGTGGAAAAGTCAGGAGCTGTAAAACATCTACTGTCACGTGACCTGCTACCGGTCACATGATCCGCGTCCGTCAAGCGATTCCACGCCAGAAGAGCAATATGTCCATATGGTCCAAAGGGTAAAACTAATGAGTATGCGTGTATTTCTACCTGTCAGAGAAATATTACAGGCATGTTACTGTAAACAACAAAGATATTCTTAATGATAAATATAGGCGGCTTAGTGTAATAATCAAGCATACATTTATCTTCGAGAAAATAAAACCGGAAGAGATGGACGTCTAGATGACATCACAGTCAAATCTTGCTAATAACGTATCAGAAGAAATTTTTGTTTTTATTTGCCAATGTAAATATTAAACTTCTTCCCTATGTCAACTCAAAAAGAACCCAATGAGCACATATAGGAATCTTGACAAAATGGTTTCACTAAGTACTGATGAGTAGTAAGATAAGATATTCAAGATAAGATATTCTGTGAATATTCTCATTCATCCAGGTCATAGTTATCTTCAAGGAGATTGACTAGAACGCAACTGGATTTTGGGTTTTTGCCTTTTTGAAGACGTTTCACCTCTCATCCAAGAGGCTTCATCAGTTCATGCTCGCTGACTAGGCTGAGACTAGTCCAACTAGCTGGAGAGGTGAAACGTCTTCAAAAAGGCAAAAACCAAAAATCCAGTTGCGATTCAATCTCCTTGAAGATAAGATATTCCTTTTTTACATCCCACAGTGGGGAAATTTCAATAGTAATAGTTGAGATAAATTTAAAACTAAATTCTAAGTACCGTACTTTCAGGTTTTTAATGTTAGTTTGTACCTCAACTGCATAATGTTTCTTTTGAAGTGCTACATTTTGCAAACAAACAATTTTTGACTTTAGAGTATCAGATGCACCATCACATATAATGTACTTAAAATTAGCTCAGTTATGCCATTAAAAACAATCAAAGTCAACAGCTTAAAGCCCAGAAATCATTCAGTTTTCACTTTTGATACTTACAACTTGTTAAGAGCATACTAGCTATTGAGCATTACAATAAGTATGGTTTCGCTACTACTAATATATGTATGTGGGCGGTTATCTTATGAATTATCAGTAGATCTCTGCATATTGTTGTATATAGTAACTACAATACTGTTACCATAAACATGCATAAAGGCAGCAGGAAATATTTCGGGCTCTCCTTATGACCAGCACATCTTACAATGGCCTAGTGGGCCATAAGAAAAAGAAAATCTCACACACACAAGCAATGTAGTTATGTTTAAAATTTAATCCTGTAACATTCTCCTCTATCAGGGACGTCATTTGAACACAATTTTGAATGCATGCGAGTCAGTTTAGGAAGTAGATGGTTTGTTTCTGGAATTGTGGAACAGTTAGACAAGAAGAGATGTGAGGAGAAAACTTCTTCTCTATAGCAGGACATACATGGGTATTGTCCCAGGAGGTCAATGGAGACAGGATGCCACAAACACCAGACATCACACAATTAAATTGTTTAATTTATTCTCTCTTCTTGTAGTCCTCAAGGTGGGACAGGATCCATCCAGATGGTCCCAGGATGGCTAAAGAAAACACGCCCATTCCAACAACAGTTTCCTGGATAAAAGACACAGACAGAGGGGGCCAGTAAGAGGACAAGATCATTTGTGTGTGATAGCATCACATTCATTTGCTTCTTGCAAACCTAAGACAAACCAGAAAACTGTATTAACATCTGAAGACTGCTACAATCTACCAGAAAAACAAAAAAAAAACTAAGTTATTTGGTTGCACCTGTAGATGCTCAAAGAATAACGAAGTATAAATGCAGACAAATATCAACGGACTTGAAGGGAAAGCCTCCTAGAAACAGAAAAATGCTAAAAATTAGGAAATAGTGCATCCTTAAACAAGAAAATCTATCCCCTCTGCCCGGGAAAGTTTTAATAGGAATATGGTCAAACGTTTATAATAGCATTCCAAGTGTCAACAACCATATAGCAGACAGCCAAGCAATCTGTGAGACATCGAGCAGGAGTTGTCTGAGTCAGATTGGAATTAGGGGGCAACTGAGGCATTTTTAACTGATTAGTGTTGGTTTCATTAACAAAGAAACTACTTGATAAACATGCACACAGCATATGCAGATTTAAGTGCATGTGCAGAGAAGCACTTGCATGCTCCTGTGCCCTTCCTCAAAATGTCTGTGGTTTAAAAATATCTAAAATTAGAAAACTAATGCAGCAGCCCCATATACTTAGTACAATAGAGTGTAACTGTATACATGGTTATGACCGACTAGCTAATCCCTATGGGCTGGAGTATATATTTTAACTGTCATTTGGAGCTTTTGAAACCACAGTACACCTTAACATCACAAATACACTAGTAGTGTTGCACCATTTACCAGTACTCTCCATATTCATATAACAAATGTGAATAATAATTTAATGTTCTGAACAACTGCTAAAGCACTACTTGGGTAGGTATTGGTATTTTGAAGTGTTGAGTTTCGTTGATTTGTGAAACACAAATCAGCCAAGGTTAAAGAAGAAATTATTGATGGCTTTATTATAGCTAGGCGTAGGCCCGTCTCTGGTTTGAAGGTATACCTCTATTTGAAAACAAAGATTCAAGACCACTAAAATTTTCAGCCTAACTGCTCCGGCAGTATGAGTTGTTTTTCTTTTCAAACCCGTCTAGCTCTGTGGTATTTCTCTGTGCGTGTTGTATTGAGAGAGAGAGAGCGCGAGAGAAATATACGATTGTGTAAATATGTTTACTAATGGAATGATCGGTATATATCGTCGGATATCCTGTTTTAATAGGGAAGCATTGTGAGCTTTAACGCGTACGCAGCATTAGTTTGGTTCGACATGTCCATTAAATAACAGTTTAACGTGAACAAATACTAGCACAGAGGGCGCTGTAACAGGCATAATAGTCAACTTGGTTAGCATGGGACCTATATAATGAACAATGAGGAAACCATTCTGTACAATACGTAACCCTACTTATCCAATACGGTTACATTGGTTAATTAAAAACGTTACTTTTTAGAGCAAAATACATGCGTTCACATTGACTTGTCAGATACAGGTTCTGATCTAATCAAGGACAGTTCAAAGGTTAGCAGTTAGCTTGTCCTTCGGAAGCCAAGGTGATTTAGAGACAACTGCTGACTTACAACGTAACCGAACTTTTCCTTGGCCGGTTTGCTGTACATATTCGCCCTCTGAGTGATGGAGTGCTGTCGCAGGGCAGGAGCAGCACGGCTGGTGACAGTCCTCACGAAGCCCAGCATATTTATCTGATATGGAAGAGTCTCGTCTTCTTGGCTGCACGAGCTAGTTATGGCGTAAAGAGGAAGAAGTTCTGTTTGTCCTCTATCACCAACGGAAGATCACCCACGAGTCCCACACTGCCACCAAGTGTCCTGGAAGTAGAATATACCTTTAAACAGCACATCTGCACCGTATAGACAACGTTTGTTCAACCCAATTTTGTTTATCCAATCCTCACGCTCATCGGTTACAACAATTACCACTATAATTGTGCAGCGATGAGAAACTAAGATTCTGGTGATGTCTGGTCGCGATCGTGTCCAAAACTGTCTTCTTCCGTAGGCTGACAAGTCCCTGACCGATTCCTGTTTATTTTCCGTCTGTCTTCTGTCCTCTGTGTGGTCGGGGTTGTTGTTTGGTTGGGTTTGTGTGTGTGTGTGTGTGTTCTAACTCCCGCTCATGTGGCTGTGTAGTGTAGTATAAGGAGGAAAGTGTCGCACATTAAAGCATTGTTAGCCACATTACAGATGCATTGTCCTATTCAAAGGAAACCTATCGACTTGACCAGTATGGCTCGTACATGCACTATGATGGACCATATGGTTCAACAAAAGTAGGCATCTATAAATTGAATTGAAAAGAGAATTTTAATTTACATGCAAAGATTGTTAATCAGTCAATTATTCTTAAATGAAAGCTGTTAAAATAAAATTTAATCTAATAATTCAATTCACAAATTGAATTAAAAGTGTTATTTACATTACAATTTCCTTGCTGTTTTCCTGATAGATGTGTATGGGGTGCTTTTTATAAAATGGCTCACTTTGAAAAAAAATCAACATTTTGTCCCATTGAGCTTCAAACCGTGTTTAAAAAACTGGTGCGAATTATAGAAAGTCACTTTTTAGCACAGTCACAACAATATTTGTCAACTTAGAGAAATATTAAATAGTTAAATCTAAATATTAAATGTTACACATAAATGTTAAATGTAAATGTAAATGTAAATGTAAATGTAAATGTAAATGTAAATGTAAATGTAAATGTAAATCAACCAACCAACCAATCAATCAATCAATCAAATTTTATTTGTATAGCCCATATTCACAAATTGCAATTTGCCTCATAGGGCTTTAACAAAGAGTACAGGGTGTGACATCCTCTGACCTACACCCTCAACAAGGGCGAGGAAAAACTGCCAAAAAAACCCTTTTAACAGAGGAAAAAAAAAACGCAGAAACCTCCAGGAGACACTCATGTGAGGGATCCCACTCCCAGGGATGGACAGAAGTGCAATGGATGCCACACACTCAGTTGTATATTTCAATGAAACCACATGAAACTAATCAACTACTTAGACTCCAAGCATGTCTCAAAGACATTAAAACCTGAATGAACCAAAATTAAAAATTAATCCACGCCTTTGTCACGTCCAGGCTTGACTACTGTAACTCATTACTATCAGGCTGCAGCAGTAAGTCCTTAAAAAGCCTGCAGCTTGTTCAAAATGCTGCTGCACGTGTGTTGACCAGAACCAAGAGAAGAGAACATATCTCCCCCATATTAGCTTCACTGCACTGGCTCCCTGTGAAATTTAGAATCGAATTCAAAATCATTCTACTCACATACAAAGCTCTAAATGATATGGCACCAACATACCTAAAAATATAATAATCCCATATCGTCCTAATAGAGCACTCCGCTCTCAGAACGCAGATTTACCTACATTTATGATGTAGGTCAGAGGATGTTATACCCTGTACTCTTTCTTAAAGCCCTATGAGGCAAATTGCAATTTGTGAATATGGGCTATACAAATAAAAATTGATTGATTGATTGACATCGCTCTCCAGCACACTCGTGTCCAGGAGGTTTTTGAACGTGTTGGGAATTACCTTGCCTTTATGTTTTTTTCTTGAGTTATGTGGGCATCGTCTATCATCACCACGCAAGCGTTCCTCTACCGCTTGGGTTGTGGGGTGAAGGACGTGAGCATCTCTATGCAACCTTTCACTTGCTTGGACTGGCAGTTCAGCATGTTGTTTGCATAGCTCTTGCCCCCTCCCAAACCCGTGATGTTGAACAGCATGACCCGTTCGATTGCGTATGTGGGCGCGGTGTTGGTCACTATGTAGTTGAATGTGGTGGACGCTTGGAACAGCCTGCCTACCTCGAGGCTGTCGGAGAACAGGTAGCGCATGCAGCATGTGGTCACCCGCGCTCACTTTTACTGGATTGAGTGAGCGCAGGTCCTCGGCGTAGTCATCACTCCTGGTTCTGGTGGAGACATACAGATCATCATGTATGCCCGAGAGGGCGCGTCCCGGAGACAGGGACAAGCTGAGGGCCCTCCCGTCCATCAGCTCCAAGAGTCCCACGTACAGCGAGTCGCCGTCCGAAGCCCGGTGCTTTGCCAAGATGTTGAACACCATGTCGGCTATGTTCTCGAACAGTCTGCGTCCTCTGTATTTTGTTTTCATCTCCTTGCTCAGACGTTCCAGCTTGCCCAAGTGAGGGTAGAGGTGTGCGAAGTAGTGGCTGTAGTCATCTTTGCTCACGAGAAACGGATGTCGATCGGACGCGTTGTAGAAACATGCATAGGCGGTCTGGCAGTCTCCTCGACACTCTCCGTCCGGAGGCTCGTGCAATCGGTCCCGTAGCAGAGGACAGCGACACCGGGCACTGCTCAACAGAGACGCAAGTGCGTGAGTCCTGCGTTTGCTCCTTATCTCACACAGCACTCTCGCGATGCGAGGCCTTTTCACGGGCATGTGTTGGTGAATCATGGATCCCAGGAACAGATTGGGTATCTCCCGGTCTATCAGCTTTCCTAGAGAGTACTTGAACACAAGCAGTTCCCCCACGGCGATTTGTGTCGGCACAGATCACCAGGGGTTTTGGTCATCTCAGGGGTTTCAGACATCTCAGCAGCACTGGCGGTATAGCCCATATCCCTCACCAGGGGGAGCTCAGCCACAGCCTCAGTGCCCTCAAGGTGACTGCTGTTACCCCACGCCTCACCCCACACCAGCGCGAAGACATCATCCAAGTGCAAGACTCCAGGGATCACGGAATACAAACGCTGGCGCAAGGAGAGACTACGGAGCCACAGAAAAATGAAGAAGCAGAAGCAGCAGCATCAGAAGCAGCAGCAACAGCAGAAGAAAAAGAAAAAGAAGAAGCCACTGGTTCTCAGGACCTCTGTCCTAGCCTGTCCTCCTCAGAGCTCATTGGGCCACGTGTGTGGCATGCAGTCGGGTGTTCAACAGAGCAGCGGTGTGTCACGGGTACCTGCTGCAACTCATTGCAAGACGGTGATAGTCCCACTGATCGACAGCTCCTCGCGGGAAAGGTGATGGATGTGGCTTTCAGGCAAATGCTCCACTATCTGCGTGAGTGGTTCGTCGTCTGGTACCGCCGCAAACCCAAGGGCGCTGACGGCATCAGAGAGATTCATGTGGTGTTGGACTGCAAGCCCTCCGAGGCCCCCACTCTGATCCACCTGATTTCCACGTTCACGGCCAAGTGAAGCCTGCGAAGTCAGCAAATTAATCAACATAACAGAAGAGTACAATGATCACCACGGGATGACCGGCCACACCAGGGGACAACTGGCCCAACATGTTTGTACCAACAGTGACTATTATGGGTATATTTGACTCTCAGACAGATGGCTATTGTTCTGGGTTGTGAAGAGCTTCCATGTCTGTCTGCTTGATGCACAACATACAGTACATAAGTGGAGCTCAACGATTTACTTGCGTCTTGTTTTGTTTGTTGCGGCTGTGCCTTATTGTCTTTACCAAAATGCAATGTAATGCAACGTATGTATGTATGTCTTATGGTGCCACTGTTTCTTTTCTTTTTTTTACACATTTATCACGGTTTTGTAACCTGTGCCATATTGTCTTAACAACAAAATGCGATGTATCCCTGCTGATGACATCGCTGTCACTGATGAAGTGTTCTTATGGTGCCACTGTTTCTTTTTTTTACACATTTATCTCGGTTTTGTAACCTGTGCCTTATTGTCCTTGCAACAAAATGCAATGTATCCCTGATGATGCCCGGGATGTCACATCTAGACCATGAAGTATACATGCTCCTTATCTGTGTTTTTCCTTTTTGGTATGTGACTCAAAGGGATGCCATCTCTATGACTGATGAAGTGTTCTTATGGTGCAACTGTTTCTTTTTTTGTTTAAAAACACATTTATTACGGTTTTGTACTTTTCTACTTGTCAGGGTCGTGCTGAGTAGAATTCCACAAACGCAAGCTGGATTCAAGGTTAACCAAATAATAGTTTATTCACAAAAAGTCCCAAACAAAAAACGACTCTAAGTCCTCGAACTGTAGAGCGAGCCAAAGAACAAGACAAGGTGTCCAAAAAATCAAGGAGGCAGAGCTGGTCCTGGTAGCAGCTGACAAGACTGGTGACTAAAGAGAAAAAAATAAAAGAATATGAGGATCAAGAATTTAGGCAAAGCAGCGCTTAGCCTTGAGAGACAAGAATACCGTCTGTAGCGGAATAATCCAGCGACGAAGTGAAGACCAAACGCTGCTTAAGAAGCAGACTGATCACCGAATTAAGAACAGGTGTGTCTCATCAACTGCTCCCAGGAGAAAACGGCTCCGCCTCTGGCCACAACACACGCCCTGAGGATGGACAACAGAAAGGAGGGAGGAGGGGAACAGAAGAGAACAACAACAAACCAAAAAAAATCCGTAACAAAGCAAAACACATGGCAGAAAAACACAGGAACATAACAGTACCTCCCCCTCAACGGACGCCACCTGGCGTCTTACCAGGCTTGTTATGAAAACGACCATAAAACTCTTTAAGGAGATCAGGATCAAGGATAAGACTACGGGAAACCCAAGATCTATCCTCCCAGTCCACCAAATATTGAAACCCCCTACCCCGTCGCCTGACATCCAGAATGTTCTTAACAGTGTAAGCTGGGTGGTTATCGATGAGACGTGGTGGAGGAGGCGGGTCGGCCGGAGGGGAGAGAGCGCTGGTCCTGACAGGCTTGACCAAGGAGACGTGGAAAACCGGATGAATGTTAAGGGAAGAGGGAAGCTTAAGCCTGACCGTCACCGGGTTGACACACTTGTCGATGGTGAATGGGCCGATGTACCTAGGAGACAGCTTACGTGATACAGTCTTAAGAGGTAGGTCCCGAGTAGACAGCCATACCTGTTGACCGGGATGATAATCTGGAGTGGGAGTACGGTGACGGTCAGCTAAGGTCCGATTCCTCTCCATCGTGCGGGACAAAGCAGAGCGGGTGTCCCGCCAGACTCGATGAGCTCGCCGAAGATGGTGCTGGACAGAGGGTACAGAAACTTCTCTCTCTTGGGTAGGAAACAGTGGAGGCTGATAACCAATGGAGGCCATAAATGGAGAGACACCTGAAGCGGAGCTGACCAGAGAGTTGTGTGAGTATTCCACCCAGGGTAGGTGAACGGCCGAAGAAGCAGGATGTTGATGCGCTACACAGCGCAGAGCCGCCTCCAGGTCTTGATTGGCCCGCTCAGTCTGACCGTTGGACTGTGGATGGTAGCCAGATGACAGACTCACCGTAGCCCCCACTGCTTTGCAAAAGGCTCTCCAAACAGCGGAAACAAATTGGGGACCTTTGTCTGAAACAATATCAAAAGGGAGACCGTGAATCCGAAAAACATGGTTAACTAGTAAATTGGCGGTCTCCAGAGCAGAAGGTAATTTAGCGAGAGGAATGAAATGAGCGGCCTTGGAGAATCTATCTACTACTGTAAAGATGGCGGTGTTACCTTGAGAAGAAGGTAAACCTGTAATAAAATCAACTGAAATATGGGACCATGGACGGTGAGGGATAGGCAAAGGATGAAGGGGACCAGCGGGGGCACGGTGAGAAGCTTTACTCCGGGCGCAGACTGAGCAGGCCAAAACGTAGTCCTTAATATCTTTGCTCATGGATGGCCACCAGAAGCCCTGCTTAATGAACCGGATAGTTCTGTGGACCCCTGGATGGCAGGAGAGCTTTGAGTCATGCCCCCACTGAAGCACAGAAGATCTAACCCCCGCCGGGACAAAAAGAAGATTCGGAGGACAGCCATCCGGAGGGGTAAGTCCATCTAAAGCTTCCTGAACCCTTTGCTCCACCTCCCATCTGGCAGCTCCAACCACACAGGTAGCAGGCAAAATCGTCTCGTCCCTCTTTTCCTCAACCTGAGAAGAAAACTGTCGAGAGAGAGAGTCAGGTTTTACATTGCGTGAACCAGGTCTGTAGGTAATAGAAAACTGGAAACGGTCCAAAAACAGAGCCCATCTAGCCTGGCGAGAATTTAATCGTCTGGCTGAACGCAAATAGGCGAGGTTCTTGTGATCCATCCAAACCACGAACGGATGAGTCGACCCCTCCAGCCAATGCCTCCATTCCTGAAGCGCCAAAACCACTGCCAGCAACTCACGGTTTCCCACGTCGTAGTTCCGTTCAGCGGGGGTCAGGCGACGGGAGAAAAAGGCACAGGGGTGGATCTTGTTATCACATTTAGATCTCTGAGAGAGGACGGCCCCCTCCCCGGAATCAGAGGCGTCAACCTCAAACACAAACTGTTGAGAGGGATCTGGGTGAATTAACACTGGTGCATTTACAAACAAACTCTTCAGTGTTTCAAACGACCTATTGGCTTCGGACGACCACACAAATGGAACTTTGGCTGAGGTGAGGCGTGTAAGAGGTGTTGCAACCAAACTATAATTTCTTATGAACCTGCGATAAAAATTCGCAAATCCAAGAAAACGTTGCAGATCTTTTCTTGATATAGGAGGAGGCCAGTCGACCACAGCCTGAATCTTAGCCAGATCTAAGCTGACCTTCCTCTACCACAAAACCCAGAAAATTCACTGATGGTTTGTGAAACTCACACTTCTCAGCTTTAACAAATAAACGGTTGAGCAGGAGTCTTTGGAGAACAAGTCTTACGTGCTGAATGTGTTCCTCAAGAGTACGAGAAAAAAATCAAAATATCGTCAATATAAACAAAAACAAAACGCCCCAACATGTCTCGCAAAACATCATTAACCAAACTCTGAAAAACTGCAGAAGCATTAGTTAGGCCAAAGGGCATCACCAGATATTCGAAATGTCCAATGGGTGTGTTGAAAGCAGTCTTCCACTCGTCTCCCTCCTTAATACGCACGAGATGGTAGGCGTTCCTGAGGTCGAGCTTAGTGAAGACTTGAGCTTTGTGTAGAGGAGCGAAGGCTGAGTCAATGAGTGGAAGTGGGTACTTATTTTTGATAGTTATGTCATTGACACCACGGAAGTCTATACAGGGTCTTAAGGTCTTGTCCTTCTTTTCAACAAAAAAAAAAAAAACAGAACCGAGAGGAGAAGTGGATGGGCGAATAAGTCCGGCAGCAAGAGAGTCAGTTATGTATTTCTCCATAGCTGCATGTTCGGGCTGTGAAAGCTTGTACAGTCTACTAGAGGGGAGTTTAGCTTGTGGAACAAAATCAATGGCACAATCGTAAGGCACATGAGGTGGCAGAGAGAGAGCTTGGTCTTTGCTAAAAACCTTTTGTAGATCATGATATGTTTCGGGAACAGAGGATAGATCAATGGGTGAAGGAGACGATGAAGACAGAACACTAGGAACGGCTGAATGCAGACAATGTGAGTGACAAAAAACACTCCAATTAACAATGGATAAATTGGACCAATCTATTTGGGGATTGTGGACCTTTAGCCATGGCAAACCGAGAACAACAGGTGCAGATGGCGAAGAAATCACAAACAGACTCATTCTTTCAATATGATTACCTGTGACATGTAAAGACAGGGGCTGAGTTTTATGAGAAACAGAAAATAATAATTTCCCATCCAAAGCAAATACCTCTCTAGGTGACGGCAAATGTAAAATTGGAATTTTGTTCCTGTTCACAAAGTCAAGATCAACGAAATTATCGTCTGCCCCAGAGTCAATTAGAACCTTACTAGTTGCTGTGCCATGATCCCAGGACAAGGTACCGTCTAGTATGACTTGCTGAGGGAGAAGAGAGTTTGCAGAACCCTGGCTCACCCGCGCCTCCCTCAAAGCGAGTGAGCCTCCTCTTTTGGCTTACGGGGACAGGAAACCAGGAGATGGTCATCCTGACCGCAGTAGAAGCAGAGGTGATCTCTCCTCCTCAGGTCGCGCTCTGCAGACGTGAGATGTGCCCTCCCCAGCTGCATGGGTTCAGGCGCTGAATCCGCTGCACGGAGTTGCTCTTTGGGTCCGGCGGCAGGAACCAGAGGAGAGGGAAAGGCTTGGGCTGGGCTTCGGGTCTTACTGCTTTCCCTGCTGTGGAAACGGAGAAAACCCTTCTCCCTCTGTCTCTCCCTCAGACGGTTATCTAACCTGATGGCTAGTGAAATTAACTCGTCAAGTGAGCTAGTCTCGTCCCTAGCGGCTAGTTCATCCTTAATTTGGTCATTAAGACCGTGAGTAAACACTCCCTGGAGCGCTCTTTCATTCCAACCACTCTCAGCTGCAAGGATACGAAAATCAATTGAATATGCAGCGACTGTTGCTGCACCCTGTTTAAGCTGGAGCAATTGATTGTCAACTTCTTTTCCCCTAAAGGGATCATCAAAAACTTTCCGTAACTCTCCTGTGAAGGCTAAGTAGTCATGATAAATCTGAGAGTGGTTTGATTTAATGGCGAGAGCCCAGTCGGCTGCCTTCCCGGTAAGTAAACTACAGATGAACGAGATACGGGCACGATCTGAACTATAGGTAGATGGCTGCTGATCAAAAACTAAGGAGCATTGATATAGAAACCGATTACAGTCTCCAGAATGTCCTGTGAATTTGTCAGGTGTAGGAATGTACGGTTCACGGTGAGTGGGAGTTACATAACCTGGACCCGAAGCCGCAGCCGCCGCCGATAAGCCGAGACCAGGTTCTGGAGGTGGGCTGACCGAAGCAGGAGGCTGAAGTTGCGGGTTGTCAGGACCAGGAGTGGCGAGGCGGGTGGCACGCTCCTCGAGCCGAGAGACCCCGATGGACAGCTGACCAATCCGTGTTATGGCCTCCAGAAGCGCGGTTTCAACCTGGCCCATTCTGCTGCCGTGGTGCTGTAAGGCCGATTTAACCCAGTCCACATCTGCGGAATCCATCTTTTGGCTGGATTATTCTGTCAGGGTTGTGCAGAGTAGAATTCCACAAATGCAAGCTGGATTCAAGGTTAACAAAATAATAGTTTATTCACAAACAGTCCCGAACAAAAAACGACTCTAAGTCCTTGAACTGTAGAGCGAGCCAAAGAACAAGACTAGGTGTCCAAAAAATCAAGGAGGCAGAGTTGGTCCTGGTAGCAGCTGACAAGACTGGTGACTAAAGAGAAAAGAATAAAAGAACATGAGGATCAAGAATTTAGACCATGCAGCGCTTAGCTTGGTGAGACAAGAATACCGTCTGTAGCGGAATAATCCAGTGACGAAGTGAAGACCAAACGCTGCTTAAAAAGCAGACTGATCACCGAATTAAGAACAGGTGTGTCTCGTCAACTGCTCCCAGGAGAACACGGCTCCGCCTCTGGCCACAACACACGCCCTGAGGATGGACAACAGAAAGGAGGGAGGAGGGGAACAGAAGAGAACAACAACAAACCAAAAAAAAAAACGTAACACATGGTCGAAAAACACAGGAACATAACACATTCGCTGTTGAAAGAAAACAGTAATGAGTAATGCTAACATTTAATTTAATGTGAATAAGGTACCACAGTGCATAAAAAAGCATAAAAAGGATACACAACACCAACATGCGACAAGATAATGGCCCTGTTTCAGAAAGGCGGGTTAACAAACTCTGAGTTAAAATCTAGACTCAGGGTTGACTAACCCCGAGCTGTCCAACTCAGAGTTTTCGGTTTCAGAACAGGTGATAAGAGTTAGGTCAATCAACTCGGAGTTGCTTTGACTCTGAGTTAAGCTCGCGCACGCGGAGGTGAAAAGCCCTCATGAATGGAACAAAGATAACGTGATTCACCATGACAACACGTGAAAACAAACCCTGCACGTCCTACTTCTTCCGGGTGGAGTTGGACGTTCTTATGCACTGCTACACCGAATACGAACACATATTCAAAAAAAGAGCAGCACAGTCTCTGCTCAGCTGCTGTAAAGGATCGTGAGGTGGTATGGCAGAAGATTTAATTAATAAAAAAATATCGCGAGTGTTTAACATGTTCAACACAATACAAACACACAAATATTCTATTTGTGTGTTTGTGAACACAAGTGCTGTCCAACAGGTACAAAAGGTTCTTAGCAGCAACAAAAGATGAAATATAAAAATATAGTACAAACAGGTAGGCTGTGTTTGTTTAGTCTGTCCCGAACAGCAGTGAGTGGCTGCAATCAGCCTGTCAGTGTTTCAGCTGGCCCAACACTGTCACTATTTAACTCTGTCACTGTTTAACACTGTCACTATTTCCTATTGTCTATTTGAATCGGAAAATCGCTTTTGATTTAGAAGGTGTGAGTGCATCGCTACACAGACTAATGAATGGTCTGATTGTAAAGTTATGAATCTTGGTTTAATGTTGCTGATGCGGCTGCTTAAAGCCGCATCTCCCTCTTTGACACACACCCCCCCACACCCACACAGGTAACGTTCATATAAATATTCACGTTGAAATGATAAAACGTCTAATCTGGGTCTGATGATTTTCTCACAACGGAGATTCCTGCGCAGTATTTGTGCTTCGATATCAATCGTGTCTTCCAAAAAAAGCACACGTCATGTGTGCCACGCCTTTCTGTCCACACACAGGCTCAGACAAAGAGGACAAACTCAGGGTTAGTTGGATAAAACCTGCCAGCGAGCAGGTTAGGTTTACAGAGTATGTTGCCGCGGTAACTGACTCAGAGTCCAGCTGAACCGGCTTTGTGAAACCGAAAACCCAGAGTTTCCGCTGACGCTGAGTCAACTAACTCAGAGTTTTCACTAAACCTGCTTCCTGAAACAGGGCCAATAACATCTATGGTATTTTGTTTATATTTTAAAACTCAGGGCTCCAGAACCAGCATTACTGCACCTTCACCGCAGAAGACTTCACCCCAGTGACCTGTCAGTAAGTATTCATTAATATTCTGATTTACCTCTCAGTTGATCCTATCTTTTGATTGTCCATTTTATTTAATTAAATATTCCTTAAATTAACACACAGTACAATCTGTAATTCTCTTCTATCTCAGAAAGATAATGAGTAGATGTGAATGCTTGTGTCTATAATTCTCTCTTGAACAACCCATCTTTGTTACTGAAACATGCCATATTGTCAAGTTTCATATTCTTTGCTGTTTTCTAGAATGACTACCAGGAAGGAAGACGTCAGATTTCCAAAGAGAAGCTTGATGACCTTAATAAAAAGAGACAGTAACAAAGATAAACAGACCTGCGCGTCACGGTTCCATTCCTTTGTCGGGAGTTATTTTCCAACAATCAGTGTCTCATTATACATTATCCCTTACAAAGAAGTAGAAAAAGCAACATACTTAGTTTTGCTTCTGTGGCCCCCTGTTTGAATGTGAGACGTTCAGAAAGTTTGCAAAGACATGGGATTTTGACCATGTCAAGTCTTCACCCAGACATCCAAAATCTAACGGAAAAGGAGAATTAGCTGTGAAAATAGTTATCTGTGTAAGAAGGCGGCCTGTGCAGGCAGCCACCCGTAGATGGCTATTCTACAGTAGAGGAACACACTCACTGAGGGCATGCGCAGCAGCCCAGCACAAAGGCTGATGTCTCGTAGACTGAGGACCCCGCTTCCAGTCGCTGACACACTCTTGGAGCTGAGTGTGGTCACTGGGGTCCCAGACAAACTGAGGGTGAAGCGCCAAACAGCTAAGCTCTAGTAAGATAAATCAGCCAGAGACCTGCCGGAGCTGTGTATTGATCAGGACATTAGAATGAAGCACTTGCCCGGAGACAGGACAGGCAGGTGAAGAAGAGGAGTTTGCCTGCAGCAGGTGGGCCCCAAATTGTACCTGGTGGATGTTGAAGGGACATACTACCGGCGGAGTGGGGAGTGACAGGGTGCCACCCTGAGCAACACAACGTGCAGCACAGCGGACCGCCCATCGAGCAACCCACCAGTCCACTCCACAATGCAGTGGAGGAGGTGGTGGACTATGACACATTATGCAGAATGTCATGACATGAGTTGTTTCTCAGCTCATCAGTTTGTTCCATTGCATCACTTCTTTTACCGGGGTGACTTTTATGTTTATATGCCCAGCAGTCATAAAGGAAACACGTGTGCTACACATGAAGTGCATTGATGCTAGTACCAAATCTCTACTGGGCTACCTTTAGCTTAATGTAGTAAAGTTAGCCTTGATAAGAACCTAATGCTACATGATTTGGAAAACACACTTGCCGATGTGGCCTGGGTGAAACTGTGCCCCCAAAACGGCTCTGCCTGTGTTTTCTGCTAACACCGATATTTAGATGTAACTATTTAATATATCTCTAAGTTGACAAATATTGTCATAAATGTGCTAAAAAGTGACTTTCAAGAATGCACACCAGTTTTTTATACACAGTTTGAAGCTAAATGTGACAAAATGTTGATGTTTTTTTCAACGTGAGCCATTTTACAAATGGCACCCCATAAAAGTTTGCTATTTTTCAAATGAAGCAGTTGCCCATTACAGAGATTACGGAGCAGCACTGCCACCATGTCATGGCTGTCATTAGGGACAATCTGTTGGATAGATTCATACCACTCATTTACACAACCACATCAACATAGGCCTCAGTTGAAAAATACTAATATTCCCCTTTCAGCAAACTAATTGCCACAATCTCTGGCCTTCTCCAGTTAGCAATCCAAATGTGGTATTATCCAGTGTGTGTACCCTCTCTGAAGTAAAAAGTCTTTAGTGAGGCAAAAACTGAACTACCTTTGAGTATTAGAAGGTCTTACTGGCCAGAGCCCAACCTCCAAGCAGCTCCACGTGTTTGATAATCCAGTTTCATGCAGCCCTGTTGCCCCTGGTTTATACAGACTGCCTCCTGCTAACTGGGGACAGAGGAGCGGTGGTATGTAATAATCCCCTTCACGTTTACCCCCACCTCTAAGTACAGATTTTAGATAGAAGCAGCGTTTTGCAGTACTGAATCCTTGTATCTCTCATTCAGATATATTTTTATTACCTCTGTGTTAAACTTTCATTCTCAGGCTGATAAGGGGGAGGCTAGTGTCATCCACTATTTTTTTTAACAAATCGGAAGATGGGGATTGACTCTGGAGTCAATATTTCGGATGATGTGGCACCTTATGGAGGAAGAAGTGCTTTTACCCAGACAGAGCACAACATAGTGGCTGGATATCTTATTACTGCAGGTAAACAACAGGCCGTCAATACAATAAATAGATGGATTTCATTGAGGAAATTATGAGGAGTTTGTTGTTGTTGTTGTGATGATATCACTTTATCTGTCTTTTCACAGATAGATAACATTCATGGTGTGGGGGCATTCTGGGGCTGTCATTGTTTAAACATATAGTTAGATAGTCAGAAACTTCTTGTTTCAAGAAATTTGAAAATGTTCAGCAAATTGGTTATAAACTAATTAAGAACATCCAGTTCTATCCAGAATCAGTATTGAATGCAGCACTGATTTTAAGTGAAAGCCGGTGTCTCATGTCTTTTTCTGCATGTGAATTATTAAATTCTTCTTTGTATGTGTTGTTGACTTTACATTAACATAAAGAAAAGTCTCTCACAGACATTACAGGAAGAGCAGCTTGGAATACTTAACCAGTGCTTCTTCTGCTCAGAATCAATGAAGGATCAGGCTTTTCATTCTAACACATTGTGACACTGTTTTCCATCCATCATCTCTTCGTCCCAGGTGTCATCAGTTTAACAAGCAACATTGTAGTGCTGCTCATGTTTGTAAAGTTCAAGGAGCTCCGCACTGCCACCAACTTCATTATTATCAACTTGGCTTTCACTGACATTGGAGTGGCTGGTATTGGTTATCCTTTGTCAGCAGCCTCAGACCTGCATGGCAGCTGGAAATTTGGCTATACGGGTTGTCAGGTGGGTGGAATGTGTCCCCAAAATAATTTTACTATTGGGTTATTTATGCACATAATGTGTAGCATGATGGACATTTGAGAAAAATATGTGTGATATCAGGCTGCATCAAAATCTACCCTAAAAATGCCATTTAAATGGCACCACCTTTTACAAACACTGGTTAAAAAGTGCTTCACAGTCAGTGACGTTTGATACTAATAAAAAGTGTACTGGACAGATAAATAGTCCAAGGCGAATGTGACAAAATAAGCAAACCAAACAGTGGGAAAAGGGGAATCCATAAGTCCATGAATGAGAACGGAAGGTGGCTTCAGGGGATTCAAAGCCAGGGCTCTGGTAGCAGACTGAAACAAGTTTTATTCAGGAGGCCACGTGTTGGGATTATGTCAGCAGATTATATGTTTTTCCTCAGTCCATGTTATTGCACAATAGAGAACAGAGTTGCAGGAGTAGATGTAGCACTGTAAAGTGCAAGTGGGGAAGCAAGCAGGTGTGTGGCCGGAGCGGGGGTTCACGTACACGGCAGATAAATGCTAAGTAAACATCAAAACATGTGAACCATCTGTTTTAAATGTAGTATCTTTGTTCACAGATCTATGCAGCTCTTAACATCTTCTTTGGTATGGCCAGTATTGGCCTGTTGACTGTGGTGGCCATTGACCGCTATCTCACCATCTGCAGACCAGACATAGGTATCTATTTGACAATCTGCTGCATGTTCAATTTTTGTTTAGACTGCCTTTTTATTTTCACTTCCTGTTTTGACAAATCAAAATTTTAAGTTTGTAGCTGCAAATAATATAATAGGCAAATAATAAATACAATAAATACCATGACAATTTATCAACTTTCCTGATCTGCACTGTTTATTTGTGCAGGGCAGAAAATGACGATGCGTTCATACAACCTTCTAATTCTGGCAGCATGGCTCAATGCGGTGTTCTGGTCCTCAATGCCAATAGTAGGCTGGGCTGGATATGCTCCTGACCCCACTGGCGCTACGTGCACTGTCAACTGGAGACAAAATGATGCGTGAGTTATGTAAACTGATGCACTGCACAATAGTGGACAAAAGATGTTATATATTGATGCAACAACCACGGATACTGTGGTAACCTAGCATTAGTCATTATCATCTATTATCTCTCAGTTAATTATTGGTTTAAGGTTTTAAGGTATTATTCATACATGAACATATTGAAACTACAGCTCTACAATCTAATTAACCAATTCAGAATACAAAAACACAAGAAAATGGAGGGTCAGTATGAAATGCATGCTATACACTGCATATGTTTCTTTGTTATTCTTATTCTTATTCTTATTAGTTATTATTATAGTTATCTTATTATAATATTATTAATATTAATTAATATTAATGTTACTATTATGTTGAATGGTGTCTTACACCAAATCACATTACATTACATCTTCCTCTGCAACCCCTCCAGAAAATTGTGATCCACGATCAATCATTTCTTAATTACCTCATCATGACATCATGACCTGTGACTGCTTTGGTAGTAATGTATTCAAATATAGTGCATTAACCCAATGTGTTTAAACTGTTGAATCTTTCACTTTATTTGTACCAACAATACACACTGTGATAGTGACTTGTGTGATTGCTGAACCTCTGACAGTGATATAATAAGTAGATAGAAGAATCTATTTGGCTTTTAGTTAGTATGAGATGTGTGCGTAAGACAGAGGAAAGTTTAATCAGCTGAAACATCAGCTACACCTTCTCTGGGAAAGTGATCAGCTGCTGTGGACAGACGTCAGTCACTGAGCAGATACCAACTCTGCTTTTCCTTCACAGCTCCTTCATCACCTACACTATGGCAGTGATTGCTGTGAACTTTGTGTTGCCTCTCTTTGTCATGTTTTACTGCTACTACAATGTGTCAGTGACCATGAAGAGATATAAAGCTGGCAACTGCCTGGAGAGCATCAACATTGACTGGTCAGATCAGATGGATGTCACCAAGGTAAAACCACTTATCACTCTCTTTCTTTGACCGTGGTGTCATTGAGGTAGCGTATGGCTTATAACAGGGATGCAGCTTCAGTTTAATCGACCATTAGCTTTGTTAGCAAGGTAAGAAAATCAACTGGAACAACAGAGCTCTACATTATACTATATACAGTAATGTACCTGTAACACAGCAAAGCTTTGTTGCTGTGTCTGTTGCTCACAGATGTCCGTCGTGATGATTGTTATGTTCCTGGTGGCCTGGTCTCCCTACTCCATTGTGTGCCTCTGGGCATCATTTGGTGACCCAAAGAACATACCTGCCCCCATGGCCATCATTGCTCCACTCTTTGCCAAGTCCTCCACTTTTTACAACCCCTGCATTTATGTCATTGCCAACAAAAAGTGAGTGTTTTTTTGATTACATTTAATTTGAGGACACAAACACAGTGTTATTGAAATGTTTTAGTGATGGTGCTCTTAAGGACTTAAATGTTTTTGTCTTCCAGGTTCAGAAGGGCCATCATCGGGATGATCCGATGTCAAACCAGACAACGAATCACGATCAACACACAGGTTCCTATGACAACCTCCCAACAACCTCTTACCCAGTGAGCTGGACCTGCCACTGTAGGACACTACATAAATATACCTTAGGTGTTAAACCACATATATGGAAGATTGCTATCATAAAATAGCATGAATTAGTACTCGCGTTTTTCTTTCTATTGTAGCCCTTTTTCTGTTCAGTAATCTAACTGTGGTGTTTACTGTGTAAATTCCACTTGCTATAACATTATAGTCATTGTTTGTGCTCCATTTACTTAAATAACAAACTGACAATGAAAATGATCTGTGTGTGGACTGCATTTTCAGATATTTCTCAAAATAATATCTTGTACTTGCCCAAAGAGGGGAACATCATTATATGATCATTCATGCAAGTTTCATGCTGCTGCAGAAATGCTAGCTAAATTGTATTGCTCACATGAGGTTGGCATGGAAAGCTGTTTAAGCTGATGGCAAGGAGAACCACTTAGCCCCTGAATGCCCAACTCCTATCAGAGTGTCAAATCCTGCCACTGGCAAGTAGTTTAGCCGAACAGCTCTGGAGCTGAACCCAGTCAACAGCCATCCTTGTTAACGGCAGCTCTCCTCTCATGGATCTGGGCTTTTGGTATAGTTGCTAGGAAAAAGGTTCTGTGACATGAAAAATACGTCCCAAGGATTCTTTACATTTTGGCTAGTGTAACCTATAGGAATCACTAGTGGTGTCAAAAAGCAATACACATCTAGACCACAGTTCTTAAGAAGGAATGAATTCAGTGTCCAGTAATTTTAACTTTAGTTGCAAGCTTTATTGGCCAAAAAGCAATCAAATAATCTAATAAATTCCAAAATCCACAAAGTCTCTTTGAAAGTCCATCCAACTGACTGACAGTATGAGCCAGAGATCCTTGTAGTTCAGTTTCAAAATACACAGCTGGTTGGAAAATGATTAATTTCTCCCAGATGCGTCATCTCTTAGTTTTCAGCATCTGCTCACAAAGTCTTTTTTAAGCTCACTCACACCCTGTCTCTTTTAAATCAAGGAGGAATTAATTCTCTGTATTCCACATATGCGTACAGAACATGTTTTTCAGTACAAACAGTTAGTATATAGCACAGCATGCAAATGCAGAGCACTGGGCTGCCCCAAGAGGAGCAAGTGTAACCCCTCTTTGCCTAAAGAGGTCACAGGTATTAATGTTTAGTTTCAGTTCTGTTTGGACCAGTTTCAGAAGTCTGAAGTAACGCTCATGGAGTCCAGTGTGGAACACCAACATTGAACACACTCACACGTCTGTTAGCTTTCGAACTTGTATTGATAGTCATTAACAATGGAAACATATGACAACAATCTTGAATGCAATATGAAAAACAACAAACAGCGCGCAAAATAAAAGAAAATAAAAAATAGTGTTGTGTTCAGTTTGTATTGTCTTTTCTTTATTTGTTATGAGCTCAGTGTTTTTATTTCGTTGGGGCCCTTTAATCTTTGTGTTTTTTGCTGTCCTACCACACCACAGGTTTGGGAGGTAAGTTCAGTTGTGCTGCTGCATTCCTCGGTTCTGGCTCGCCATCTGGTTCTTCGGATCCAATGATCCAACCGATGTCTGGAAGCCGCCTGGTGGCTATCCAGTGCTGGTAATGGTATCCTCTCTCTGTCGTTGACTACTGGTGTCGCTGACGTCTTCTCTTTCGACGTCAATGTCACCGAATCAAATCTTCACAAAAAACCTGACCGCCGAACTTTTATCATCAACCGTGAACTCTGTGGGTTCGACTCGTGGTGGATTCCGTCTATTTCACTCTGTTTTAACCACTTCTGGATATTTTTCTCAGGCATAGCCTTCCTCATGCAGCCGGACGGTGCAGCTTCTCGTTCCGACCTAACTATCTACCAGAGTGCTGTGCACAACTGCAACGCACTGCTCATGACGCACTGCTCTCTGCTCTGTACGGCGGAGTTAACCCTATAAATGCCAGCTATCTCTCTCACACTCATTCACACTAAATAAACTGACTTTTCCCCCCTTTTCTTTTAGTTTTATCACAGCTTATGAAGCCTGGGCTACACTCTCCCCCCCTGAGCTCATGTACGTCGCTGGACATGGCAAAGTCTGAGTAGTTACTACCTGGGAAGTTAAGGAAGAAGAGCCTACAGTATGTTCACACAAAGCAGTGTCAACCACTGTGGATAAGCCACGAAGGAATGACTGCATCATAGCTAGCAATGGACTACCTAGCTCTGTGTATGTGAGTCGGTTAGGTCGGACCTTTGTCCGTGTTGAGCGTCTGACAGAATTAACCTGTTCTTGCTCATGAGTTTCAGATGTACCTACTGTCTCATTTTCACCAGTGTGACCTGGAACATATGGAAGTTTTTCACACTGTGTGTCAGGAATGTCATTTTCAGTCGAGTCCATTGGTTCAGCCGTTACGGCTTTGTCAGTTGTTGAATGTTCAATGTCACTAGGCTGACTGTCAGGCTGGTCAAGTACCAGGGGGACGTCTGTAGTACAGTCAAGCCTAAAAGGTTGTTTGTCACTTTCTTTCTCAAGGGAAACCCCTGGATCCAACTGAGCTAGGCTCTGAAAAGTTGGGACCTGAGCACTTGAAGAATCCCTGAACCAATAGATGGGAATGATCTCATCTTCCTCCTCGTCCGAGGGAATTGTTTCATCTGTGGAAGGATTTGCACGAGTGGACGGCCTTCGTCTCCCAGCCGATGAGACAGGATGGTTGTCCTCTGTTGGTAAGTATCCGCACGGAAGTAGTAAGTCCCGATGTAAGGTTCTCAAAGGACCCTCCCGGTTCTCGGGTTTGACTGTATACACTGGGAGTGTTCCAGCTCTACTTACCACAACATGGACCGTAGCTTCCCATTTATCAGAAATTTTATGTTTTCCGCGTAAGCGAACATTTTTGACGAGAACTCGGTCTCCGGCATCCAAGTCTGACGCTGTTACACACCTGTCGTACTTTGTTTTGTTTCCACTTGCTGTTTTCGCAGCATTTGTTGTTGCCATCTTATAGCTTTCCTGAAGACGAGACTTAAGAGACTGAACATACTGAGAATGCGATATGTGCTGACCACCCTGCACTGGCAAACCAAAAGCGAGATCGACTGGTAAACGAGGCTGGCGGCCGAACATGAGTTCGTATGGCGTGAATCCCATTGTCTCGTTCCTTGTACAGTTGTACGCGTGAACTAAAGGTTTTACAAACTCACGCCACCGATGCTTCTCTTGATTCTCCAAAGTACCTAGCATGCTCAATAAGGTGCGATTGAATCGCTCGACAGGGTTACCACGGGGGTGGTACGGAGTTGTCCTCACCTTATGTATGCCGGCTACTTGACAAAGTTCCTTTATCATGTGAGACTCGAAATCAGGTCCCTGATCACTATGAAGTCTTTCTGGGAACCCGTAATGTACAATGAAATTGTCCCACAGACACTTTGCCACAGTTCGGGCCTTTTGGTTGGACGTTGGAATGGCAACCGCGAACTTCGTAAAGTGATCTGTGATGACAAGGATGTCCTTTGTTCCACTGCTGTCGGGTTCCAAAGAAAGGAAATCCATGCAAAGCAACTCGAGAGGCCTCGAAGTGTTGATATTGACTAACGGAGCCGCTTTCTCTGGCAATGCCTTTCGGCGTACGCATCTGCCGCAGGTTTTAACCTTCTTCTCAACATCTAAAGCCATTTTAGGCCAAAAGAACCTCGTCCTGGCAAGATCAAGGGTACGATCAGCACCCATGTGCCCCATGTGATCGTGTAAGCTCGTCAAGACCATATCACGGAGCTCAGCTGGCAAGACCAGCTGATGAGAAGTCTGAGAACCGACTTGTCGTCTTCGGTAAAGCACGTTATTGAGGAGCTCAAGACGCTGTAGCTCTCTCAACAAGAGCGGAAGTTCTGGAAGCTCATTCCGTAGTGTGGGAGGTGGCTTCTCCCCGCAAGCTGGTGAATGACATGTCTCAAGCACTGATCTGCCTGTTGTTTGCTCGCTAACTCGAACTGAGTTAAGTGAGGGATGAACGGCAATCCTCCAAGCTGATCCTCTTTCCCAAAGCTGTCAGGCACAGCTGTTGTGGAGGTGGTAAGAGTTTCGACCAAAGTAGCACCACCATGAACATCAAGATTGTCACTGTAAACCAACTGCCTCTCACAAAGAGCTCGAACAACAGCTTGGTCGACAGCGTCGATATTGTCAGGGTCGGAGAGCTGGTCGCGAGTGAACTGACAAATGCGCTCCCTCTCCTTCTGCGACTTGGAGTCGTCTGACAGTTCACAGTGGGGTCTGCGCGACAGTCCGTCGGCGTCTGAGTTTTGTTTCCCCGGTCTGTACACAAGTTTGAATGAAAAGGTAGACAATGTTGCAAGCCATCTATAACTCGTTGCATCGAGTTTCGCAGTGGTCAAAATGTACGTCAATGGGTTACTGTCAGTAACCACGGTGAAATGATTTCCGTAAAGATAGTCACAGAACTTTTCGGCGACTAACCACTTAAGTGCCAAGAATTCCAGCTTATGGGCTGGGTATCGGCTCTCACTCCGCGAAAGCCCCCTACTCGCATACGCTATGACCCAAAGCTGACCTTCCTGTTCTTGATAAAGAACGGCACCAAGGCCACTGGTGCTGGCATCTGTGTGTAGTACATACGGCTTTTGAGGATCGGCGAAGCCCAATACAGGAGCGGTGGTAAGTGCTCTGATGACCTGCTCAAATGCCTGCTGACAAGCAGATGTCCAACGACCTCCAAAGGGTTCCTTCGGGTCATGGTAAGTCTGATCGGTTGGTTTTTTCAAGTGTGACTTCTTACGTGGAGGTGGGTACCCAGAAGTCAGGCCGTGCAAGGGTTTCACGATGTCAGAGTATCCCTTCACAAACCTCCGGTAGTACCCGGCAAACCCCAAGAATGATCTTAACTCTCGCAAGTTCTGGGGGACTGGCCAAGTCTTGAGAGAAGCAATTTTCTCCGGGTCAGTCTGAACCCCGTTTCTTGAGACGACCAAGGTCCTGACTGATGTCTTGAAGAAAGAACACTTCTCAGGTGAGAGTTTTAGACCAAACTCCTTCAAACGATCAAGAACTTTCATAAGTCGAGCTTCATGCTCCTCCAGGGTCTTTGAGAAGACAATCAGGTCGTCCAAGAAAACCAAGACCTCCTTTAAATGCATATCGCCCATACATTTTTCCATTAACCTTTGAAAGGTACTTGGTGCGTTTGTCACGCCCTGTGGCATCCTGTTGAATTCCCAAAACCCAAGAGGGCATACGAATGCTGTCTTGGATTTGTCTTTCTCGTCGACTTCAATCTGGTAATAACCAGACTTCAGGTCAAGAACCGAAAACCATTGGGAACCTGAAAGTGCAGAGAAGGTGTCTTCTAGCTTGGGAAGTGCGTATGCATCCTTTATCGTCTGCAGATTCAGCTTGCGGTAGTCAATGCAGAGTCTGACCGTACCGTCCTTTTTTCTGACAACCACGATTGGGGACGAAAAAGGTGACTCAGACTCCCTTATCACCCCAGTGTGCAAGAGTTCTTGGATGTGTTTGCGAACGGCTTCAACATCAGCCGGATGTATAGGCCGAGGCCGCTGCTTGAAAGGAGTCTCATCTGAAAGCTTGATATGATGCGCCACTTTATCTGTTCGCCCAAAATCCAAGTCGTGTTGCGCGAACACTTCCGGCATGCTATGGAGCTTCTCGACAATGCGCTCTTTCCAATCAGGTGGGATTGGAGAATCTCCAAAGTTGAAATGCACGCTTGACTTCTGAGATGGCTCAGCATTGGCTGGTTGACTTGCTTGCTGTTGAGACAAGACGCCCTGGTAAGTACTGGTGTCTGCAAGTTTACACCCTGCAGGGATGACAACATCATGTTCAGACACATTACTAACAATGACTGGTAGCTTAAAGGGTCGCTGCTTGGGAAGGTCAACCAAGCAAGACTTCACTATTAAGCCGCCAGGCAAGGACGATGAAAATGAATGCTCAACAACAACCGTCTTCTCATTCTGGAAGTCGTTAGCTACAGCAAAACCCTCAATGACAACGGTCTTTCCAGCCAGAACGACCTCAGGTTTTTTTCCTTGTAGCTTCACCATGCCATGGCTATCGCTAGCCTGTCTGCGTCTGAGTTCAAGGACTTTGATCACAGCTTGATAGCCGTAGTGGGCTGGCCGGTAGCCAGTTGACTCACCTTCACAAAATGTGTCATACAAGACATCCATGGTGTTGGTACCTATAAGCACAAGAGACTGTGAGGTGGCCTTGACATCAGGCACAACCAAAGCAAGGGTAGGTACCTCGATTGAAACACCAAGCAAAGACTGTGGAAAGACGACAGTCATTTCAGTGTAACCTAGGTAGGGCACAGTTTGTCCGTTTGCTCCCTCTACCTCAAGGAGATCATGCAAGGGTTTGATTTCTTGTTCGATCAAGTACTGTTCATAAAATGAATGGGGAACGGTGGTGACCTGTGAACCCGTATCAAGGAGACAGTTTACTTGCTTACCGTTGATGGTCACTTCAGCTGTACTTCTGGTACCTACCAACCCAGAAGGAAGCCTGAAAGAGCGGTTTCTTTTTGAGTGCTCTGAAAGGGTGAAAGGGTACACTTTTGAACCTTACCTTTCTTTGAGGAGCGTGGTTGCTTCTCTGCAGCCCCTGTCTGCTCCACGACAGAGACTGAGTCTAGTTTAAAGGTAAGTCAAGGTGGTTCTGTCGTTCCCACACGCGCTGTCTTTCCTCTAACTGTCTTCTCTTTTCAGTCACTAAAGTCGGGTTTGAGTCGTTAGTGCAAAATGTCAATATGTGTCCGTCCTCCCCGCAATTAAAGCAGTACCAAGGTCTGGGTTTGTTTGTGTAGTTCTTTCTTGGTTGCTTTGAAATGTCTGGTTTTGTAGTGTGTGATACTAACCCTCTGTCCTGTGTTTTTCCTGTAGCACCCCTATCACTGAACCTCTTTGACTTTTTCTGAGACACAAAGGTCGTTAGCTGACTCTGGAGACTAGCTACCTGCTTCCTAAGATCATCAGTGGCACTGGCCTGAGTCTCTGGGTTCTCTGTTGGCTCAAAGCTACAAGTGGTTTGCGACTGGAGCTGAACTCTCTGCTTTGTGGAACCTACATGTTTTCTCAAGCGACTAGCCTTAGCTGCCTGCCTGTCTTCCTCAGTGCGAAGGATTAGCAGAAGCTCTGAGAACGAAGGTGGGGAGTTTTTCTTCTGCTCAAGTTGTAAACTAGAGAGCAGGGCAGCATCCCAGCACCCTCTACAAAACTGTTTGAGGAGGTGCTTCCCTACTTCCCCTGACACAACCCCCCCTCTCTTAACGGCCTGGTTAAGCGCGAGCTGCAACCGTTGCAGGTAAGCTGAGGGCTTTTCGCCGGGATCCTGGAAAGTACTCATGAATTGAGCAAACAGCTCTTCGCCATCCTCGACTGCACCAAAAGCAGAATCTAGAAGTTGCAAATAGGCAGAAGGCAGTGAGTTGGAGCACAGCCCTTTTACCACGTCTGCTGCGGGTGAAAGCAAACTCTCCAGGATCCTTCGAGACACTTGAAGAGGAGACATGCTGGGATCGTTCAAGAGAAGTTCAATGTGCGAGCGCCAAGTGTCATAGTCTACTTCACTATTCGGCCTGGGAATTTTCCCGGAAAATGTGCGAAGTCGGACAGGAAAGGACGAGAAAGAACTTGTGTCCTCCCTCCTGACAATGTGTTCAACCACGACTTTCTGAACCTCTTGCGGATTAATATCACTCGCAGAAAGGGATGGAACGCGTGTTCCATCAAGAACTGGTGCTGAGGTAGCATGGTTTTCGTCACTGTCATTTTGAGGTGGGCCCGGAAAAGGACGGGTGGACTGTGGGGACTCCACAGGGGTCTCACTGAGTGCTAAAGGTGACGGCTCGTCTGCAGGTTGCACGCTTTCAACGTCACTACTGATCTGCATCATCATTTCTCTTAAGACTGCTTCGTAGTCTTTGCCGCTTAGCTTTGCTAGCTCTTTTAGCTCTGTCAGGTAAGTTTTAGTAGCTCTGCTACCTAGCTTGTTAGCGTAAACACTGCTTAAAGCTTCAACATTATACACAACATTGGGATCGCCCTTCAGTGTGTAACTGTATGGCAAGAGTGGCTGCAAAGCTTCCACAGCTGAGCCACTGGAGTACTCGACAATCAGGTTTTTGTAAAACTCGGAAGACTGATCATCAATGAGAACTGTGCGCTGAATGGCACCGTACTTCTTAAGGAAGTCGATCACTTCTTCATCGTGAGCTAACTCGGTTATACCATCAACAATGACTGAGTTGGGTATTTTGACACTCGATCCCTGGATAAAATCCATGTTTCAAAAAAGCAATATTGATGTCACCTACTGGACTCCTGGCTGGCTCGCCACTTTTACACTGTAACCCCTCTTTGCCTAAAGAGGTCACAGGTATTAATGTTTAGTTTCTGTTTGGACCAGTTTCAGAAGTCTGAAGTAACGCTCATGGAGTCCAGTGTGGAACACCAACATTGAACACACTCACACGTCTGTTAGCTTTCGAACTTGTATTGATAGTCATTAACAATGGAAACATATGACAACAATCTTGAACGCAATATGAAAAACAACAAACAGCGCGCAAAATAAAAGAAAATAAAAAATAGTGTTGTGTTCAGTTTGTATTGTCTTTTCTTTATTTGTTATGAGCTCAGTGTTTTTATTTCGTTGGGGCCCTTTAATCTTTGTGTTTTTTGCTGTCCTACCACACCACAGGTTTGGGAGGTAAGTTCAGTTGTGCTGCTGCATTCCTCGGTTCTGGCTCGCCATCTGGTTCTTCGGATCCAATGATCCAACCGGTGTCTGGAAGCCGCCTGGTGGCTATCCAGTGCTGGTAATGGTATCCTCTCTCTGTCGTCGACTACTGGTGTCGCTGACGTCTTCTATTTCGACGTCAATGTCACCGAATCAAATCTTCACAAAAAACCTGACCGCCGAACTTTTATCATCAACCGTGAACTCTGTGGGTTCGACTTGCGGTGGATTCCGTCTATTTCACTCTGTTTTAACCACTTCTGGATATTTTTCTCAGGCAGAGCCTTCCTCATGCAGCCGGACGGTGCAGCTTCTCGTTCCGACCTAACTATCTACCAGAGTGCTGTGCACAACTGCAACGCACTGCTCATGACGCACTGCTCTCTCTGCTTTGTACGGCGGAGTTAACCCTATAAATGCCAGCTATCTCTCTCTCACTCATTCACACTAAATAAACTGACTTTTTCCCCCTTTTCTTTTAGTTTTATCACAGCTTATGAAGCCTGGGCTACACAGGTCCCTTAACCCCCAGATTCGCTTCCTGGGCGCTTCTCTTGGGGCAGCAAATCTGGGCCTTGCTCAAGGGCCCAAAGTGGTGGACGGCAGCAGACAGATGGCGATGCCTCTCCCAATTTTTGGCCAGTCTGGGGTATAAACCAGCAGCCTCATGTTCCCAAGCTGGCTTGGGTCTGGGGTGGTGGCACATCACCCAAATCTTTCATATATATTTTTTTTTGTTTAGGTGACAGTTAGCTTACCCTTAGTTGTTAAAACTGGATGAACAGAACAAATGAACAGAACAGCTTTTACCCCCACTGTCACTCCATCAAGTTGTAAACAGCACGTGGCAGTTTGCTAGTTATCCATTGTAAGCCATTGTAAATTATTGTTATCATGTTGGCCATTTGTTCTGCCTGGGTCACGTCAGCTAGATGGATTGTAATATCAGAGGTTTCATTTACATTCACCTTTGAATCAGTGTCCGTGTGCGTGCACGTGTATGTGTGTTTGGTAATTTGGCGCAGGCAGGATGTCCAAGGAAAGAAAACTCAATACAAGAGACTTCTGTAGAAGTCAAAGTGTTAGTAAATTTTGAACTTCATATTGCTTTGAGGTGTAGGGTAGCTGTCCCCACATGTGTTATTCACCATTCACAGGGTACGTAGTGGTGACCCTTGTCCTGTCCTTCCAACATCCCAAAAAAATGTATACAATGAATATGTATTTCTCTATGGAGTGCATGCAGCCCGGGACGCCCAGCTCTTAATGAGAGGGACAATATTCTTCTGAATCTACAGAAATTAGCCTGTGATCTAACCATAGAGTGGGCCGTCCTGCCCATTGACGGTATCAACAGGCATGTGGACAGTGTGTCACAATATCTTAACACAATGATCTGTGTCAGGGTGTCCCTACTCTGCAGTATATTAGTGACATGAGTGGCATTTGAAACAGTGATATTGGACATTCTTATGGATGTCATCACCTTGAATATTCCTATTAAATTGACCAAGGTTGAACAATAAACAAAATCCTTATTTCTATTGGTCAATACTCCCAATTTTGTTTATGCATGAATACACAGTTTGCAAAGGATGCGAAATACCAGCTTCACAGAGCTCCATTGTATCCTACACTTGCTAACACAGGTGATCCCCACTCTTTAGGCCAGGGGTTGACAACCTTTCCTATTCAGAGAGCCATTTTGTTCCCCTTCAATTGGATAACACACTTTTGACCACAAGACATCAAAAAGTTTTATTCAATGTCATAATATCGCTTCAGTCTCCAAGATTAGCTGTGTTACATTTCCTTCCTTCAATTTCAAATTCAACAATTTCAAGACCTTTTGTGTTGTGCAAAAATTGTATCATTGTAAGACTAGACAAAAAAGACTCAAGGGAGCAAGAATACAATATAAAAGTTAGCATTGCCCGATTGTGGTACATGCACTTCATGCACAGGTTATGCATTACTCCATCAGTGCTTGTTCATTTTTTATTATCTGCTTTTCAAACAAGAACACATTCTCAACCCGAGCTCACCCTGTTTGTCAGAATGGAAAAAGACCATATGTACTGTACATGCTTGCAAACTTGCATCCTGCAGTGATTTCCAATGGTGCTGTTTTAGGCCATGTTGCTCTCCAGCCAGTCACTGATCTCTTTGGCATTCCTCCTTATCCATTCAATGTTGCTGCTCACCCGCTCCAGTGCCTGCTGCCTGGGCATCTCCCCAGCCCCAGCATCCGGGTTGAGACTGAAGAAATGTTCCATCTACAAGACAAACATGGAGGAACATCTTACAAGAAACTTCTACACAAAGTGGCAACCTCTGTCTGCTCTAACTCAAACAATGAATTCTGCTTGCGCCAAAAAGTATTATTTTCAGAATTTGTACATAGAGTGTAGGCAGCTGGAGCACCTTGAAGATGTTTCAACACTCATCATAGGGCCTTTTTCACTTTTGGCCGTCTGGTGTGATATTTCAGGTATTTAACATCTGTGGGTTGTTGATACCTTGTAAGTTACACTTTCTCATATACCACGTGGCATCGCAAGCCATTCAGACCCTTATTCAGAACCAAATCTTGTTGGGGTGTGAGATGAAGGGGGGGGGGGCAGTGCTTTCTATCAGATGTGTTTGAATAATGTTTGAATAATTGAATATGGAAATATGAATGCGGACCATATAGATGAACATTAGAGACGTGGCCTTGACAATTCAATCGAGTTTTTTGAAAAGCAGACTGAAGCCATTTCAGTAGTTTAGGTTGTCCTCTGACTACAGTCCTGGCAAGTGGTCCTTATGGTCCATTTGTTGCTGCACTATATCAGTCATAAACAATGTCCAGTGTTACAAACCTGGGTTGGAATTCCCACTTCTCCTCAGAGTCTCCTTTACAACAATTTGGCAAATGCTTTACGATGAAGTGATGCGACACAGCACACTCTCTGGTGTCATTCACACCTTAACTAGTACTGAATCAGGGCTGGACGCTAGTACCTAAGTGCCCAGCCCTAAACTCCAAACTGGAGTGGAGTGATGTGAATTTGTCACATCAGCTGCTGGAAAACTATACACTGCAGCATTCAAGCTTTTGCTTGCTTGAATGCTGCAGCACTCAAAAGAAATCTTATATCACACAGCGGCAGAGCCAGTTCTAACCTTCCATAGCTGGAGCTCTGTGTTGTAGATGGTGGTGATTTGACTGGGTAAACGACCAAGGTTCCTGTCATTGATGGTATACCTGTTGGAAAAAGAGAATCCATTAACACAACCAGCAAAATAAGTAAAAGAAAACATTGGTACCTGCTGTCTGGAGTGTGCATGTGCGTCTACCTGCTGACCAGGTATTCCCAGTTGAGTGTGGTCCAGTCCCAGGCCATGCTCTGTCCCAGAGGGTTGTAGGACACGTATCGCACCACAGTGAACAGATCCTGACTCCTCACCACACTCTCATTCTTAGTGGCCTCAAGGAGCCTGTTGTGCAGGAGAAAGGTTTTTTTGTTCTCCACACACAGTATTTACACTTCAAAATGACTTTACATCTGCACTAGATTAGACAAAAACGAAACACTGAAATGCACGTGTTTGAAACAAAGTAGGTACAAAGTAAAATTAAGGCACAAACTCTTTTTGGACATCTACAGTGCAGCATGTAAACAGACAAAACAACAGGAAGACATTTAGAAGAGCAAGTGTGTGATTAGTTGATGTTTATAAAGTCAGGGACGAGTGATAAAGATTGAGATAAAAGATGCCTTGTTGACTGAGCAGCTCCAGACACAGCCTGTTACTCTACAGTGTCCGTCTGTTAACCCTCCACCTTTGTCCTCCTGCTCTTTGTGACTTGTTAGTTGTTTTTCTCAACTTCTTTCCCATTGTCAAGAAACTCAACAACCATAAACCAGTTATTTAATACTACCTGTTGAACAGCAGATATTCTAAGGCTGTTTCCCTTGTATACACTGAGTGTTCGACTCAGTTTCCACTATTATATGAAATATGTAAACTCATCATGGCCAAAAGGTTGTAGGAGAACTAGGTATTTAGGTCAACCATTCTATAGAGAGACAAGATGTTTGATTTACTTGTACAGAAGAGCCACATTCTCCACTGAAGCCAGTCCATACAGCAGCTTGTCCTTCTCTTGGGCTAAAGATGTGTCTCTGTACCGCTGGAACATTATGTTCCATTTGCCCTCAGTCCCTGAGTTCTTCATGCCATACCGATAGACCAGCAGCCTCAGGTTCACTGCGACACTGCTGCAGGTCAAAAGGTCAAGACAGTTTGACGAAAGGTTACGTGAGCTACAACCAACATCTACATCAATCAAAATATACTGTGTACATACTGTATGTAGGTACAGTGCCTTGCAAAAGTATTCAGCCCCTTCAGCATTTTTCATGTTTTTGTTGCCCCACAACTTGGAATCAATAGTCCAAGTTGTGGGGCAACAATGTAAATGTATGGGGGTTCGCATAATAATGAAAACATCAATGTGCATAAGTATTCACTGCCCTTAAGTCAGTATTTTGTGGAGCCACAATTATAGTTGCAAGTCACTTTGGTAAAGTCTCTATGTGGTCGCCACATCTAGCCACTGGGATTTTTGCCCATTCTTCAAGGTAAAACTGCTCCAGCTCCTTCATGTTGAAAGGGTTCTGCTAGTGAACAGGAATCTTCAAGGCTGACCGCAGATTCTCAGCTGTAATGAGGTCTGGACTTTGACTAGGCCGTTCCCACACATTAAAATGCTTCCCCTTAAAGCACCAGAATGTTGCTTTAGCATTGTGCTTAGGGTCATTGGTCTGCTGCAAGGTGAACCTTCCTCACAGTCTCAAATCAGTGGCAGACTGAAACTGGTTTTGTTAAACAATATTGCTGTATTTAGCATCATCCATCTTTCAGATTCTAACCAGTATATATATATATATATATATATATATATATATATATATATACACATATATAAAACAATATATTGACCTACAACATGATTTAAGTTCATAATGTTCATGAAACATGCAAAACAAATATCAAAAGAACTGTTTTTATGTAACTTTAATATTTCCACCTTTTGCAGCAGTCACATAGCTGTGTCCTAGGACTCTTGCATCACCATCAATTTAACCACCATCACACCTGACAATGATTACACAAGTCATTTGGCCTCTTCTGGGAAGGAACATGATTGTGACATTGACAGTGAAATACAGTGGTGGTCAAAATTATTACACCTGGCACTAGGTTACCGTTGTTTCTGTTGAATTGGCCATTAAAATACCCATAAAACAAATGAAATATCTCGTCAAGTCGTCATTGGACTCTATAAACCACAGGAAAGTGCCATCATACAGAGATTTAGGTCATTTCACTACAGTAACTTCATTTCATTTTCTACCGCTTTATCCTGTTAAGGGTCGCGGGGGGAGCTGGAGCCGATCCCAGCTGACATCGGGCGAGAGGCAGGGTACACCCTGGACAGGTCGCCAGTCCATCGCAGGGCCAACACAGAATACATATACAGACAAACAACCATTCACACTCACATGCACACCTAAGGACAATTTAGAGTGGCCAATTAACCTAACCCCCACAATGCATGTTTTTGGGCGGTGGGAGGAAGCCGGAGTACCCGGAGAGAACCCACGCAGACACGGAGAGAACATGCAAACTCCACACAGAAAGATCCCCCGAACCGAGATTCGAACCAGGGACCTTCTTGCTGTGAGGCACAAGCGCTACCCACTGCGCCACCGTGCTGCCCATCAGTAAC
Source organism: Trinectes maculatus (assembly GCA_016785345.1). Taxonomy (NCBI): domain Eukaryota; kingdom Metazoa; phylum Chordata; class Actinopteri; order Pleuronectiformes; family Achiridae; genus Trinectes; species Trinectes maculatus. Next base: position 96,529 of record JAFBJQ010000103.1, read on the forward strand.
TTTAAATTTCTTTTAAATTAAATATTGTGTGGTAGATCCACACAGACATGTTTCGTATGAGAAGACAATGAGTGTGCTGATACCTGAGATTTCCATCAATCCAGTTGTCAAAAATACGGGAGGCCTCATCCAGAGCCTCCTGATCTCCCATCTGACAAGCAATACTGAGCACGGTCTCCCTCAGTAACCTGGTAATCACATCCAACCACATTTCTACATTACACACAGAAGACCTGAAGTGTTTTCTGTGATGGTCAGACAGTGTTGTTTTGTATAGTCATGCAGTGTACCTCTGTGTCTGTGTTCCCTCATCGTTCCATCCAAGTTGTGTTGAGATGGCTTTAACATGGTTTCTAAAGAGTTCCTAAGAAAATAATTTTAACATGGTAATGCAAAAAATCACAAACACAACACACACAAGCAAAAACAAACAAGAGATGAATGTATTATAGTGTGTTATTAAATTGTGTACTACGGGGCACCTACACATTATCTACCCACCAATGTTCCCTCTAAGCTGCGCGCTTGCGAAATCGCGCACTGCTTGCACATTCTCAGCGCACAAGAAAATCTATGCCGCGCATAAAATAAAATTCAACATAAACGTATTAATTAATATCTAATATTAGACCTAATCTAATCTAATTAATTAGACCAATAATATTGTTTTCTGCACCATTTTGCAACGTAACTCAGTGAGTGACAGGTGTCCACCCAATGATACGATACAGTTCACTTACGCTAGGCAGCCAATCACAGCCTTGACAGTGCTTGTCTATCTGCCCTGCCCATACGCGCCGTGCAGGCTAGCTAGCTAACAACAACCCTTACCATGGCGAAACGAACGGGCAGCGACACATCCACTCACCAAGCTAAAGTAAAAAAGAAATGCGGTTCTTTTAAGGTGGAATGGCTGTCGGAGAATGTGCAAATAGAAGAACAAGAAACTGAAACTGGGTCCGATTTTTTCTTTTCTTTTCTTTTCTCACATATAACATACTACACATCTCATGAACAAGATTGTTGTCTTTTTCATTTTAAGTGGGCAAAATCACTTATAGTAAAAGTAAACTAATGAAAATTGCTGCTGCAATTTGATTCTTTTAATAAGCCATGTAACTTGCTATGATCCAAGGTTTTGAACAGGTGTAATACTGGTGTGTGGCCACAGCGTGCGCATCTGATGTTGCTCACAGTGGTCCTCGGTGTGCTCAGGGAGCTTGTGTGTTTGCACAGACACATGAACAATTGGAGGGAACATTGCTACCCACCATCATTAAATAAAAACAAAATGTATGCAAGGTAACATATAAAAACATTGATAAACTACTGTCCTGGCACTTGAATGAATACAGGCATGTGTTTCTTTGAACATTTGTCGTTCAAGCTGAAGAAATTGTACATGATTCGTTTAAAATTAAATGAGGTTTTCCCAGAGAAGCTTTCTTTTCTAAATAAAAAAGACTTTAGACATTATTTATCTTTTTTCTCTCAACCACCTGAGCTGTCTTCTGTTAATTGGACAAAAATCTGAGACATGCTGTAAATATTTAAATAAAAAATTGTTTTTTTTTGTATATGAGTCAGCAGCTTGCCTACCTGAAACTTCTGGTAGAGTGTAGCATCAGCTGACAGCATGTCCCGGACATAGGAGATAGAGGAGGCTACACGGTCCCACACTATATAATCAGTCTCATTTGTCAGGTACATGGTAAGATTGAAGGCATTATGATAATCTATCATGTTTGCTCTGAAGAGAAAAACGAACACAGAGTGTTTACAGTCTGTGACTATAAACGGCAGGAGAAGAGGTCAAACAGTTGGCGAACTCTCACCTTGAAAGCGCAAAAACATCATCGATGTAACTGGCTCTGTCAGCTGCATCAAACACCTGATAGAGGGAGAAAAGATGATGAATACACACACAGGAACAGCCATGTCTCTGAACCACATCTGTAAGACAATAAAGCACATTCTGGTGTATGTCTCTGTTCCATTTCAAGGTTTTTTAAAATAAACTAAATAGTACGTAATTACTGTAAACCTAGAGTGTGACTGATTGAATGCTGCTGATATAGATGAGTATAAAATAAAGGCTTATGTTTTTCATTGTAAAGGTATGAAAGGTACAAGGTGTTTGTAAAGAGCTTTTAAAGTATCCTCATTGCCAGAATTTTATTTAATTGGATTTGATTATGTGGTTAGATTTTAGTAAATGACGGCACTAAAGTCATGCTTTTCTGTGTTATATTATATTGACTTTTATTGCAAAGTGACTTTTGTCTAAAATCATTACAAAGAGAAACAAAATGACAGCTGATTTCAGTATGTCTCAGCAGGTTTACCAAGTGGTTGTTTTTCAGTTGTTCACTGATAGTGTTCCACATGTGGACATCATGGTTGACTCTGTAGAATCCAATGTGATCGGTGTTGACCTTAATCAGACCATCCTCTGAGGGTGTGTAGTTACTGATGACATGCTCTGAAAATCAATACAGACGTCAGTGTGCATGTGTGTAGTCAGGGACACCGTCAGGAATTTTGGGCCCCATGACAAAAAATCAAATTGTCCCCCCCAATACTCTCTTATCTTTTGGGAACCCTGTCAGTCAGGGGCCCTTGAAATCGTCCTAACTTTCCCCCCTATACGGTGCCCCTGTGTGTAGTAATGAATATTGTTTGGCTGAGTGCTGATTGGATGCTTGAGCCGTTGAGCATTCTACCTGTGCTGCTCTTGTCAAACATATCCAGCATTGTCCTGTTACTCTTCACCGTGTGCCATTTCACTGGAACGGTCCATTTGTATCTGCAAGAAAAACACACTTGTTATCACTCCACTCACACAGATCATTTAAATCTCTTTTAGGCCAACGTTAAAAGTATAGTCCTTTTATTTATTTCTTTAGTTTTGATCTGGTGCTTAATTATGTTCATACAGCTGAAATAATGGCTTCACCTGTAACATCTACATGTAGGCTTTAAGTTTTCAATGACGGCATGAATGTGTTTACTGTTGCTCTGACTCACACAGTGACTGAAACTAACTGCGTGATTACTTGTCAACCTGATCCTGCACAACACAGGGTGTGTAGCGCTGTAGAGGTGAACAAAGCAAATACAAACACGACGCCATAAGTACCAACGCCTGGATTCACGCAAACCACCTGCATCACTTATATATCCAGCTACAGTGTATGTGCTAAGAGGAAAGTACCGGTATATTATCAACTTATGAGCTTAACAAGAGCACTTTTGAACAGGAGTCTCTGGACATCAGATGTTTATGTATGAATTTCAGTTGTCTGTCTCGCTCACTGTAGAGGTGTAGGGGGCTGGCTAGGATCAGCATTTGGATCCAGGAGGAAACGCCTCTGGCTCAGTTTGGCATTTGTTCCAGAGACACTCAGATCGAGGACAGGATAACCCATCTGTTTGGTCCACGTGTCCATGACCTCTCCAACTGGCAAGCCACTCACCTGGGTGCAGAGAGGAGACAGTGGCTGATGGTCCAACAATTTTCACATGTCTAACTTATAGACATGATATCCATCTTCTTAACTCACATTAACGACAAAGAAAATATTCAGTCATTCATTCATTTTCTACCACTTATCTTCTTGAGGATCGCAGAGGTCCAAAGCAAATATGCAATAGTTATTTGATAACTAGACATTAGTCGGGCCATGCATTATTAGGATGAGGTTCACACATACATTGGCAAGAGAGGCCCAGAAGTTGGCTGTTTTGGCATTCTTGAAATAGTAGTCTTTCAGATATTTCTGGGGAAAAAAGAAAAACAGAGAAAACTTACAACTCAGCTGCTGAATCACTCATATTATTTTTTATTCAGTCACAACTATTGTTAAGAGTTGTGCTATGCAGTTGCAACAGTCTTTGGCTTACTCGACAGCCATCTCTGAATATGTCTCTACCTATCCAGTCCTCCAGCATCCTGAGAATGGATGCTCCCTGAAAAAAGGAATAATCTCCATTACAAATAGTATTTTGTTGGAGGGTTTTCCAAATGTTACATTGACACCTCTCCTTTGTCAGTTTTTTACCTTGCTGTATGAGATGGCATCAAACACAGAGGTGATCTCTGCTGGGGTCGACACATTCACTATGATTGGGTGAGAAGAGAGGAGGGCGTCATCCACCATCACAGGAAGGACATCACCGATGAGCATGATGTCTCGCTGTAGAAGACAGGAGGTGAAAGGCAAAGTTCAGTACCAGGACCTGGAATAGACCTACCTTTAGCTAAGTAATAATCTGGTGCAACTCACCATGCCCCAGCTGGATTCAGCTTTCTCCACTCCAATGTATTCAAAGAAACTGGCGAAGCCCTCATTAAGCCAGAGATCATCCCACCAGTCCATTGTCACAATGTTCCCAAACCACTGTGAAAAAAATATTAAATCAGCTTTGAGGGTCCATATAGAGAATTTTCCATATCTTCCATAGAAATCATACAGACTAAGCAGGTGACTATTGTGGTCTTAACTGTCTTGACTCCATCATAATTATCACTCATGAATGAGTTTATCCTGCCAGTGAAAGACTGCCCATTGCACATCCAGATTGTATTAAGATTGATTTTGTGTTTGTTTGATGACGTTAAAACAACATGGGGTCCGACTTACCCAAAAGAACATACATGCAGACATGTACTATGTCAGCATAGCGTCAGTAAAACGTATAATATATAAATTTTATTTTCCAAATTGTTCCACTTGTTCATTTAGAAAAAGTCATGAAGATAATGGTAGGCCAAATCATTTCTGTCACTTAATAACAAAACAACAACAAAAGAATGCTGCTTCTTTTCTTGCTGATGACAGGAAAACAGAGTGGCCCAGTCAGCAACTTTAGCCAAAGTTTTAGTTTTTTTTAAGTTTGTTTATTATGGCCTATTGCACATGCTTCAGATGCACATAACGACCATACAGTGCACTTGTAATGGTCAGGTCTTGTTGAAGGTAATTGCTAATTATAGTCTTGCTGCAGCATCGACTGATCATTAACATTCACAGCATGTAATAGGAGGATTGTTAAGGCTTTAGTAGAGAGCATTGGGCCGTATCCAACTGACTGATTGACTTCCAGATAAGACTTTACTGTAATTGTTGTTATACCATGAAATTTTGTTTGGTCACTCTCAGAGCTGCCATTTACTTTGATGGTTGTCTACACCCTATTATAAAAACCTATAACACAGTATAACACAGTGTTACAACATTTGCCTTATCAAACGGACAGACATTTTTGTCAGATGAGTTTCTGACAACTAGAAAAGATGTTTTTTTGTGTCATAAAACTGGATTGAAATTTGTCTTGTCTGACAAAAACAAAAGATACTTCATAAAATGACTGGACTGGACTTGTGTATCATATTCCTTTAAATTCATACTAAATACAAAATTAAATTCAATAAATTTCAGCTAATATTGTGCATATCACCAAATAAATGAACAATGTCTTGCTGAATGAATACAGCTGATTAAACAGACTGAGTAACAAATACATTTATGTGATTTGACAATATAGAACTCATGGGCCCACCATGACTTGTATGAGGGCCTGAGGACCAGGGACACAATGACGTGTAAAGAGCTCTATTGAAGATGATTTGGACAGCTTCATGTTCAAAATAGAAAGCACTGATTCTTCATTACTGGAACTTTATTTACTTCATAAAACTTTATTGACTGCCTCAAGGACTCAAGGACTCGATAATAGTGTCATTGCTGATATCTTGGCTATAGAAGTTTTCAGATTATGCATCATAAAAATGTTTGAGGAAGTATTTTAACACATGTGAACTTTGAACTCACATTTCCTCAGTTGTTAGTGAAATAAAGATAAAAGACACTAACCTGATATATACCGTTTTTCCATCACAGGTGGCCGAATGACAGCACTGAGATAAAACTGATAACAATTTGCTTAATCAAGTTTGATCTTTTTTTCATCTAAATGTAGTAACCTAATGTATTTGATATTGCAATAAAAACAACAAACATGTAATTTATAAATGATGTGATTTTAGCCCAATTTCTTGTCTCTTGTTCTCTATTCCCTTGCATTTTACTTTGGACATGGGTCCCACACGGATGAATACCTGGCACTAAATAAAGTGAAGTAGCATAAATGATTCTTAAATGTACTTGAGAAAATTTCTCAGATAATGAATTGGCATTCTGAATGGCGCATGTGTCACATCACACAAATCAAATAAACAGATTAAATAATCGTAATATTCTTAGATTTTTTTTTCCCAATGGAAACATAATGCTAAAAAGAAGAAAGAAGAGCATGTATTTTGGTTTGACGTATTTACAAATCTATCAAAAAAGAAGGGGTTAGTAATGAGACAGTGTTACCTGATGAACCAGTTCATGGGCAATAACACTGGCTACTCGCTGCTTGTTATAGGAGGAGGACTGATTCTCATCATATAGCAGGTTGGTCTCCCTGTAGGTGATGAGGCCCCAGTTCTCCATGGCTCCAGTACCAAAGTCAGGGATGGCGATCTTATCTTGTTTGAGAGAGCACAGTGATCCCTTAAAGTAAGCATTAACTACATAATGATAAGTATGGTTTGTCATTCATTCTTTCTAGGGAACTGCTTTTTTAATTAAAACACTAAGAACTACACTACCTTTCCTCCAGACTGCATTTGATCTACTATTAACTTGACTGATCACCTTACATCTGTAAGAATACCCATCAGTTCTAAGGATCCACTATTGCATCTGCATTCTATTAAGTCTTTGTAACACCACAGTGGGGTACCGGGGTTGGATGCTGTCAGTGTGACATCCAGATTTAGGGTGTTTTCACACTTGGTCCGTTTCAGCCCTCTAAACGAACTCAAATGATGACTCAGCATGTTTTCTGCCAGGTGTGAACACGGTTCGCTAAAAATCAGTGGTACGGTTCGCTTAATCTGCTTGTTGTGAACACAAAGCGCACCGGGTTCGCTTCGCCTTTTTGCACTGTATTGTAACCTTCTTCGCTTGCCGTAGATAGGTCACGTGACTGCAGCTGGGAAAACTCAATGCGAGAGAGCCAACAACAAGGAACTGTCATCTTTGTAGTCTCCTCAATCTCTTTTTGTGTTCATATGTAATCTGAATAACTTTATTTTCCCTATTTTTTTTGGCTAATTTAATCAGAAAACACAGGATAGCAAGTACAGCAGCAGCAGCCATTTTGTTCCAAGTGAAAACAATCTCTTTGATGGGGCCTCAGTCCTCTTTCTGTTCACACTAGGTCCTAGAGCTATCAGACCACCTCTTCACTGCAGTGCATTCTGGCTGTAATTTCCCAATTTGGGAGGGAAATTACAGCCAGAATGCACTGCAGTGAAGAGGTGGTCTGATAGCTCTAGGACCTAGTGTGAACAGAAAGAGGACTGAGGCCCCATCAAAGAGATTGTTTTCACTTGGAACAAAATGGCTGCTGCTGCTGTACTTGCTATCCTGTGTTTTCTGATTAAATTAGCCAAAAAAATAGGGAAAATAAAGTTATTCAGATTACACATGAACACAAAAAGAGAGTGAGGAGACTACAAAGACCACAGTCCCTTGTTGTTGGCTCTCTCGCGTTGAGTTTTCCCGGCTGCAGTCACGTGACCTATCTACGGCAAGCGAAGAAGGTTACAATACAATGCAAAAAGGCGAAGCGAACCCGGTGCGCTTTGTGTTCACAACAAGCAGATTAAGCGAACCGTACCACTGATTTTTAGCGAACCGTACTCAGACCATATGGTCTGAGTACGGTTCGATTCAGGGGTGTTTTTTAGGGGGTCTGAGTACGGTTTTGTGTTCACACCTGGCAGAAAACATGCTGAGTCATCATTTGAGTTCGTTTCGAGGGCTGAAACGGACCAAGTGTGAAAGCACCCTTAGTCTGAATGGTTGTTAATTGTTAAACTTAATGTGGTCGCAGACACGACATGTGTATTTCACTGTGGCCACTGAGGAGGAACATTAAATGTGAAGTACTGCAAACAAGAGGTTGTTCACAATGTATATTGTGCAACACCATAACTGAATGTAAACCACAGGATTAGGTTAATGTGCCAGTCTGTCTCCTGCTTAGTGTATAGGGGTCAGGGGTTTTGGTGAATATGAAAACATACCCAGTTTTGAGATGGAGTATGTCATGTTGAAATATTCCTCAAAGTAATCAAAGATGACCTTTGTTGTGTTGGCTGCATACTCTGCAGTTTTCAGCTGTGATGGCTGTGCATAGATTCTGAGCTGTAACGGCAGGACATACAACATGCTAATAGGAGTGTGTATTGGAATTTAACAGACACCATGAATATACATTACTATACATAAGTAATGTGTTGGCACTGCTAATTATATGTAATGGTAGACTCACAGGAATTCCTTTCGCAGACGTCTTTTCCACATAGTCAAACTGGTGTACAGCAAAACATACCAAGTAGGTACTCATTGGGACGGACTTCTGGAATGACGTCTTCAGTTTATTGCCAGGCAGTTCTTGAGGGGTGCCCTGAAGAGGCAAAGAAAGAAAAGGCTAATGGGTTAATGTGGCTGTCACTCAGCCTGTAGAGCTGGGTGGATCCCCTGGCCAAACAACACAGACGCAAGATTGATTCCTCTGCTTTTTGGTATTCCGTGTTGCTTACTCTGCACTTGGCCTCCTCTACCCTTGTTTACATCCACCATGGGAAACTTTGAGAAATCATACCATTCCTGGTTTTTCCAGAAAAAAGACCCTCTGTGCAGGAAGTCAAGTAACTAATTATGAGAGGATTTTTCTGTTACCTTTTGTTAACTTAATTGTTTTCTCTAGAATAAAACCATTTGCTCTGAAACTTGACAATTGCAGCTGTGACTTTATGAACATGAAACACCTGAGTTCCAGTGTTACATATTAGTACATCTTGCTGGTGATAAGCATTGTTGGCTTGATTCCTACCAACAGCGGCATGTTGGACAGAGCTCCATATGCAGCATCATGAATGATGGAGATGTTGTATGTGGCCTTCTTGTTGGGTTCATCAAAGCAGGGAAATGACTTGCGGGCATCAGTTGGCTCATGATCAGTCGCAGCAATCTTCCTGGTAATCAAATTAAGTGAAAACATACTTCAGGAAGTGTTTATTAAGACCAGGTACGTCAAGGCTTATTCAAAAGGACTGTGGGTTGGTACTGGGTTGGTACATCTCTGATATTTGCATCATTTAATTCTTCTGACCACGTTTGAGCCAAGAGAGACTTCTTCCCTAACTGTCAACAGAACGGACTAATGTTAAAAGAAGGTTGAGTGAAGTTGACATTTACTGTCACTCTTCCTCATACAAATTATTCTCCAGAAGGATATATCCTTCCTCATGGGCCAAAGTACAAAAGATAATGTGACATAAAATGTGACATAAAAACAAAGGAGGTTGTGTTTCAAATGACAAGTGGCTTTGAGGGAGCTGTGAAAAATACATAAACAAATAAATAAACACCTAATATAATACTGTATATAATAAATACTACAAATGAGGGTGAGTTACCATCATGCCTATCTTTTTACCCATTCTAACACTTGTCCCCTTAAAATAATATAATATAATATAATATAATATAATATAATATAATATAATATAATATAATATAATATAATATAATATAGAACACAAATAAATTCCCATTACAGTAATTTATTCATATGATGACTAGGATTACACTATTACATTCATACATTTTGTTTATTTATTTTCTAAGAAAAGAAATACATTTTGGAGACATACAGTAGGTACACTGAAATTTGGATACAGAGTGCACCTTGACAAAGTCCTCTAAAGTGAAGAGCTGAAGAGCTGCAACGTTTTTGCTTAATTCTGAACACAATGACCGTCATCATCATCATCATCATCATCATCATCATCATCATCAGCTGGTCAAAATTAGTAGTTATTGTTCATTCTTTGATTTTTTTTACAAGAGTCAGTCACTGTGTCGATCACTGTGCCTCCAGTAAGTTTCCGGTTTGAGGCTGATGCACAACGCTGCAGTCAGATAATTACCATGCTACTATTACACCACTCTTTAATCACATCTGTAATTGGTGATTATAGTTTGATTGCTCTTCTGATTAGTCAGTGACCACTTCCACAGCATATAGTGATTTTTCTCATTCTGCTGTTCCTTATACTTGAGACTGATTGGTAAACAGAGAAAAAATTATAGACTACTTCACTTAATTGCCATTAGCCAACTACTAATATTATGGCTTTTGATTTCACCGAATTATGAAAACTATATGTTCTCTTTCTATGTTGTCCTGTGATTGTATGGTTCAGGTTGTAACCTGCCTCTCAACCTAAGTCAGCTGGGATTGACACCAGCTCCCCCCTGAGAACCTCAGAGAACAAGCAATAGAATAACAGGTGGATGAATGATTGCGTGGATGAAAGAACTGAGTGTAGGTGAAGTGTAAATGTATTTGATTGTGTGATTGTATGTATATGTGCATTGTATGTCCATTCAAGCAGACAACCATCCTGCTACTGCTATTAATACATGTAACCTTCCTTGTTATCAGTTCAAAAAGAAATCATTGACCTCATACATACCCAGCCACCAATAATATATCCAAAATACATACTCTGCTGGAATGCTGGAAATGAGTCTTCCTTTATTTTGTTTTTATGGAAGAAACTAAGTCAAGAACTTACTTGGTGCGTCCTTCCTCAGTGTATATGACCCTGTAGAATCCCACCACTGAGCCGTTGAGCCAGCCCTGAAAGTCCAGGCTAAGCACATACACGTCTCCAGGAGTAGTAACTGGCAGCTCCTCTGCGGCCTCCACCACCACATACTGCTGAGGCTTGTATTCAAAACAGCTTTTCACTGGCAGCTCCCTCTCCCCATTCTGGCTGCCGTGTATCTTCAGTCTTGGTATGGAACTCACAAAAGTCTCCCTGATGTGGAGCCACAGATGGCGGGTGGGCTTACTGACTTCTACATGGATGTCCACAGTGCCCGTGTAGGTGTCCGTGTCCAGATCCGGCTCCAGGTTCAGGTCATAGTGAAGTGGGTTTATGTAATTGGGGAGGCGGAAATTACTCCAATCCCCGCTGGAGTCTGTGGAAGGTGTGCAAGGGCCTCTCCCAGGCAGCGGTGGCTGTGTGGGCTCTGTTGTGGGACCTGGCATCGTTGGGGTGGCGGTGGGGACGATGGTTGTCTCTGACCTGGAGAGGCCTAACCCTAACCCTAGGCCCACCGCCAAGGAGCACACCACCACTGTCACACATATGATGACTACATGCTTACCACGGATGCAGTAACGCTTCTGATGTTTCTCCAATTCCATGCTGTCAAACATGGTATCTTCTAAACCTGAAAACACAACTTTATTTTGGTAAAAAGGTGTTAGGCTGACCTGAAGTCAGAAGCTTTGGCTCCTACTATATTTATTAAAGCTGTGTGCGCTGATCCCAAGCTTGCTTCTCTGATGCAAGGCGGAAGAGAAGAGGAGAGAAGGAAGAGGAGGAGTGGGGATCTGTCAGTGTGGAAAATCTCCCATTGAGCCAGAGATTTATTCTGTCTTTGGCTCTGTTAACACGCCTCTTCCTGTTAAACATCTACAAATCAGTCTGTTAATCGACAGCTGAACACCTCATGTTGTCTGTGTATATGCATGTCCACTGACCTCGAACCCAAACGCCTGCAAGTGTTTTTAAAAACAAGTGAGCCTTTGTTTGTGTGGGTGTGTCTGTGCGCGCACGCGCGCACGAATCTCTGTCAGCTTTAACAGCTGTAGTTTGCAAAGTGTGTTGGATGCAGTTGAATCTGTCCATGGATGTCACAACCACGAGGGGGGGGGTTGTTAAGACCAAGAATAATAACTAGACCGCGAGACGAGACATGCGGCATTCATGCGCTTCCCTCTCTCTCTCTCTCTCTCTCTCTCTCTCTGTGTGTGTGTGTGTGTGTGCGTGAACGAAAATGATAGGGAGGTGTGTTGGATGCAGTTGAATCTGTCCATGGATGTCACAACCACGAGGGGGGGGGGTTGTTAAGACCAAGAATAATAACTAGACCGCGAGACGAGACATGCGGCATTCATGCGCTTCCCTCTCTCTCTCTCTCTCTCTCTCTCTCTCTGTGTGTGTGTGTGTGTGTGCGTGAACGAAAATGATAGGGAGAAAGAGCGCTATGAATGAACGGAACGATATTTTTATTTTAAAATCCCGCTGTGGGTTGGGGTGGAGAGGGGGGGCTGAGTAGGCCGGAATCTGTGGCGCGTGGAATTTACTGATCCATACATCTATGTATGGAAAACACTGCATCCATTGTTGTTGTTGTTGTTGCTGCTGCTGCTGCTACTTCTTGTCCGTGTTGTTGTTGCTTCGATGTTGGCGCCAGGGTTTGCCAGGGAAAAGCAGCGTAAGCGTAAACAGTGACGTAATGACGCGGCTCCCCTTAGCACCCCGAGTTATGGAAAAGCAAACTGGTTCTCGGCTGCTTCGCGAGTTGAACCAGTTGTGAACCAGCACTGGAGCCGCTTTGGTGGAAAAGGGGCAGTGTGGTGTTACACTACGCTAACAGGATTAACAGGCCATCAGGGCCTGAGAACAGTGGCATGTTGTTAGGGCTTACGAGTCCAGCAGTGCATGACCTGTGAAAGCTTCGAACTAACATAAAAACAATACAAGTGTAAGGGATATTGCTTTTCTTGCCTGTGATCTCAAAGCACCATTCTGTCAACCTTGTAATCATATAGCAATTTACTGCCCTCTTCTGGTGGAGGCAGGCTGTAGCCTCATGAAGCTATAGCCACCTCAGTTATTTTGCATATTAAGAATCTATAAGTGATATATGAGTGACTGCAATAATTCTGAAGCATTTCACCAATGAATATCTAATAATGTGAATATTCATTGAATATAATATAAATATGATTATTGTTCACAAATGATTTAATTGATGCATATTACATTTCATAATTTACTTACAAAGAAATTTGATAGTTCAAGGGGATTTTCACTTTAAAATACACGTCTTGAAATGTGTATTGGATTGTAACCAGTTTATATGGCTGCTTCAAGACTCCATTGTTTTCATTTTTCAACAAGATATTAATGATATGAACATTTTAAGCCACAAAGTCATCTTTCATTCTCCCATGTGTTGTAACGTTCTGCTCCGTATGTTTTGAACCCTTAAAGTGCATATGACACCTCAAAACAACATTTCTTAAATAAATAGAATAAAGGTGGTATTACACAATCGATATATATATATGTTTACGAAAAATATACACGGCTTGCTTGGTAAAATCAACATTTGAACGCCGCACCACTGAGCTATCGAGTTACCGCTCAAAACCGGAAATGATGTAAGCGTGGTAATTCTGTTGCACTTGTTCCATTTGGGCTTGGGCTCAATGTGCAGCACGGTAGGATTTTGCTGCCCGGTGCTATTCCCATCTTCGCATCTTTCCCCGAGGCTCAGCGCCGTCCAAGGCCAAGCCGTTTTGCTTGCTTGTCTTCCAGATATGGCTCGAATCTGTACGGCTCAGTGCCCACAATCTCCTGTAAAAACTGATCAGGATCGTAATCTTCCTCAAACTCACCTCCGCTCGAGTCTGTGTCCGAAAATTGCTCGATTTCTTCACCATCTATCACTCCAGTCCGGTTGTTGCTATTGTTTGCGTGGCGTGCGAACGAATGGCGTCTTCCTACGCTGATGTCACGGGGTCACATGACGAGTTTCTGGAAAGCCGGCGCGGCTTGGCAAGGAGCGTCGCGAAAGCCACACTTTGAACCACCGTACAAAATTTATTTTTCAATCATCTGGTTTACACATGACTTCAAAGTATTATGTTTTATGTATAGTTTTGATACTTATATGCCTTTTACCTATTTTTTGAGGTGTCATATGCACTTTAACACTGAAATCCTGGAAAATAGCATCTTATTCACATTTGCCCACTTGTCTCATTTGAAAGCTTAAGAAGTACCCTCTCGGCCCCTGCTCGCTGTCATTATGAAAATGTGGGCTTCCACTGAGTGAAAAGGTGTTTGATCAGGCCAGCTGTAAGGCTTATCACAGCTGAAAGGCTTCATGAAAAGCTTTTAGTGTAAGGTATCGAATGAGAATCTGAAGCGCGATGGTTTCTGTTTTGAAGGTTGACAGGGAAACAGTTGTACTCTGACTCAGCAAATTCCAAGTGTCGGGGGAAATATAAAGATTAATTTAACAGTAATTTGTCTCAAAAGTCAAAATTCAAAGTTTATCTGTCGCACAAGTTATTAGCAATGAAAACCAAAACTAGAAATTCAGAAACAAATATGTCAGAATCAAGCCTTGTTGACTTCTTCATTGTATTTTTTCACTGTGTGCAACTGTTGAGTTGTCTGAGGACTCAGGACTCAGGACTCAGACTTGATGGAAGTCTGGCTTTTTTTTTCTTCCCGTCTACTTTGTTCATTTTGGGTCTTTTCATGTACTTAGCCTCAGAAAGTTCTTCGGACACAAGAATAGGGACAGTCTTGGTCTTGTTAATGGAAGGTGATGTGGTGTTTTGGAGAATCAGATTCTCTCTCTGTGATGGGGTGTTGATTGTAACTGTTGATTGTAACTGAATTCTGGACCAGGTTTCTGTATTTAGAAGATGATTTAGGTGGATTCTTTTGGTACTTCTTTGGAAGACGAGAGAGTCTTGTGATGCCCACCACCTTCAGTTTAATCGGGGCTTCAGCTATTCCTGCCATGTTCCGTGCCTGACAGCGATATTCACCTGCATCCTTGTACGACAACCCATTCAAGCTGATTATCGACCAGCGGACCCCCACCCGAGGAGATTCCTGCATAACTGGAATGTAAAAACATGACATTGTGAGTTTTACACAGGCAATATCTCTGACCTTAAAAAACATTTTTGCTCCAGACCATATAATAGTGACAGTTTTTCAGGCAAAACTAAAATATGTACTGTAGCAGACTTGGTACAAATGTGATACAGGCGCCTGCTTGTGGCTTACATGTGGCTCCAGGGGGAGTGCAAGTGTTACGTATATATTGACAGTTCCAAGTGTTGTTTATCAATGTTGATGATATGTTGCTGTATAGAAAAAGAAAAAATTGAATTTGCATCTGTCTCATTATAACCAATTTAATTCTAAGTACAGGGGGTCCTCGAGTTACGACTGAGTAACCGAACCGACGGAGTAACCGAATTTCGACGTAAGTCGGAACATACATTCATATGTAAGGTAGATACTAAGTTGTGCCACTAGATGTCGCTATAACACCACCCTAAAATAAGAGTTTACTATGGAGAATTGCCTTTTATCCCTCTTGACACACCGTAGGGGTTGATATCGCGAGTGTAATGAGCATTTTCTTTAGATTTCTGATATCAACCTTGTAGACCCTGTGTTGTGAATAAACCTATGGTATTGCCACGTTCTCGAACCCATCTGTGTCCATGTTCATCTCCTTACCGGCTGCCGCTGCACTCCCCGCCAGCCGTCCATTTCACATAAGTAAACACAACGCAGAGTAGCCGAGCTGTGGAGGTGTTGGAGAGCCGGCACCAACTAGTTCCCGTGCGAAGTCTGTACGTATTTACTGGGCAAACCGCTTAAGCCGAAACAAGGAAGCTCATGGTAGATGTGTCGTAACCACGAAAACGTCGTATCTAGAGACCTTCGTAACACGGGGCCCCCTTGTATTACCAATTTCCATCAATAAACAGATTCTTTAGAAAAAAGAATTGTAGGTGTAGGGGTTTAGGTGTGAACGTGAATGTGAACTGTCGTTCTCTGTATCATGTACACGTGAAAAATTAAGCTGTAAAAGTTAAAATAAGTTAACATAACCGGGCTTAATTCATTTTTTACTGTGGTCTAGTGTTTTGTTTAAATAAACTTGTATTTTTTTGCATTTTAAAAAGGGCCTCCAAAGTAAGTTCTCTAATGCTTCACTTGCAGTCAGTCATGCATATCTCTCTAAAATACATATCCATATAATTCTTCAATGGCACTAATGGACACAAGATTAACACAGTCCAGACTGTTCTCATTTTTGAATTAACAATTGCAGAATCTGCTGCTAAAAGCTGTCAGAGCCCCTCTTATACACACACTTCTAGCACCCTAACATGCCTTCCCAAAGCTAACACTGACCAGATTTAGCACTGTGTACCAACTTAAAGGTCTCCCACTATAATGAAGCCACCTCAGATAAAGGCATCAGGGAAATAAGTACACATGTTTTTCTTTTTGTCCTTTTTTTTTTAACATGTCCTGTTTGGCAGATTAGGCAAAAACTGTGAAAATTCTCGGTGCCTTGTTGTGCCTTAACAGATTTGTTCTGCAAGGGAAGGGTGTGGTACTCTCTTCCTGTTGCATTCTGTTTGGACTTTTATTGACACGGCTACTGAACTGGCAGAAAGACAGAGAGAGGGTGAAAGGGAGAGAGGGTGAGGGAGAGAGAGAGAGAGAGAAGGAGAGGTGGGGTAAGGGTTGGGAGAAGAAGAAGAGACAACAACAACAGCACAATGACTGAAATAACTGCAACAGTTGCTGTGAAAGCTCTGAAGATTGTGCATGTTTGTACTTATGTGTCAAAGGGGCACACTGTCATTTGGATATGGTCGATTGTGGCTGATTGTTGACGCGGGGAGGGAAGTGACCCCACCCCACCCCAGGCCACAGCAGGTGGCACGCCAGGACTCAAGTCACCACAGTGCCCGATAACCCCAAGAGCACAATGGGCTCAAGGCCACACTCCCCAGAAATAGGTGATATACAGTATATAAGAGAATGTGAACATTATTAATATATAAATTGAGAGTGTAGAAATACTTACAGCTCTCCAAACTCTTGGGCAGCTGCTCATTGTTCTCACTGATTTGTTGCTGGCAACAATCTGTTCAGAGAACCAAATTACCAAAAATGATTGTCAGACCTGAATTAGATCGCCCAGTCAGCAGACAGTAGGTTAAGCTTGGAATGCGTACCAGCATAAGATGAGGTTTTGATCCAGGTCAAGGTTGGTGTTGGGTTGCCACTAGCATCACAGCGAAGGATGACATTACTCCCCACAGGAGAAATGACTCTGGTGGTTGCAGGCTGAACAGAAGGCCTCATACAGCGGGACAGCTCAGCTTGGGTCAAGAGCATACCTAACTGACCCGGAGACCTGCTACACATTAGCAACTGGTCCATGAGAACTACAGCGCTCCCCAGGGACAATGACAAGGACGTCACCATAGAGATCTGGCAGTCACATAACCAAGGGTTGTCATGGACACCTGGGTATCCAGGATAATACATCTTGTTAACAGCATTGTTTTACGTGTTCTTTCAAGCTTTCTCTGAGAACAACTGGGTGTCTGTTGTCTACACTTGTGAAGTATATGAGCACTATGTTGGATATACAGAGTCTAAACATGTAAACATTCATTTATAAACGTCATTTCTGTCGCTTGTATTTATTTTGTCAAGATTAGTTTGTCTACACATATGAGCACATAATCTCCTATAAATAGCCAAACTTTTTGTGCATTTCATCACCATGGAGGAACAAGAAAAAAGGATCATATTTAGAACCTGTGGCTTCTGATTGAAAACTACACTTATACGATGTTCCCAAAAATCTGTAAACACAATACCATTTGAATCAGAATCATCAGAAAAATGTATTTGTCACTGAGGGCCAATTCAGGAGGGGTACCCACAGAATTGGAGAAAAATCACTTGATCTTTGTTTTAAAAGGAGCTGCAGCATTGTCTTTTGTCTGACTACTACTTGACCATCTTAACCTTCTCACTCATGAATTAGGTCAAAAATATTAAGGAGAAAGAATGATTGTACAAGTCGATTGAACTGATGGACATTGGGCATGTTTGTGTCTTTGATAATCTGCATCAAGAGTAGCTGCTTTTGACAGTCATAGAATATGATGTGCCTGTGTTGCTGTTACCCAATATTCTCCTTTTTACATGTCCCTCTCGTTGTTGTCCTGGCAGAGGAAACCAAAGGTCCAGCAACTCAGCAGGTAGAACTGTCAGCCTACAGAGAAAGGAAAGGAAAGGAAAGGAAATGAAGGTTAAACACTACTGACACCTCTGTAGTTCATTATATTTGTGGACACGTAGCATATGAAGCCACCTGTTGCTGGAGAGGTCCAGGTAGGTGATGTTAGGGAGAAAGAGTGCAGCATGTGCAGGCAGGCTGGACAGATGGTTATTGTGGAGACCCAGAGTTTGGAGTTGAGGCATGTCCCTGAGCCCCTCCCAGGGGAAGGACGTCAGGAGGTTCCCATCCAGTCGCAACTCTCGCAAGGCCTTGAGGTTGACAAAGCTGCTGGTGTGGATAGTTGTGATGGAGTTGTAGACCACCCATAAGAACTGCAGCACCGATAGGTTGTAGAAGGCTGCCCGGGGCAACCTGGAAATCAAGGTCTTCTCCAGACGTAGTTTGACTGTGTCAGCTGGGACATTCATAGGAACAACTAAGATTCCAGGGTCACTGCAGTGCACCAACCTGTTGTTAAACACAAGGCTGTAAGGACTATAGTCAGGAGAGATAACACACAGAACCGGCATCATCTACATCAGCTCCCAGTCTTCCTCTCATATTTTGCTGGAATATGGGTCCTTGGGCTTACTGCCTTGGGTGTGTGTGTGTGGAACACAGAGAAGTAAATAATAATATTTGGAATAATATTAGTAGAAATAGAAGTAGAAGCACTGCAGTAAGAGCTTATCTTATTAATTATTCACAGATCGATAATTTTGTTAATACCACAACAGAATCATTACGATCAGCTATTGACTCGATTGCGCCCCTTAAGAAAAAACTCATCAAACCAAACAAACAATCGCCCTGGTATAATTCTGACACTCACATGCTAAAACAGGTGTCAAGAAAATTAGAAAGAAAGTGGCCCCTGTAACCCCTCTTTGCCTAAAGAGGTCACAGGTATTAATGTTTAGTTTCAGTTTCAGTTTGGACCAGTTTCAGAAGTCTGAAGTAACGCTCATGGAGTCCAGTGTGGAACACCAACATTGAACACACTCACACATCTGTTAGCCTTCGAACTTGTATTGTTAGTCATTAACAATGAAAACATATGACAACAATCTTTAAGGCAATATGACAAAGAACAAACAGCGCGCAAAATAAAATAAAATAAGAAAATTGTGTTGGGTTCAGTTTGAATTGTCTTTTCTTTATGTGTTATGAGCTCAGTGTTTTTATTTTGTTGGGGCCCTTTAATCTTTATGTTTTTTCTGTCCTACCACACCACAGGTTTGGGAGGTAAGTTCAGTTGTGCTGCTGCATTCCTCGGTTCTGGCTCGCCATCTGGTTCTTCGGATCCAATGATCCAACCGATGTCTGGAAGCCGCCTGGTGGCTATCCAGTGCTGGTAATGGTATCCTCTCTCTGTCGTCGACTACTGGTGTCGCTGACGTCTTCTCTTTCAACGTCAATGTCACCGAATCAAATCTTCACAAAAAACCTGACCGCCGAACTTTTATCATCAGCCGTGAACTCTGTGGGTTCGACTCGCGGTGGATTCCGTCTATTTCACTCTGTTTTAACCACTTCTGGATATTTTTCTCAGGCAGAGCCTTCCTCATGCAGCCGGACGGTGCAGCTTCTCGTTCCGACCTAACTATCTACCAGAGTGCTGTGCGCAACTGCAACGCACTGCTCATGACGCACTGCTCTCTCTGCTCTGTACGGCGGAGTTAACCCTATAAATGCCAGCTATCTCTCTCTCACTCATTCACACTAAATAAACTGAGTTTTTACCCCCTTTTCTTTTAGTTTTATCACAGCTTATGAAGCCTGGGCTACAGTTTCTTTTCAGCACTGTAGCCAGGCTTACTGGAAGCCACAGCTCTATTGATCAGAGCATTCCACACTCCCTTACGAGTGATGATTTTATACATTTCTTTAATGATAAAATTATAACTATTAGGGAGAAAATACACCACTCCCAAACTATACTAAATAGTGACTTATCCGTGCAAACAGAAATAGCAAGCGCAGCACACATAGACTGCTTTACCCCAATTGACCATAGTCAGCTAAAAACAATAATTTCCTCATCTAAAGCAACAACCTGTATTCTAGACCCCATCCCAACAAAACTCTTTAAAGAAATTCTACCTCTATTGGACAGTCATTTACTAGTTATAATCAATCTGTCACTGTCATCTGGCTATGTACCATAATTTTTTAAAGTAGCTGTAATTAAACCTCTCCTCAAGAAACCAAGTCTGGACCCAGAACTTTTAAATAACTACAGGCCAATATCCAACCTTCCCTTGCTCTCAAAAATCCTTGAGAAGGTTGTCGCCAATCAGTTAAATGATTTTCTTCACACCAATAGTCTATATGAGGACTTTCAGTCAGGGTTCAGAGTTCATCATAGCACTAAGACAGTTTTGGCAAAAGTCTCAAACGACCTACTCATGGCTTCAGATAAAGGATTTATCTCTGTTCTGGTTCTCTTAGATCTTAGTGCAGCTTTTGATACTGTTGACCACCACATTCTTCTTCATAGGCTTGAACACTTAATTGGCATAACAGGAATTGCCCTAAATTGGTTTAGCTCCTATTTATCAAACAGACATCAATTTGTACAAATTAATGATAAGTTGTCACAATACGTACAAGTCAGCCATGGAGTTCCTCAAGGCTCTGTGCTTGACCCAATGTTATTTATGTTATACATGTTGCCACTAGGAAACATCATTAGAAAACACTCTTTAAATTTCCACTTTTACGCAGATGACACTCAGTTGTATATTTCAATGAAACCACACAAAACTAATCAACTACTTAGACTCCAAGCATGTCTCAAAGACATTAAAACCTGGATGAGCCAAAATTTTCTATTATTAAATGCAGACAAAACTGAAATTTTAGTACTAGGTCCTAGACACCTTAGAGAATCATTATCTAATTATATAGCCAGTCTAGATGGCGATGTCCTTGCTCCCAGTGAAACTGCCAGGAATCTGGGAGTTATATTTGATTCTGATTTATCACTCGATTCCCACATAAAACAGACCTCGAGAACTGCCTTTTTTCACTTACGCAATATTGCAAAAATCAGACATATCCTGTCTCTTAAAGATGCCGAAAAATTAATCCACGCTTTTGTCACGTCCAGGCTTGACTACTGTAACTCATTACTAGCAGGCTGCTGCAGTAAGTCCTTAAAGAGCCTGCAGCTTGTTCAAAATGCTGCTGCACGTGTATTGACCAGAACCAAGAGAAGAGAACATATCTCCCCCATATTAGCTTCACTACACTGGCTCCCTGTGAAATTTAGAATCGAATTCAAAATCATTCTTCTTACATACAAAGCTCTAAATGGTATGGCACCAACATACCTACAAAATTTAAT
>JAFBJQ010000104.1:0-89930 GCA_016785345.1 Trinectes maculatus
GTGGGGGCGGTGGGTGCGGCGACTGGATTGTCAGAGGGGGGCGCTGTGGTTCGCCACTGCTTGATCCAGTGATCCTTTAACAGTCAGGTGGAAATTTGAATTGTGGCCAAGGACAACAGTTTGAATTTTTGTGAAAAACTGTTGAGAAATGTATGTTATTGTATGTTACTGGTCAGGTGGAAATTTGAATTGTGGCCAAGGACAACAGTTTGAATTTTTGTGAAAAACTGTTGAGAAATGTATGTTGTTGTATGTTACTGATGACCTATTAAACATATTGACATGACTAGTATTGTCTGCTGTGTTTGAAAATAGTAATAAATAAATCTGACCATTCTTGTACCACACGTCAACCTGCTTGCGGGGGAAGAGTTTGGTGCTAACGTTCCTCTGCTTAAAGTCTGCTTTCTATAGGTCATATACATTACACAAGTTCCGAGGAAAAACCGGTGTGTGACTCGGTG
Organism: Trinectes maculatus; assembly: GCA_016785345.1. Lineage (NCBI taxonomy): Eukaryota > Metazoa > Chordata > Actinopteri > Pleuronectiformes > Achiridae > Trinectes > Trinectes maculatus. The sequence goes on from JAFBJQ010000104.1 coordinate 465, forward strand.
GCGTAGTGGTTACGTTACTGCTCTGTGGATACTGTGGTCGCCAGTTCGAGTCCCGCGTCCTGTAATGCGTTTCATTTTCAACATGTCACATGAATTTTATAGGTGAAATACAAGTTCCGGGCATCCATAGGTTGTCAGATTCGTTGGCGTAGTGGTTATGCTACTGATCTGGCAATGCTGTGGTCTCGTGTTCGAGTCTCGTATCTAAGTTTTAGTGTTCAACATGTCACATGGATTTTATAGGTGAAATATGAGTTCCGGGCACGATTAAATTGACAGACTTTGTGGCGTAGTGGTTATGCTACTGGTCTGGCGATGCTGTGGTCGCGTGTTCGAGTCTAGCGTCCGCCTTTGGTCTTTAGTTCCATAAAAACACACTGTGGAACTTAGATAAAACATTGGTAACATTTGGATAACAATTAACAATCAATTAAAAGAAATAAAGGAATTAAATAGATGCATAAAAGAAACACTTAGAAAAAAAACGCTTAGGGCCTAAAAAAAAAAAAAAAGGGAATACGAAAAAAAAAAACTTTTTTTATTTTTTAAAAAATTGAACAGGGTAGTAAAAGGTAATTGGATAGTGACCCCCGGCAGTCGGGCTCCACGCGACCGGCGCTTCGCGCCGGAAGAATCTTGGGAACTGCTCACGGCGCGCTTCGCGCGCCGCGACCAGTTGGAACTGGACGCAGCTCGTCTCGTCGCGGCGCGCTCGCCGCTTCGCGGCTTCGCGCACCGCGACTCGCCTCGCCTGCTCGCGGCGCTGCGCGCCGCTCGCCGGGCCTCGCTCTCCTTACCTGGCCCTCGCCTGGTCTCGAACTCGGACTCTGAGGGTTCAGGGTCGGGAGCATTACCTCTACCCTGGAGGATCCGCCCACCCACCCTACCTATATAGATCACACACAATCTCAGCGCTTGCCTCGGCTGACTGACGTCAGCGACACTGAGACAAGCTGGAAAAAGCCGGAGCTGGGGCTCGAACTGACGATGTTGGCAATAGAAACCTGCATTGGCACAATGGCCAGGTTTCTTACCGCTACGCCACGAGTGGATTGTTACCTAGGAAGACAACGTATAGGTATTCATATGTCCTATGTAGAAACAACTCTTAGTAACATTTTTGAAAGCTTCAACCANTTGTATGTTACTGATGACCTATTAAACATATTGACATGACTAGTATTGTCTGCTGTGTTTGAAAATAGTAATAAATAAATCTGACCATTCTTGTACCACACGTCAACCTGCTTGCGGGGGGAAGAGTTTGGTGCTAACGTTCCTCTGCTTAAAGTCTGCTTTCTATAGGTCATATACATTACACAAGTTCCGAGGAAAAACCGGTGTGTGACTCGGTGGCGTAGTGGTTACGTTACTGCTCTGTGGATACTGTGGTCGCCAGTTCGAGTCCCGCGTCCTGCAATGCGCTTCATTTTCAACATGTCACATGAATTTTATAGGTGAAATACAAGTTCCGGGCATCTATAGGTTGTCAGATTCGTTGGTGTAGTGGTTATGCTACTGATCTGGCAGTGCTGTGGTCTCATGTTCGAGTCTCGTATCTAAGTTTTAGTGTTCAACATGTCACATGGATTTTATAGGTGAAATATGAGTTCCGGGCATGTTTAAATTGACGGACTTTGTGGCGTAGTGGTTATGCTACTGGTCTGGCGATGCTGTGGTCGCGTGTTCGAGTCTAGCGTCCGCCTTTGGTCTTTAGTTCCATTAAAACACACTGTGGAACTTAGATAAAACATTGGTAACATTTGGATAACAATTAACAATCAATTAAAAGAAATAAAGGAATTAAATAGATGCATAAAAGAAACACTTAGAAAAAAAACGCTTAGGGCCCAAAAAAAAAAAAAAGGAATACGAAAAAAAAAAACTTTTTTTATTTTTTAAAAAATTGAACAGGGTAGTAAAAGGTAATTGGATAGTGACCCCCGGCAGTCGGGCTCCACGCGGCCGGCGCTTCGCGCCGGAAGAATCTTGGGAACTGCTCACGGCGCGCTTCGCGCGCCGCGACCAGTTGGAACTGGACGCAGCTCGTCTCGGAGCGGCGCGCTCGCCGCTTCGCGGCTTCGCGCACCGCTCCTCGCCTCGCCTGCTCGCGGCGCTGCGCGCCGCTCGCCTGGCCTCGCTCTCCTTACCTGGCCCTCGCCTGGTCTCGAACTCGGACTCTGAGGGTTCAGGGTCGGGAGCATTACCTCTACCCTAGAGGATCCGCCCACCCACCCTACCTATATAGATCACAGACAATCTCAGCGCTTCCCTCGGCTGACTGACGTCAGCGACACTGAGACAAGCTGGAAAAAGCCGGAGCTGGGGCTCGAACCGACGATGTTGGCAATAGAAACCTGCATTGGCACAATGGCCAGGTTTCTTACCGCTACGCCACGAGTGGATTGTTACCAAGGAAGACAACGTATAGGTATTCATGTGTCCTATGTAGAAACAACTCTTAGTAACATTTTTGAAAGCTTCAACCACTTCTCTCTTTCAGTATATATCTTAATATATTCATTAAAGCAGATAAAAACTGAATCTAATTCATGTTTAAACAACAACTGAGACTTGAGTCATTTTGACAGGAGAGATTTTATTGTAGAGAAATCCAAAGTAGGACGAGCAAACACCATCATCACCATCACCATCAGAGATTTGCTCGCGGGCTCCCTCTACGACAACAGCCTTGTACAGCCCAGCTTTGTAACGCGTGCATTTGTTGTTAAACATTCCATCCTCACAATAACAGTAACACATAAGAAACAAGTTGCAGAGCACTGTGAACCTTGAAGCCCAGATCTAGTCAAAGGCTTTACTGCCACTATCTGTTTCTGCTTCTTCGTCATATTTATAGTGTGTGATTTGCAAAATACCTGTCATAGCCTACATCACGTATCACAGGGTATCACAGGGTGACAGTGCCCGTTGTTTGGTTGCCTGTCCCTGGCAATACAGAAAAAAATATTCTATTGTTAAGCCCACGATGAACGTTAAAACACGCCGAACCATATGTCCTGTATCATAGCTACATGTATGACCTTTGCAACAAGAAATAAGTAAAAATTAGTTCAGTATTCAGTGAAATATGATAAATTACATGCGCTGACAGTTCACTCACAGCTTACGTCGAGTGCAGGGGACCGCTCCAAGATGGCGGCCCCACGTCAGCGCCAATACTGCCTATTTGCGGTATATGCGGTGTGTACTCTATTATGTCTATGTTTAAGCTAGGTAAAGTAGCAAGACCATACTTACAGTGAAGCGCTGATCAGGTGAGCGCCAACACTTCCTGTTCCGGTATCCAGCGCACAAACGGAAATGCTGATTTTAGTTTGCTGCCATCCTGTGGTGAAACGTGTAGTTACTACTACACGTGTAGTTACTACTTTGAACCACAGGAGGGCAGCTATGTAACACTACCGTAAACGATTAAAATATAACAGGAAACATGTTCACAGTCTTTAAACCTGCCAATATCAGATTTCAGATTATCTATTATTATAGACCCTTCATTAAATCAAACGCACCGATCCCAATAGCAATCGCTGTGTTTCACCCACTGTTTCACTTCCCCTTAAATCCAACTCAGCCCGGAAACAATCAATCACACCAATCATGACGTCAGCGACTGCGAGCCTCGATACACCTTCAGTTCCAAAGTTCAAACACCTACATGGGGCAAATGGTGGATTGATTCTCCTCAATTCCAGGTCGCTTTCGGAAAAGACATTCCATATCTCAAAAAGCTTACCTGGTTCAATAAAGGTTCAGGAAAATAACGAATATTTGCCTTCATGACTACTAATTGGCCAGACAAGACACGGGTTTTGGTGCGTGGCTGACTCCTACTCGTCTTACAGTGTTATTGTTTCTTTCAACATTGGTTACAACGTCGCCCTCCCGCCATGGAGGACTCAAAATGCCCAAAAACAACTAAATACACCCTCAGACGTCATTAGGGGGAACATGTCCCCAGCACTATTCAAACGGTCATTTTAGTCCAGTGCAGTTTTTACCTTCCAAAATAATGCTACGCTAAAGGCAACAGAAACGCTTCCCCACTAAAAATTAGTTCGGGATTCAGTGAAATATGATAAATTACATGCGCTGACAGTTCACTCACGGCTTACGTCGAGTGCAGGGGACCGCTCCAAGATGGCGGCCCCACGTCAGCGCCAATACTGCCTATTTGCGGTACATGCGGAGTGTACTCTATTATGTCTATGTTTAAGCTAGGTAAAGTAGCAAGGCCGCATACTTACAGTGAAGCGCTGATCAGGTGAGCGCCAACACTTCCTGTTCCGGTATCCAGCGCACAAACGGAAATGCGGATTTTAGTTTGCTGCCATCTTGTGGTGAAACGTGTAGTTACTACTACACGTGTAGTTACTACTTTGAACCACAGGAGGGCAGCTATGTAACACTACCGTAAACGATTAAAATATAACAGGAAACATGTTCACAGTCTTGAAACCTGCCAGTATCAGATTTCAGATTATCTATTATTATAGACCCTTCATTAAATCAAACGCACCGATCCCAATAGCAATCGCTGTGTTTCACCCACTGTTTCACTTCCCCTTAAATCCAACTCAGCCCGGAAACAATCAATCACACCAATCATGACGTCAGCGACTGCGAGCCTCGATACACCTTCAGTTCCAAAGTTCAAACACCTACATGGGGCAAATGGTGGATTGATTCTCCTCAATTCCAGGTCGCTTTCGGAAAAGACATTCCATATCTCAAAAAGCTTACCTGGTTCAATAAAGGTTCAGGAAAATAACGAATATTTGCCTTCATGACTACTAATTGGCCAGACAAGACACGGGTTTTGGTGCGTGGCTGACTCCTACTCGTCTTACAGTGTTATTGTTTCTTTCAACATTGGTTACAACGTCGCCCTCCCGCCATGGAGAACTAAAAATGCCCCAAAACAACAAAATACACCCACGGACGTCATTAGGGGGAACATGTCCCCTGCACTATTCAAATGGTCGTTTTGGTCCAGTGCAGTTTTTACCTTCCAAAATAATGCTACGCTAAAGGCAACAGAAACGCTTCCCCACCAGGAATCGAACGAGAGGACACTCATATCGGAACCCGAGTCTTAACGCACTAAGCTGTCTGTCCACTATCATAGCATCAGTGTTACATCTCGCTTCTATAGGCTCCTATAGGTGTGGATCATACTCATTTTTAGAACTATGGCACATACTGCATTAATTCATATATGAAATCGTTCACTTTATTACCTACACTTGTCAAGGCTGTGTATTACAATGTGTTGTTTGGACTTTGAATTTCTGGACTACTTTTTTTCATGAAAAGAATACGTTTTATATGGTGATTGGTTTTTCTAACAAGAAGAAATAATAACTATAGTAAGAACCTCCATCTATAAAAAAACACCCATGTGCATGATTTGATTTCACTTTAAATGTTCTTTCACGCCGATTTTAAAATGTGATTTTAAAGTCAGAAAATTACATTTGAAACTGTCAAAATTTCATGAACAAGTGATGGATGAACATGGTTCAATCTTACAACACAATTCTTTCAATGAACAATTTTATATGCAGTGGTTGATAAAAAATATCCTCTCATTCAAATGTGCAGATAGTCTTACAAGATAAACATATTGGACAAATGCTAATTTTTATTTTATTGTCAACATACTCTGTACACATGTAGTTAGTACTTTAAAGCACAGGAGGGCAGCAAGCATTCCGGTTCGGAAAAATATATAAAATAAGGATAAATAAACCATTAGACAAGGGGAAAATTCTAAGTCGGAGTATTAGGGCCACATTGAAAAAAAATACAGACTGAGATTAAAGTCGTACATTTACGAGAAAAAATTTGTTAAATTACGACAATAAAGTCTTGCGTTCAAAAAACGTATTAATGTTCAGTGTTTAAAATGCCACAAAACAAGTGAAAAATGTTTCAGTTCACGATTCAGTCCTGACACAGTTCAGAGTTCATCATGAGGACGCATTTGGAAATCTCCAGACTGACCCTCTCCTCTGCAGATCAGACAGCAGCGCGACTTCAATCAGAAGTCTCCAGCTAAAGCGTCACTGTGTTTAAAAGGCATCTGTGACAAATTAAAAAAACAACACAGGCAGAAAAGATGCAGGTAATAGAAATGTTAAACATGAAAATAAGGAAAAGGACAATAAAGGAAATAATGTTATGTTTAGATCTGTCTCTTGTGTCTCTTCCACACCTGCAGCAGACCCTTACCAGTCCTGGGGATTGTCATGGTGTCATGGTGATGTGATCTGAGAAGTCTTTCCATGTTAACAAGAACCGGGCGGAGATGCCGGTGTGAAGATGGAAACGTACAACTGCGTGGTAGGAGATTTCAGACGACGAGGGACGGAAATTAAAATCATTCAGTTTTCACGTTTTTCAAAAGCAATTAACAAATTAAAAATTAAAAATTACACATTCATGAAGACAATACAACATCACATCAATATGAAATGGTAAATTACAAAAGACAGCATCATTAAGATTAAAAAATGAAATGTTTCTGTATCTTAGCGAATACTTTAACAAATGTTAAAAGTATATTTATCTTAGAATAAATATAATGAATGATCAACATTATTTACTTCGAAAGATTAGATGAGTTTTTACACTATTGAGAAACAATCTTAAGTCTATCCAGCTGTAACTTTCATTCTTCCCACACAGTGAAAGACATATGTCATATAATGACAAGGTGGTCTATTGTCATTATTATTGACTGAATATGAGTACAGTGACCAAACACAGGTTAGCACTTGTAGGTATACCACCAGTAAACACCTGTCTCATACGATGGGGCTTCTTGATTATTTTTTTCCTGTACATTTTAAATTCAAGACGTAGACATGGAGTTTTTGCGTTTTAAACATAATGGATTTCTTGTGTAATATGTAAAATGTATTTTTTGAGTGAATTAAAGAATCCAGTGTGAGGACATCATCTGTTGATGTGACTTTGTACTTATGCCTGAGGCCATGGGTGGTATAATTAAAGCCTGTTGCGCACAACAAACCCACATTTGTTCTGTATTACTGAAATAATTGGTTTACCCTGACGTAATCATATTTAGAAACTGCACGCTGCGCTATCAGGTGTGACCCACCAATCCACCACTTCACATGATGTCAGAGGTTATAGGTCACATGCTGTCGAATGACGACAGACTTTTACTCTGACATTTAAAGGCCTTGTCTGCCCTCAGGCTTCCAACCACACGTGCACACTCTTTTTAAAATAACAATAATATAATAATGACTGATTTACACGACTGATCCAAACCACAAAAGCACCAGGCCTCAGACAATACAGATAATGTACGGTTGGTGAGGTGTGGATTGATCAAATGTAATTTTAATATGGTTATCAGCTTAGCAAGTTGACCTACTGTGACACATTAGCTCGAAATACAAGGGGCTACAGGGGAAACTGGTTTTAATTCTGATCTTCTAGTTATGTATTTTTCAACCTCTTTTCAACAATTTTTACATCATAAAAATCACACAGCACACCATCGACCAAAATGTTACTAACTCTGCAGCTTAAAACAGTATAAATAATGTTTATACTCACTCACAGTGTGAAACCTGTGCCGGTTTAGATGAACACAAAGCTGTGTATGTCCTGGCAGGAACTGAAGAAAGACACACATGTTGCTCTTCTTCAGCAGCTCTTAGCCTCTCTGTGTTTTTACTTTTTATGGAATGGATGGTCATGGCTGAAAAGATCTGCTCACAGACGTATGTTGTGGAAAACGGGAGCAATTGGAGAAATAGCGGTTGGTCTGAATGTGGAACTGTTCTGATGCGTCCAGACCCATTTCCTCTCCTGTTGTTGTTGTTGTTTTTCCGGTAATGGCTGCCAAAACAGGATGTTTTCTCTGATGACGTCTCCGTCCACAAAACGCACATTGGCCAAACCATATATCTATGGGCGTTTATATATATATCTATGGGCCAAACATCCACAGACTATACCGGCTGTGCGCGACACTTTACGGCAGTTGCGCGACGTCGGCGCAAGGTACGGCAGTAGACACTAGCGAGGATGCGCCACAGTACAGTGTACATATGAATGACCATAGTACACCTTTGTTCCATGTATTCTAGGCTGAGCTGTTCCGACATAGACAAATAACTATTGACAACTGAATTTGTTTTTGAAATTTTATTCAAGCAAAGAATGGTCTACAATGTCAACTAGTATACATATTATATATTTCAACGAGAGGCGTTTTACAGTTTCTGTCCCATATTACAAAGACAAGGACATTGTTTGGTTAATTATTAAAATGAGTTCATTCTGAATACATGGATTATGCAAGTAAATGTAGCTCCTTGCAAAAGCACCAGAGAAATTCTCATAAGGAACACAAATATTAAGTATTGTCACACTACAACATTGCACTCAGGCTTCATAATTTATATATGTATAAAAAAACAATATTGCCATGTAAGACCATAAAATATCTACCAAAGGCACCAAGAGTGTGAGGCCAACATTTCATATTTAGTTCACAGTGATTTGAAATCATGGATTTCAGCAGAGCGACTGAAACCTTTTAGGCCATATGGTAACAATGTGAGCTCCAGACTGGGCTTGGATCTTGCATCAGAAAGAAGCTTTACATTTCCTGCGATTGGTTTGTCATTTTTATAAAGTCTGATGCAGATCCATCATTACTCAAGAGCTTACACTTGGTCAGATGCTTGTTAGGCGTGCTGGCAAAGACTGAGGAACTCCTCCCGGGTTTTGGGGTCATCGAGGTAAATTCCCAACATGGTGCTCGTCACTGTGCGGCTGTTCATCTTCTGGACACCACGCATGACCATACACATATGCCTGTTAACCATAAACACACATAGCGTATTATAACTGCAGAGGGATCTCAAATTGGTTTTATGCATTAATGTCTGTTTACAGGCCTGGGGGTGTGCCGCACAAATGAAAAAGAGTCCATTATGGCACAATGTCTGGATGACGATCATCTTCTCACACTAATAAGCTATAGCACAGTGAGTGTGTACTTACGCTGCTTCAATAACCACAGCTACGCCTTTTGGCTGTAGTGCCTCAGATATTCCCATCGCAATCTGCTTGGTCAGACGCTCTTGAACTAAATGATAACAAAAGAAATCAGCATATGTAAACAGGATGCTGGTCAAATTTGACTTTAAATCATCAGGAAAGTGTGAATTGTAATATGAAAACACTGTCAATCTAGTACTATATCTTTGATAGCTTACCCTGAAGCCTCCGACTGAAGATCTCCACAATCCTGCCAAGCACAAACCAAAGAAAGCAGATAGAACTAATTAGAGATCAGGTGTAGTATGATTAAACTTTTATAAACACTGGCATCAGTCCCTGACCGCTGGTCCCCACTCTGCCCTTCCACCAGTGTAGACCACATATGTCAAAGTCAAGGCCCGCGGGCCAGATCCGGCCCGCGAATTGATTATCTATGGCCCCCTGGATGATATTTAATTACTATTAGAACCGGCCCGCAGGTCAGAGCCACCCGCTGGAGTTTTGCACGCACCAACACTACATTTCCCACAATGCAACGGTAGCCCGCGAAGTCACTGCAGCGCGCACAAGCGGCTTCATTATTCATCAGCAGTCAGAGCAGAGATCAACTTTCTGATACCCCCCCCTCCTCAAAAATGGCTAAACGTAAGGTGGACGCTGAGAACAGGGGTAGGATCATAGAGCAGCACAATAATACATTTTCAGTTTACTGTATAATGCATGCACTTTTATTTATGCATTTATCTTGATATTAAGAAGCATATTTTGTTTTTAAAAACAATTACATTTTTTGCTGTTTGGCTGTTGAAAATGTTTTTCCTTGAAGTTACTGACAGAGCCATAACAAAATATTGCCTTATTCATTTAATCGTTAAATAATATACACTGTGTTAGGTCTTGGTTCAATAGGCTATGTGCAATCATTTCAATATGTTTTAATAAACATTGAACCAGTCCGGCCCTCGGCTTATAGCAAATTTGTTTTTTTGGCCCTCAGTGTGTTTGACTTTGACATCCCTGGTGTAGACCCTTTATCTGTCTATGATTCACCTAACTAAAAAAACAACAGTGACTGTTACTGTAATCCTGGAATAGTGTGTCCAGAGAGGTGCAACATTTTAGACTGAGAGGGAGACAGGCCGTAATAATAACTGGTGATTCCCACAGGTCAGTGGGGATTTTCTCATGGTTCGAGAGAAGAGAGAGTTTAGACTTGTGTCTGTGAGTGTGCTTGATGGGGGGCCTAGATTATGGCCAGTGGGCTTAGAGACTAAGCCTCCAGGTCAAAGCACTGAGATAACAGAAGAATGCAGCCACCCGGTACTAACACCAGAAACATACAGCCACAATGACAGCAGGGGTTGGTGTGTGTGTATATATGCGTGCCTATGCATCTTTGTGTGATGTGAGTGTGTCTGTGTGTTGTGTTACCTTGCCAACTTGCTCAGTCCCACCACTTTTTTGTTGGGGATATACCCAATGTGAACCTGGATAGAAATCAAACATTATGAGTAAATGAGTAAATTGCTAAACTTAGAACCTCACACATATATGTTCATCACCATCAGTTACATATTTGGTTTAAAGATAATCCCATAACATATAGTTTCATAAATTACAGACAGCAGACTCACTCACCTTGCCAAAGAAGGGCACCAAGTGATGCTCGCACAGTGAGAACATGTCAATGTCCTTCACAATCACCATCTCGTCGTGATCTTCATCGAATATGGCATCATTTAGGATGTCTGTATGCAAAGAAAACCACAGATATGTGCTTTTAGATATAACCTGAATGACTGCTGAAAATAATTGGTGAGTGTGATGGAAAATTTATCTGTAATGTGTTGAGCCATGTAGGAGGGTGACAGGAAAGGCTGGTTCCTGTTATCTTCACTGCTATAATCAGTTGTCTTTACTCTTTTGATAAATAATTTCCATAACATGAGTTTGCAAATAGACTACTTCTAGAGTTTCTGAGAAGTTTCCATTGTGAATAGCGTTGCAATATCTTATCTTGTGAAATATAGTGTATACTGTTGTACACATATAATATATATATAGTATATTCTGGGATACTCTGTGGTATTCCAAGCTGACATTTTCATCCTAAATCACCACATATTGACATTTGAGGATTTAAACTGTTGCTGATTTTTTTTGGACTAATTGCTAATCAATAGTTGCTGACAAACTAATGCATCAATTAAGTGACTACAATTAACTAAACTCACGAAAAAAACCACACCACAGGTTTCAATATTTGCTGTGTAAATTATCCAGCTTGAGTTGTTTGCTTGTTTACTATAGTACTTATATATAGCATATATAAATGGTCTATATGTAATGTGTAAAGTTCCAAATGTTCCATAGTTTGACACGATGTAATACGTGGTTTATTATTAACAGTCGAGCATCTATCCTTCAGTGTGGACCGGATGACTCACCGTCGACGGTTTCGTGATAGCCCTTGGTGAGGAACTGCATGGCCTTGGCGGCGCGCAGCGGGGTGCGCAGCAGCCCCTGTCGGTCTGTGTCCTCCCCGAGCTCCCGCAGGATGCTGGTGTAGGCGGACTGCAGCGCAGGTAAGCGGGACATGTCCTCGGCTTCTTTGCGGGACGTCTCGAGCTTGCAGTGCACGAGGGACGTTTTGATGCGGTCCACGTTGGTCTCGTTGACATTTCCGTTGCAATGGCCGTTCATTGTCGGTTCGCGTTGTTTGGCTGCAAAAAAGGCAAGAGGAGGAGGATTGAGGAGCTGGTCGAGATCCTGTTGCTCAGTAACCCTGCAGGTCTGTGGAGTCTCCACTGGCGCCGGTGGTTTTATAGAGCCAATACCAGCCACCACGTGCGCACCACCTACGTCAAAACAAAGAGTTTCGTCAACACAAGGGTGAAATGTCAACACAAAGCAGCCCTCGCCCACACCGAGCAGACCGTGCAACCGATTTTCTCTGCGTCCCTCTTATCTCCCACACATGAGTCCTGATTCTTTGACTTCAACAGAAAGCAGACAAACCGCTCTCTTACACACAGCAGCAGGCTCATGACTGCACGTGGAGTCATGAGCCATGAGTGGAAAACATGAGGTAGACTGTGAAAAGTCAAGTGGAAAACACTCAGCAGCGTGATCTGGTGCACAGAGAGAGGACTGGACTTCATCCCCATGTGCCTTTCCCAGGAAATACAAGATCATGTCTAATGGGAGTCAGAACAGGAGGATTAGATGGATTAAACCACAGGCACCCAAGACCTGAAGGAGTCTGAACTAATCATGATTAACATGGTCATGGGAGTTTGACTCCAGAGCTCTCAACGTACACATGCTTGCAAGGCTAATAGGTTACAGAATAAATGGAATATGTATGTAATATCCATTCACTGCTTATTATTATTGATTACTGATTATTATTTATATTCACTGCTGATGAATGGTTTGCATATTGTTCTATGGCCCCATTGTATTTTCTACTAAAGATATGATACGTATGCTGATTTTGGAGTCTTTGTAAAGAGCTGTCTGCACAAATTGTTTTTCTATGGTAGTAGTCTGATAAACTCACCCTGGTAAAACCTGCTACTCCTGACTGATTTAATACATTTACATAAGACAGCTGCTTATCTTGAATCACGCAAACTTCAGCCCTGTCACATGCCTTCTCATACTCTAATTTACAATCGCTGAATGAAGTGTGATCTGACACGGCCTCAACAGCAGGCCATGTCTGATTTTAATGCTCTGTAACAGATAACATTACTCATGCAGGTTTCAGGGAATCATTCAGGTCACGCGTACTTTCACAGGCAAGCATGACATGTGTCTTATATGCAGCACGCAAATACCTTTGTTGTTTCATCTCAAATATGCAGACGCTCCCAGTGTGTGCTTATTGAATTTAAATTGGATTGGTGTATTTAACTGTAGTTCTGAATACCAAATGTGTCTAGCTTACCCACTGCAGAAATCCTTTTTTTCAGCATAATGGTAGTGAAACTACAGTTTGTGGCATATGGAATACTGCTAAAATATAATCAGTGACTAGCGACTAATGACTGATGGTTGAAAATGGTTTAAATGAAAATGGTTTAAATTGAAATGTGTACAAAAGCTTCATTCTGCCATATTTATAATGATTTAAGAACACAATCGCTCTCTCGAGGCACTTACTGTATATAATGGCATAATTTTAAGAGAAAAGGAACATGTAAAGGGCGGGTTGGTTTCCTAAACAGAAAGAAAATCAAGTCTATGTAAATAGTAGCTTTTAACAATGTATGTCGTGTTTTATCAACATCTTTAACTTCAGCCGTGTTTCCATGGGAACGTGCTACGATGACATGACGCAGTTTCCTGCCGCTCCACAGCAGTGGCGCGAGATTCCAGCATGGCGGTGCAGCCGAAGCAGAACCTGTCCATGGACAGTGCAGCCGAAAATGGCTTTTTGAACTTCTTTTTCTCTATGCCGGAGAAACCCGACACCACGTTTAGAATATTCGACCGTAACGACTACTACACTGTTCACGGGAAAGACGCCATATTCGCGGCGAAGGAAGTTTTCAAGACGAATGGTGTCATCAAATATTTGGGCTCAGGTATACTAGCATCTGTAGCCTAGCTAACATGTAGCTAGCAAACGCTTGCAAACTGGTGGCGTTTCAGCTTAGCGTGCGCCTTATGTTTATTCGTGTGCAGCAGTCATCAGACATTAACGTCCGTCGCGATCATTGCATGACTCGTTAGTCATTTATATCAATATCTGTACACAAACTTTGCGTCATCTAAGACAACTTTGACAGTTTGGATTAGTTCTCTCTAAGCCTGTGACAAGTACTTTTTGTTCATTGTTCACAGTGAACAGTGTTTATTTAATCTGATCGGCTTTAATGTTATCAAACCTCCTCTTTTCAAAAGTCTAAAGTGAGAAGATTTTTATTAGTTTGTAAAACTGTCTAAAAAGGAGATGCATGGATAATAATTACTTTAAATAAATAAACAAGCTAATTTTAGCTTAACACAAATACGAATGAGAAGAGTTGTTGCAGCAATCAATGTGTGCGTGTTGGTCAACAGGAAGTCGCAAGCTGGAGAGCGTTGTCCTGAGCAAGCTGAACTTTGAGGCCTTCGCTAAAGACTTGCTGCTGGTGAGGCAGTACAGAGTAGAAGTGTATAAGAACCACAGCAAGAGCAGCAAGGAGCACGACTGGAGGATTGAGTACAAGGTATTGTATTTACTATCAAGTGGTGTCATTGTGATTGTTGACAGTACAAAGACAGTAGGGTGACAACAGTTTTGCATAGGTGCTCTATATGTATATGAACTAACAACTTAATATATGTCCTGGAAGTCATGTCAAATGCATTTTCCATCTTGTCGCTTTCTACCACACTCAGGCCTCTCCAGGAAACTTGACTCAGTTCGAGGACATTCTGTTTGGCGGTGGATCCGGAGCAGAGGGCTGTGCTGGTGTTGTAGCTGTTCGCTTTGCTACAGGAGCCGATGGACAACGTGTGGTCGGTGTCGGCTATGTTGATGCAGCCCTGAGAACTATGGGAGTGTGTGAGTTCCCAGACAATGAGAATTTCTCCAACCTGGAGTCCCTGCTTGTCCAGCTCGGCCCCAAAGAATGTCTCCTAGCACAAGGTGAAGGCAATGCTGACAATAAACTACGAGAGGTAGGCTTCTCACAGCTGAGCTCAGTGCATCTTTACATATTCCTATAAGGGCGATCCAACAAATAAAGGCAAGAATGTATATGAGGCATTGTTAAGACATGGTGGTAGCATCCATACAGTATGCCTGTGTGTGTATATGAGTAAGCAGAGACAGTCATTAATACATGTCTATATTAAGAACCTATGAAAGATTTGAGAAACTGTCATTGTGCGGGTATAACATGAAGTATTGTGTGATGGTTTTATTTCATTTACCTGACCTACCTGACTCCTATGATGCTATGTGTAGGTGGTAAAGCGTGGCGGGATGCTGGTCTCTGACAGGAAGAGGGCAGAGTTCAGTAGCAAGGACATGGTCCAGGACCTCAACAGACTCCTAAGAACAAAGAAAGGAGAGACAGCAGGCAGCAAAACACTGCCAGAGCTGGACAAACAGGTGAACAGGAGAAAACGACACATGTTTACCATTAAGGACAACAAAGTAAAAACACTGGGGGAATATAACCTTAGTGAATATAACCTATAAGTGAATACCAGTGCAAGAGCTTTCTTTTTCCGGTACAAGTCCTCCACATCACACATTTTTCCATGAACATGGAGCAGTAGAGTCAGAATCCTGTTCATAGGATCTTACAAATAATAGCAAGTAAATGAAAGATTTGTGATGCTTTGTTGGGCTGTATAACTAAGATCTTAAAAAGTAACCTGCATGAAACATTTGACAGAGTCCCTGTGTGTGGTTTCATTCACAGGTGGCTATGTCCTGCTTGGCTGCAGTAGTTCATTTTCTTGAGCTGCTCTCTGATGAATCCAACTTTAACTCCTTCAGCCTGACAACTCTGGACCTGGGTCAGTACATGAGACTGGACAATGCTGCAGTGAGAGCTCTTAACCTCTTCCAGGTCAGTGACTGGGACCAAGTCAGATCGTTCACTCTAACCCCAAGTGGTGCTAAGCCACACGAGATGTTGTAACTGACTACCTAAAACTACAAATAAATGATGCAGTGCCTTTTCTTCAGCTGCAGTATGTATGTACAGAAGCAATGTAAGATGTCTTATTATAAGCTAAGGGACTGAAACAGACCACGTGAACTGTGTCCTTTAGGCGTCACCGGAGGACACCAGCAGAGCTCATTCACTGGCTGGTCTGCTGAACAAGTGCCGTACACCCCAGGGTCAGCGGCTCGTCAACCAGTGGATCAAGCAACCTCTCATGGACAAAACCAAAATAGAGGAGAGGTAATAAGACGTGTGCTAAGAATTAGCTGCTAAAATGAAACTGAAATCTAATTCTTTCTTTACCTCTGCTTCTTCTCAGATATTTTTGCATTCAGTAATTTCAGTTTCAGCATTTGGATCACAGTCCTCATGAGG
This sequence comes from Trinectes maculatus, assembly GCA_016785345.1. NCBI lineage: Eukaryota > Metazoa > Chordata > Actinopteri > Pleuronectiformes > Achiridae > Trinectes > Trinectes maculatus. The sequence goes on from JAFBJQ010000104.1 coordinate 16,586, forward strand.
ATTAGATTCTCCCCTTAATCAATATTAAAATAATAAAATATAATTTTTTGAAAAATTTTGGTTTATCAATTTAATTTTCTGATAACTGAGTTATGATTCGCTGAGCAAAATTTATAGTTGTAGATGTAGATGAGTGCTTTTGCTATCAAAAAAACAGTTGAATCAAAAGGACAGGTTTTGAGGATTGTCTGCACATATTTGTGTGGGAACTCACAGGTTGGACCTTGTGGAGAGCTTTGTGTGTGACTCAGAGCTCAGGCACACATGTCAGGAGGACTTGCTGCGACGGTTTCCTGATCTTCACCGCCTGGCCAAGAAGTTCCACCGTCACACTGCAACACTGCAGGACTGCTACCGCGTCTACCAGGCAGTCAGCCAGATACCTGCCCTCATCACAGCACTGGAAGGATACTCAGGTACACAAACCTACTGCAGTTTACTGTAAATGTTCTCCTCTGATAAAACCTAGCTGTTTCATATTCATTTAGTATTGACGCCTAAAAGTCTTACATAATAATGACAGGAAAAAGACTTAATCATCAATTCATCAGTATGAAATCATCAAAATGAAAGTTTGTTTAATTTTAGCATAAAGACAAGAAGCACTCTGCCTTTACAATGCTCAGTTAAACCCTGGTGAAGCAGAGTTCATAATCCCTGATACATATGTGTGTGCACACACAAAGAAACATAACTTACAATTTTATCACCAATTTGCTTCTGTGGGTTTATTGTAGGCAGCTATGAGATTATGCTGGGGGCAGTGTTCATTTCCCCTCTCAGAGACCTGCAGGCAGATTTCACCAAGTATCAGGAGATGATTGAAACCACTCTGGACATGAACCAGGTGTGAACTTTAACATTTCTGCACTGGTTTGGAAGAGAAGAATCGTTACCTATGAACGATGAGTTCATCTCTTCTTAGACGTTGTGTTCTCAATGCAGATTGACCACCACGAATTCCTGGTGAAGGCGTCGTTTGACACAGTGCTAAGCGAGCTTAGAGAAAAGATGGATGCACTGGACAAGAACATGCAGGCTGTGCTGAACAGTGCAGCCAGAGAACTGGGTGATTACACAGACACATACACACACACATACACTCACAGAAAACATTAAGAACAAGAACAAGATAAATTGAAATAAGTCTGTGACTTTATGTTTCGTACAGCAGGGCATGACTGCACGCGCACATAGCTGATGACTTTTGTTTAAAGATGTGGTGTGATTAAAATGCCAAAGCAAGTTAATTACACCATGTAGTCATCATGTGATATAGAGAACGTTTTTATGTAATAACTTTTTCATATCCCACCAAATGAGGGAGATATAACATTCAAATGAATGCCTTTAATATTGTGTAAAATAAAAACAGAAATGCAGTGTGTGGAGTCCTAAAGGAGTCGGATGTACAGATGTTTCCATGTGCAGTTTTCCGAGATGGTGTCTTGGTTCATTGTCCTTAAACGCTGCAAGATAATTGTTTATTTACACTTAGATGTTTGAATTTCAGTTTTAAATCTACCTTGGTCTCTCAGGTTTAGAAGCTGGTAAGACAGTGAAGCTGGAGTCAAACGCCATGTTGGGCTTTTACTTAAGAGTCACCTGCAAGGCAGAGAAGGGTCTGAGGAACAACAAGAAGTTCACCACGCTGGACGTTCAGAAGAACGGAGTGCGTTTCACAAACAGGTCTGTGTCATTGTGTCACACTCTTCGTATTAGCCTCAGATTATTTTTGCTCTCTCTGTCAGCTGATGGTGAGCACTATTGCATGCACACATTCTCATGTCCACAGTAAATTGAGCTCTCTGAATGAGGAGTACATCAAAAGCAGGGAGGAGTATGAGGAGGCCCAGAATGCCATTGTCAAAGAAATCATCAGCATTGCCTCAGGTGATGACTCATCACATGCAGCTCATCGTGTCTCATTAGCATGACATTGATTTGACAAAATGACTATGTTTAAGCTACATGGACATTATGAATTACATAGAATTTAGCTTTACCTGACCTTTGGGAATTGATTTCATTCGCATTTCCAACAAATGTCAGATTTGTACAGTGCTTTGAACATTTAGCGTGAAAATGTAGTCAGATGGTTTTCTTTTATTGGAAATCAGTTGTTTGTAAAGCTGCACACACTGCAGCTTTCTCTCTGGGATAATTCATTTCAAGTGTTGAACTCACCAGGTTATGTGGAACCACTCCACACATTGAGTGACGTGATAGCTCACCTGGATGCAGTGGGGAGTTTTGCTGTGGCATCTGTCTCTGCTCCTGTGCCATATGTCCGGCCTCGCCTGTTAGATGACAGCTGCAGACGTATGGAGCTGCTGCAGGCCAGACACCCCTGCATGGAGACAGATCCAGACACCAGCTTTATACCAAATGACATCATCTTTGTCAAAGGAGAGACGAACTTCTATATCATAACTGGTAAAAAGAGGCTTTGCAGGAAACATGCACAGACATAAAACAATTTTAGGAAGAACTATCCACATTTGTCCCCAACTTGCTTATAAGCCTGCCAAAAGTCTTGCTCTCTTTTTTGTTACAGAATAAGAAGCTTTGCATAATTTATCTTGAACATTTATGGAGATGCAGTACTAAATCACTGGGATACTCAATCTCAGTTTAATTTTGGTGTGTGTTTTTTCTTTTTGATACATCCTCCTCTGCATAACCAAAAGCTTTCTTTTTGTCTTTAGGACCAAATATGGGAGGCAAGTCGACATTCATCCGGCAGGTGGGTGTGATCGCCCTGATGGCTCAGATTGGCTGCTTTGTGCCATGCGAGAAAGCAGAACTTAGTGTGTTTGACAGCATCCTGGCAAGGGTGGGAGCTGGGGACAGCCAGTTGAAAGGTGTGTCCACCTTTATGTCCGAGATGTTGGAAATCGCTGCCATTCTACGGTAGGAACCGCACACGCTCACACACACACTTACAACAAAACCAAGTGATACAAGCCTGTTTTTCTCCACGTTTCTTTCCCTCTAGCTCGGCCACCGAAAACTCACTGATCATTATAGATGAGCTCGGCAGAGGCACTTCCACGTACGATGGCTTCGGTCTGGCCTGGGCCATCAGTGAGCACATAGCCTCCAAGATCAGGGGATTCTGCTTGTTTGCCACACACTTCCACGAGCTGACGGCGCTAGCAGCACAAGAGCCCACCGTTCACAACCTACATGTCACAGCCCTAACCTCCCACGACACGCTCACCATGCTATACAGAGTCAAAGCAGGTACAACAGCACATTAACACTGGAATTTACACATGGTAGTTAGATGATAGTTGGATTTATTAATTTACACTCTTAACAGCCATGGAATATTTAACATTGCTCATTCACTTACTATACCTATGTGGTAGTATCATTAAGTGATGGATAAAGGATAATGTCTTAAAGATGCTCTTATTTAAGCATTGCATCTAATTTTCCATGTATGCATTCTAGGCATATTTCACAATGACATGGGCCTACCTGCATTTTCAGGTGTGTGTGATCAAAGTTTTGGTATCCATGTGGCTGAGCTGGCTTCTTTTCCACCATCGGTGGTTGCTGTAGCGAAGGAGAAGGCAGAGGAGCTGGAGGAGTTCCAGGAACCGGCAGGAGAGAAGTTGATGCAGGATGAAGAGCCTGCAGCCAAGAGAAGACGGACAGACAAACAAGTAATCAATTTCCCCTACCTAGTATCCTGCTGTCATCACAAATAAGATATATGATCACACATAAATACGTTCGTTACACTGTCTGCACAGTTGACATATGGGGTACAGGGTTTAAGAGATGACCCACTGCTAAGTGACAAACTTTGTATTGTTAGTCATGTGTTGGAAACGGCTCTTCTAATGTGTATATCCTTTGGAAATTCTAGGTCATTTTACTGGGTTGAACACTGTCGTGTGACTGCTTAGCGAGACTATTGTTTAGACAGGGAGATTGAATTTGCTTTGGATAGGACTCTGAGGTGAAGGATTTCACACGAAAAATTAAACCCACTGATGAGGCTCAGGGTTAATTATTAATTAAAAATAACTCCTGACCTAGTTTTTAAAAAAAGCAAATGCCCTCTCTTTTCGTCAGGTGGGGGAAAACCTAATCCAGGACTTCCTCGAAAAGGCGAGGTCACTTCCTGCTGTCACCATGACTGAGGAGGAGGTGAAGGCCAAGCTTAGGAGAATGAAGCAAGAGCTGTTGGAGAAAAACAACAAATTCATCACAGAGATCCTTGCACGCTGTGTTCCTGCAAAAATTGATTGATTCATTCATGTTAAAAATTTATTTCATGTACTGTTGAGTCATACTTTGTATAGATCTTCAATAAAGAATGTTTTTCCTTGATGTTCTGTTTTTCAAAACCACTTTTACATGATGTATTATCACTGAAAGATAAGTAATGGCTGTTTAAGAGCATCATTTGATCTCTTTAAGAACAGGGTGTACTTGTGCTTTCCTGTACGCCCTTGACAAATGCAATTTTGGCAAGGGCTGTAGAATTGTCAACGCTCACGTGTGACACAATGTTAACACATTCCTGTAATAACAGGTTATGTGAGTTGACATAACTGTATAGCTTTGAAGCATGTGATTTGCAGTGCAGTTGAATGTGATCTCAACCAGCATGTTAGAGTTAGGACTATTATCTAGCCTATGCTTGTTGGTACAAATGAGTTAAACACGGAAAATGGCATACCTAACAATGCAGTGCACTCCAGCAGCAAAAGCCTCCAAAACGACCTTAAGTTTCCAACAATACCTGAAAAAGCATTTTTTTCCCCTCCATAGTTGCATTATAAATACAAATTCATGTGTTGGAGATGTAATGTGCATCACTGTAGTGACAATTCCCAAAGCTCAGCCTGGCACCACCAGGGAGATTGAACACTTACCCACAGAAGGCTTGGTGAAAACAGGAAGACTGATGAAAATCATCTCCTGAGTAATAAAAACTTGTGCAGATCCTGAAGACTTGAAACTAGTCTCAGATAATGCAGGTCTCTTAGGATCACTTGCTCCTTGCCACTGTCCATGCAGGGAAGCACACATTGATAAGAGTTGACCTATATACATAAAAAAAGTTATATCATAAGTCTGACAAAGGTTACTTAAATGAATTCTGACAAAAAGGTTCTGTGCATTTACCATATAATCAATGTCAGCAGGTTTTCTAACATACAGTTTGACTTAATAGCAATAACAAGTAGTCAAAAAGCGGTTTTCAGGGAAGATATTCAGCTCATCATCATAACTAGTAAATTTACAAGACAGACACCTCTGATCTAATAAAGTTTTATTTTCTTAGAAATGGCCAGTTTCCTGTTTTCTTTTTTGTCTTTCTAAGAAAGTATACCCCTTTTTGAATTCCAACTAGCATCTACATAATGGTTATTGAATACTTCACAATATATTAAGTCTAGATGTTATGGTACATGCATACGATTCAGGCTGCATGAGGAGCCACAGTCACCACGATACACTGGGAAAGGGAGGGGGGCCAGGGGTCGGGGCGGGGTGGGGGGTTTGTTTGACTGCAGATGAACTCATCAGTTCCCAGTTAATAGGAGCTCTAACGCCTCCCATTGGAACCCTCTCCACACAACACTGACTGCATCAACTTATAAACATATACACGCACACTGTACACACCACACATTTACACACACGCATACACTCCTTTATACAAGTGTGGAGTCCCTCCACCTGCCGTTTAAGCTAATATAATGAAGAGGGTTTTTAGTGTTAAAACGAGTTTCTCTTTCACAGAAAGAATTTCACTACTGGGACAAATTGAGTTTCTGCAGTTTGGGTTTCGGGGCAGGACGAGGGATGCTAAACAAAGAAAAATAATAATAATTATAATAATATATAATAAAATAAAAGACATTCAAATACAGTCAGCTTTTTGCTTGAAAATACAAAACTACATGAGAAAGCATTGAAATAAAATCCATTGATCAGAACGTATTTTTTTTTTAAAAAAGCCCAAGTGCTCCATCACACACACAATCTTTCTCTTTATCCACACACAACAGAGAAACATCCTCCCATCCGTTGCCTAGTTACAACTGCCTGGGCAGCCAGTGGGGATGGCAGCTGCGAGGAAGCAGGAAGTGTCTTTGACAGCAGTTCTGGTGAAGAAGTGGGCTGGGAGCTGAGGATTAAAACTGGGGGCAGAGGCCGATCTTCTTGTGCTGCCAAAGAGGCGCAGGGCACCATCAACAGCTCCTCTGCATAGCCCTTCTCTTCCCATCTTCTCTCTGCGCTGCAGTCAGAAATACTCGACTGAGGAATCTCTTGTGGCCTTTCTGTCAGTCTTGCTCAGCTCCACTGCTCCCTCTAGTGGAGTCTGCTCTGCTGCAGCGAGCAGGAAGTTGCTTCCTCTGCAGCCTCTTTCACCTCCGTCCCATCCGAGAGCGCGCAATCATAGAGTCTCTCTGGGTACTTATGGCTGCAACTGGATGTGTATATGTGACTGTATGTCTTTAAGTGTGTGTGTGTATGTGTGTGAGAGTGCGTTTGTGTATGTCTGTGCAATGTAATGCGTTTGTATGCTTATGTGGTGTAACTGAACAAGATGTTTTTAGTTATGTTGCAGCGTGTTGGACTCTATGGGTGGTGCTGAATCATACAGAGTGTCCGTGTCATGTGTGGGCTCTCCGGCCAGCGTGCACGGGTTGGACAATGTTCCTGCTCCGCAGTCACAAAAAAACCTGCAGGAACAGATACGTGCATTAACAACAAAAAGCCACTGAAGACAAGGTTGTTCTCAAAGTTGCTAAATATGAAAAGACTCACCGATCGTGCCGTATAAATTCTACATCATGCCCTTGGTGGCATTTTTTGATGCAGTTAACACAGATGGCATTTCTATCTGTTGTATTACAGGTGTGACATCTGCAAACAAAACACATAATTTACATCTAAATGGAAAGAAAAATGATAGACTTGTACAGTTTGTCCATTACCTATTTCTTTTTAACCATTTCTTAAATTAACTGTTTCTAAGTATTGTTGCAATAAATAATCTATTTTAAAAAGCAGATTTTTTTTGTATTTGACTGTATTAACACTGTTATGGATCTGATCTGACGCAGGTTACCTGTAGAAGTCGTGCATGGGGTAACTGGTGTAGCTGGAGATCTTGTATAAACACTGTCCTCGGCTCACCGCCTTCTCAATAGCATCCTGGTTATTCAGAATCTTATTGTCTGACAGAAAAGAAACAGACAGTCAACAGATGAGGGCAGGAAAAGAGAAAACAGCTCAGCTTATGAGGACTTGAATTAAACCCACACATCAGCCACGTACCTTTCATAGTGACATTGACTCCAGAGGCTAGAAACAGGCCTCCGAAGCGATTGTTGAAGATCTGGTTTCCCTCCAGTGTGGCAGTTGCATGGTTAGTGATTTCAATACCTGGAGAACAAATGAAGAAAGGCCTGGCATCAACACCAAATGGAGTACAAATTGGGGTGTTATTCATGCCAAAACGGAGTTGATTATGATGAAGCTAACCGGCAGCGAAGCCATCAAAAATGCGGTTCTTGCGGAGGATTGGATGACTGTTAGTGCTAATCAGCACACCAGCCTGAGCGTTCCTGAATATGTCGTTTTCTTCCAGCAGACCTACAGAGAAAAAGTGAAGAGATTTTACACTAGGACTCTAGGTTAAATGAAATGTATGTTGATGTGCTATTGGGGTCCAAACATACGTTTGTGTAGGTGAAGACATTTAGAGATACAGTACCTCTGCCTCCATTGAAAATGCAAATGCCTCCATCTCTGCCATCATGAATCTTGTTTCTTCTCAGCGTGGGGTTGCTGTCCGTCTTGATCCACACCCCTGCCATGGCATTGTCAAAGATCTCATTGTCCTCGATAAAGCCCAGACCTGTTATAAGAAAGGGCAGGATTAGACACACGTGCACAAAGACCGCGTATGAAACAGAACGGGGCAGAGTAAAATACAGACCCGAGTTGTAAACTAAAATCCCCCCATTCTGGCCTCCCCATATCTTGTTGCGCCTGATCTTTGGGTTGCTTCCAGTCCTGTAAGCGTTCAGAAAAATTGTTTAAATGAGTCATGAAAGAGTGAGAAAAAAGAGGAAACTACAAACAAATATTAAGCTTTACCTTATTTGTACACCAGAGTACATGTGATTGTAGATGTCATTGTCTTCCAACACACCATGACCGTTGTCATAGAAATACACACCAACCTACAAAAGGGATGAAAACTCAAATTAAAACACAGAGGAAGACAGGAAAATAACAAAACTCTGTAAGTTCTGGGGAAATGCTTGATGTTTTTTTACATCAACATAGAGTGGCTTTGGTGCTAATTCAACTCCAGCTAGAAGCTCATAGACAATGTCTGATTCACACAAAAGTCATTTACAAACTCATCTGAATCATCTAACCTCAACTAAGGAATTTGTATATGTAGGAAAACACAATAGCACAATATATTGTTTATTTTTATAAACATAATTACAATACAATGCCTGTCAGTATAATATTATAGGTTAAATATGCCTCAAAACCAGTGTGGATGATGTGGCTAAAACTCTAACCCTAACCTATAGAATTATTATTTACATTACATTTACAGGACAGAGAGCTCTAAGTTACTCTAACAAAATTGATCTAATGGTTCTGATGGTGCTGAGTGTACAGCCCATTACTGACAGTGGAAAATATTCTTTCACATCCTGCAATATCTTGTCTTATGAAGGGGAAAAAGGCTTAAATGAATATAAAAGGTTCTACTATCAATACTTTCAAAGGCCTTTTGAGAAGATATCTTTAGACTTTACATCCATGACACATTTTACACAAATGCTCAGTGACTATTTAAGTGCGTTTGTTGTACCTGTTTACCACTGTGGATGCGGTTCTTGCGGAGGACAGGAGTGCTGCCCGTTGTCACCCAGACTCCTGCCAGTGTGTTGCTGTATACCTCATTCTCCTCGATCACCCCCTGGCCTTTCTCATGCTGGAACACAATGAAGAAAACGTTGTCATAAACATTTCTGACAGAGGGAGTTCTAGGTTTTATTGGGCTAAATGGACAGGCAGTGTTTTTATTCTCTGCTATATTTTGATCACACATATATATTTTACGTATTAAATAATGTATTTACCACATAGATTCCTCCATGCTGTCCATCATGAATCTTGTTGTGTCGTACAATGGGGCAGCTGTTAGTTCGAATCTGGATTCCCGCCAAGGCGTTACCGTAGATATCATTGCTCTCTATCAAACCCCGGCCATCTCCAAATATGTACACTCCTCCTTGGTTACCGTTGAATATAGCATTTCCCCTGAATACAAAGAGAGACTTCACAATCCCAGAATACATAGGCAGGTGTATACAGAATGAAAATAGTGATAGGATGCTGTCAATGGTGGAATCAATTTTCCCAAATAGCCATCATTTTTGCTGTTTGCGTACCGTTATCATGATCTATGTGAAATTTAATTAAGACACGATATGGATTACAAGCCTGTGTCCATCCAGGTTCACTATAAATGTTGTCCATGTGGTGTATGCTCTCACCGTATTGTCGGGTCACTGTTGGATGTAATCCACACACCAGCAAAGTTATTAGCATAGATTTTGTTCTCTATAAACTGGCCCCGGCCCTTCTCATGGACATAGATGCCTCCTGTTTGGCCATGATGAATCTCACAACGCACAACCGTGGGGTTAGCGTAGGCCTTCACCTCAAATCCTGCTATACGGTTTCTATGGATGTTGCAGTTCTCAAAGTAACCCTGAAAACAGAAAAGAAATTATACACATAGTCTGAAGTGTCTTTAAGTGAGATCGACATACTTGACGTGCATTTACCATGCCATGATCAAAGGTGAACACTCCAACGTCTCGCCCATGGTGGATGTGGTTACGCCTAATGATGGGATTACCGTGGTTTTTCACCCAAATTCCTGCTAGCGCATTATTGCTGATTTCGTTGTCTTCGTAAATCCCCTGCAATAAAAACAAATCTTCGAGTCTGAGGAAAAGCCCACATGAACATTTATGGCAAACTGTCAGTGATACAGTTGAGGAGGGAACAATATCTGTACCTGTGCATGGTCTGTAATGTACAGGCCTACGTTCTCACAGTCACTGATATTGCAGTGTTTGATGGTTGGACATGCTCCCTGGCCACTCACACATACAGCTGATCCCACTGTACAAAAGGGGAAAGCAGAAGGGTCACGCTACAATGGGGCAGTATATATGTGGCGCTATTAAAACAGTCTAATTGATTACCAGTCAAAAAAAAAAACACTTAAAATCTAAACTCACAACAGTATGACTTTGGGCTGCTGGTTCCTGGTATGAGATGACGATCAAGCACACACCCAATACATTATTAAGGGCCCTGCAGTCTATTTAATTTTTCTATAGACAACAAAACCTATTGGTTAATTCTTTCCTGCAGCTAAATCCAACATTATGGTTTCTACAAACGCTGAGCTGACTTTCATCTTTTCTTACATGTAACTAAACCAAGCTAATTCTTAAAAATGCAAAGCTGAAAGAAAAATTGTTTACATGTAGTACTTTGAAATCCACAATGCACCGATAGAATTTTTAAAAAAAACCCACACACACACAAATAAAACCGGATACTCAGTAACTGCAACGCTGATGGTAGTGGATTATAACAATATCGTCATTTAGAGAAGAAAAAACCCCAATGGTTATGATATTTTCAAAAAATTGCAAATTCCAGACACTAAAAACTGCCATACAATTTCTTCTTGTCAAATAGTTAGGCTTTATGATGTTTCATGCGGTACAGCAAAATAATCAAAGTAAGGCAATTTTCTGTTTCCTAAATCCAACATTCATGATAAAAGTAGCTGCCAAAGAAAAAATGCTGCTCCAAGGCTTCATGGTTTCTAGTTCAAGTCCCAAATGACTCATTTAGTCTTTCATCCTAGGACTCAAAAGGAACACAGTTTTGATCACACAACAAAATTAGGGACACAGGGTCCCACAACGAGAACTAAGTCTCCATGCGACTTAACAGCAGGTAGACAACTTAACTAACCTAAGCTTTGGCCAAATCACGTTTACAGTCATTTTTGAGGCTGTACAAGTGTTACTGTTATTGTAATGAGTGTGTGCATTACCTGTACATGTGGAGCGAATGATACAGTGGTCGATGTTTGGGCTGCAGTTGACTGTTATCTCCAGACAATGGTGGGCGTTATGGTGCTGTGCTGATTTATCATCGGGATTAAACTATGGAGAGAAAAGCAGCATAGTTGAGACAAAGGTGGAGTTTACACACAACAAGTCAAACTTCTCTCCTCTCACTACATCCACACTGGGCGACTCCTCCTGGAGACATCATTTCAATTTGTATTCATGGATAATTACTACAGCAATAAAAAAATAATAATTGCAATTAATAAAAAACAGTAGGTGTAAATGTAAAGACATAATTTACACATCAAAAACCAAATCTTATAATGTGTACTATGTCACTGGTAAGGTATTATACTTTGTTATGTTTCACTCTATTTAGATCATTTGGTCTAATTATATCTACTATAATTCTAGTAATCTACCTGAGCTCAAAAATTATTAACATGTCCTCTTTTGGCCACCAAAAACTTAATTAGTTTTGTAGCTGACCACACAATTTGGCTTTGCTATCAGGAGCCTGTGAGCATTGTTATTCAATGCATGTTCGTCTCTGCTTACTGCATATTCTCTTCAAGTCACAAACCAAGAGCCTCCATCAAGGAAATAAGATGTCTTTTCTGGACGTGGACTATGTATACAGATTCAATCTGACACTATGGACCATCCCATTATATTTACATTGAAGACCATACATACCTTTATGGTCATGTATCCCACGTAAGCATCCTCTGAGCCCTCCATGAAGACAAATGTAGAGTCTCTGGTATTCTCTATCACCACCTTATCAGCTACTTTACCAGGAGCTAGGAGAAAGCGAGAAGAACTTTGTAATCCACCCATGCACATGGACTTGGACACAGCTCAGTGTGTCCTCCCATCATCAGAGATACTGATTGTTCGTCGTTAAAAGGAGTTTTCAGTGACGGCAACATGCCTACCTGCACCAATCATGGTGATGGGGGACTCTATATAAATCCACTCGTCTGTGTAGATGCCAGAGTGAACAAAAATGAGGCCATCAAAGTGGGCCTCTTGGACCCCACCCAGTGCATCTTCAATGGTGTCATAGTACTGCAGGTGAAAGGCACAAACTCTTAGGCAGTTTATAGGAAGGCAGTTTGGAAATGCAAGGGTTTACATTTACAAAACTTAGTACTGAAGGATTTCAGTTTACCAAGGAGATTTTTATCTTACCAACATGTTTTCTCTGCCTTTGTACCTGCCAGGGTTACTGTAAAAATGCTCTGCAAAGCCTGGTTTTACATGGGCACCTTTATACTGCAACACAGAAAACAGCGAGGTCAACACATGATGATTGCTAAATATTGTCATGGTTCTATTATAACCCAAACATTTAAAAAACAACAGCTAATTTCGGTTTAATTAAGTTTAAATTAAAATGCTAGTGGTTTTGTTTGTCTTATTTTAAAGACGACAAAATGTAAATTACACAAATAGAGACAGACACATATATATGAAACCTACAAGCCAACTATAACAAACCACCTATAACAGAACAGTATAAAGCAGTATAGGTACACAATTTATGTTCTCTGTCTATTGATAACATAACTCACTTCTGGCAAATATGTCACCATTTCACCCAAAAGAGAGTTGCTTTTGAGAAATTCTGGTATTATGATTAAATTACACAATGTCCTGAAAAACTGTCCTTAATACCAAACTTAAAGTCACACAGATAGTGATATTCCAATAACGCATAGATACACACATTGTTTTATTTACAGGAAAGAGTTTCCCCAGGGTTGATTTTATTACACTTATTCGTGACATGGACTTTTATTATAAATCATATGACAGGACATTTTAGTATACACAGAGAACATATGGAGGAAAAAACAACACAAAGATATCATCACACTTAACGCGTGTTCCTCATGTGAAGACAACATAAACAAAGAACAATGACCCACTCACCAGCTGTTGGAAGCTCTCCTTCCATGGGTTTGGGTGTTCATGCTCCTCTGGGCTGACCTGGTAGAACCTGCCAGGCTCAGGGTGCATCATGGGACGTGTGTACTCAAACACCTCCATATACAAACGCTTCCTACAATATAAATACAGATCATTTGAATGTCTGCTATTTATTAACTGATACTCAACAGGAAGAGAGCAATTACCACTGACCATAGGATTGGGTCATTGGCTAGCTGGCTAAACCTCTTGCAGACACAAGCTGCCTGACATAGGTCCTGTTCCAGTAAGTAGGAGAAGATCTTCAACACAACCTCATCTGGAAGCTTCTGCTGCAAATATTGCTCTGCTGGGGCTGCTAAAAAAAACACAAACACAATAGTTACACAAGTTTTTCATCTATACTTCCAAGCACCATAAACTATGGAGCCATGTTATTTAATGCATTGCAAAATCACAAGATTTACCACAGCACAGGGGGGAAAAATCAATAACAGCTCAAAAAAAAGTAAAAAGTTAACTGTAGCTTTGCCCAGTTGCAGAGATTTAACACACACCTGGCAGGTCGTGGCTCTTACCGGACACTCGTGCCCGCTTGGCTCGATGGCCAAAGGCCTCTGTCGATGAAGTGGAAGTTCCCTGTGAAAAGAGGGCAAGTAGATATTAACTTCATGCCAAGACTCAAGCACTAAGAAATAAACTAGGAAATTTACTGCTCCATCACAGAATGATTGTTCCTTCAGACAAGGACACTATCAATCAGCAACTCACTTTCATTCTCTCTCTCTCACACACACACACACACACACATCAGTATAGACATGCAAACTGCTGTGAAATACGTGATGAAATGCACACAAATGTTTCAAACTAACCTCCATTGGGCTCTTGCTGGGGCAGGCAGAGGCGGTGGCAGAGGCAGCAGCGGTTCTCTTGGGAAGTAAGGTCTTGCGTCGAAGCTGGTAGGGACTGTTCTGAGCTCCCGGACCAGATTCCTCAATGGCCATCTCTGCTGCAGCTGCTGCAGGAGCCTCTTCATCTGAACACAAAGGCAAACACAATTTTCTATACATTAGCCTGTTTGTTTTCAAAGGAACATTAGAAATTCACAAGCTGCAGGTCTGACAATCAGTTTCACCTTAAGAGGCTTGATCACCCCACTTTTACTCAATTTAACACGTATCAGTTCGTCAGTAAAACCATAAACAAATGCTGTGCCTACAGACACTTATCATTATTAAGACGGTGGTGTGTATTCAACACACACGCTGTATGCACACTGCGCAGGCTAACACACAGGGTAGTATTTAGTATGGCAGACAAAGGTTACTGATTGATAAAGGCAGATGCAAACCCTGCAGCCACATTACAAATCGTCATGCACAAAACAGATCAGTCAGTGCACAATTGTCTTTGGGTCACACATAAGCAGAGTTGGACTAATCTTTCAGGGTGCTGTCATATAATGGGCCGCAAATTAAGTCGATAGGACGTGCGGCTAATGGCTATAAACCGAACTGCGTAGCTGGCAAATCCGCGGTGTAAACAAATCGAGCTACGGCTAGCATGCACGGCGAACAAGGAAGGGGATGACGCCTGCGTTAGCATTAAACTAGTCCCAAGCACACAAAATGGACAGTGCAATCGTCCAAAACATCTATAACGGCTGATCCCTATAGTCTCTCGAAGCTCGGACAGCTAACTAGCATTGCCCCCGGTCCGGTCGGTGCTAATGTTTTTGTTAACGTTACACCCCAAAAATGGCAGTCCGAAGACACCGCAGATTTACACCCTCAGAATCGTTAGTGACAGCTGGGAATGCAATGGCCGAGCAGCCACTGGAGACTGGGGTTTAACGCGCCGGAGGCCAAAACCTTCGCCTTCATCTAAGGACGTTCTCAATATGTGCTATTAATGTTAACTACATAGCTACATTCGCATTACGTTAGGCAAAGACAACCCCCAACCTCCACCTAACCTGGTAAGCTAGCTAGCGGTGTTCGCTAGTCCCAATCACTCAAGCCAAACAAAGCGCGGCCTGGCCTAAGACACAGAGCAAGAAGCCTCGGGTTTTCCTGCTGAACTCGCCGCCTTACGGGGCTGCGAACAGACCAGTACAGTGAAACGATAGATTCGTGCAGACTGTGGAACCCGCCGACACCGGTTCGTCTGGAATCATAAGCTGACCGTGGCACAGCTTACCTCTGTCCCCGTTGTTCCGTTCGGGCTGCACCGGGCGCGGCCTCGACACTCGCCTGGGTCTCCTGTTGGTGGCTCTGACGGAGTTCATCTGGGGAGTTGGTTGTTGAAAATACGCTGCTGTCCTCGACCGCCCGCTCCGAAATTTAGCAGTTGACCCAATCTACCACCCGGACGGCCCTTATTCCCGGGTACACCGAACAACTGCGACTAAGAACCCGCTGGTATTTGGGGTGTAATCGCCTTTTTTTCTCCGTGGTGTTGCAGCTCCCCCCGTATCGCCGCTCGGTGCCAGCTCCGTCTCAGGCTGTAGCAGGAGGAGCCATTAACCCACACGGGAAAGAATCGCGAGAAAAAAAGAGCGGAGTGTCCGTTTGGCCAATCACAATTCGTGTTTCATAAACTTCCCCGATAACAACCAATCAGGGGCGTTCTATCAGGCGCGTTGACGAACCCTTCTGTTGGGGTTCGGAATCGGTCAAGCGGTGATTTGATCGATTTGCGGACGCACCTATAGATTCGTCAATATACTGCGCATTTTGAGCCACGCGGTTCAGCGTCACATGCATAAAGGGATAAATCGACTGGTGCTCTTTAACTATAACCAAAATACGGAAGGGAATAGAAACAAATGACCCTGCGTTTTGTCTAATTATTTCTCATGTCTAATACCCCCCCCCCTTTTTTTTAGAAATGAGAATCCAGAGAATGAAAGAGAAACCAAATAAATAAATATCATTAAAAAATAATTTGTAATTGTAGTTGTGTGTCTTTTTGCTGTCCTAATGTGTCTCATTATGTTTCTTTGTGTCCCCTTTGCGTTTCTCCATAGCAGTGCCGACCCCTGACATTTGACATCAAGGCCTTCAGTGGTGTCCTGCCTCCTAATGATCCACCTCTTAATAACATTACTATGTCTATAGAAAGCATCAAATCACGATGCAATATAATGAGTCGCTGCATCACAGATAACTCATGTAGCCAGAACAAAGACCTTCATAGCACGATTAAACACTTCTTCTGATTTTGAATTAAAAAACGATTCACTATCGATTCGCATCTATTGTCACTCACTCAGCTGACCACAGTCTCCTCAAGTCTATGTAGGGAGCAAAAAAATATTATTTTTACAGCTCAGTCACCTTTAAAGCTACAGAAGTAAGAAAAATATTTTATTTAGAACTTTGTTTTAATAAACCCGTTTGGTCAATTAGTAGCATTTTATGTAATCGAAACACTAGAGGGCATTGTTTGTCTACAAACAATCAACTGATGAGCGAGTGAACTCAGAGAACTTGGGGACTCAGTTGAGCTTTGCACACAGGCTGTTTTGTTTCATTGTGGCAGTTTTTTCAGGTTCTCTCTGATCCGCATGTTACAATCAGTATCTGCACTGCACCGTTCAACCTTCATCAAAACAATCAGTCTTTTTTGCTGCGTTGCTGCACAATACAGAGGAGAGTAATCTTTTGCAGACAAATATTAAATGCTGTATTTCCCATGTATATGAAAACAATTAAGTTTCAGGAAATAGTTCTCTTTAACAATGGTACCACAATCATCAAACGTCTGAGTTTTCCCCAAAATGAATTAATTCTGCCAATTTTGTCTTGGGATACTGTTTTTTTTTTTTCATGGGCTCGTTTCAGGTTCAAAGAGAACACGAGGGATGGAAACATAAGTACTGTATTCTCTGAGTGGCAGTAAACTTAGAGAAACTTGCTGATATGTATATATTATATCTGTTTTTCCAGAGATGAAGGTTCATTAATCCACGGTGCTCATAGAAATTTCAAAGCATCACTTGCACCACGTATACTACATTCAGTAAAACCAGGCAAGGACTAAGTGAGCTTGAACGTCATGTATTTTTTTCAGCCCTGAGCTGTGAAGCATCTATAGTCTTAACTTTGAGCTAACCTTGCTCAGAAATAAAAAAAACAACACAATTCTTTTTTGCAGACACTGATGTATTGACATTACCTTGCATGCAGCTGCTGTCTGCATTCACTTTTTCATAAAAAACACTTTTGGTCTGAGGTCAGTGTTTTGTTAGAAAAATGTCTTTTATGGAGACATGTTAGGAAACTGGTGGAGGGGACAGGGAACAGTAGATTTTATTGTCCTTGTTTTGCTGAAACGAGCCCCCACGTTGATGGTTTTCTCTTCATATTTCTTATCAACGTACACACCTGGAGCACAACACTGTGATTGGATTTGTAATTAGGGGAAAAAATAGTTCTAAACAGGAAGTGAGTTAAAAGAAGGCACCTTCAGGTCTTTGCTTCGATTTGTTTATTTATTTAATTCCCCCATTGGTTTTCCCTTTGCTGCAAAATCACTAGTGTTGTAGTTCACCTATTCAGCCACTAGATATCAGCAGTGGTTGAATTGGTTTAGTTTTTCTCTGTTATTTAAACGTTATTTAGTCTAAACTACATCATACACGCAACAATAGGCTCGTTGTTCCTGTTTGAGTCAGGCAGGGGAACTTTTGAGTGAACTTTTGAACTGGACTGCCACAGGAGCCGTCCAGTTCTATATAATGTAAGAATCGACAGACCAAAACATGGATTTACCATGTTCGACCACAGGATGGCAACAAACTAAAAAGCTGCCGTAAAGCTGCCGTAAACGACAACGATACAACGGGTACAACAGGAAACAGAGAATGTTGAAAATTTAAAAAAAGCTACGGAGACTCAGAATTATCACTGTATTTCTCCAGGAAATGCAATTTTCTAGCCGATAATGAAAAATACAACTGCAGATATTCAATTATAACAAAATTAAAATTATTCAAATAGAGAATAATTACCCTTTTACATTGTTTGCTGCCCTCCTGTGGTCCAAAATGGTAACAACCCAACATGTAGTTACCTTTTTTACAGGATGGCAGGAAACAATGTAAAGCTGCTGTAAACGACTATAATAGGAAACAGAGGAAATAGAGAGTATGTTAACAATGAATAAAGGCATGTTCTTCCGATTCGGTCTCTAGCTCCATCGGGGTTAAACAGCAGTTGTGGGGCCCCTAACGTCCATGTCATGGCCCAGGGTGCAGCACCTTAGTTTGTATGTGTTAGACGGAGCAATTTCCCCCGACAACACGGCCAAACTACAACCATAGTGTCAAGCTAAGTGTCAACGTCACCAGTATTGACACTTTCTCTATTTGAATAATCAATTCTCATACAATTTTTAGATGAAAGAAATGGCACTTTATGTTGAATTGTTGGTTGATAGTTATTTACCATTTAAAATCAGTCCTGTACTTGAACTGTGGGTCTATTTCGTTTTAGCCAGGGATATTTTTCTTTACACATTTTCAGTGGCCAGGGTTTCCACTGTTCTGAATGTACTTGAAATTCCACTTTTAAAAGAGCTAAAGTTTAAATAAAGTTCTATGAAAGCTTGAATATAGCCAGCATTATGATTTATAGTGCCATTGCCAAACTGATGCAAAATAAACAATATTTTGTTGTTTAAATCTATATGTGTGTATCATTTGAGTCATATACCAAAATCCATTTAAATTGAAAAATAGTGCTTATTGTGGCAAATTAATTAATTAATTACAAAGCCTCTAATTAATTCGATTTTTTTTCATCAAGTCCCACCCCTACTGAATACACAATAACAGAACCGATATCACAATAAGTCCTGCATCTGTAGCATCACCTGGTGGACAGATAGCACTAATGCACCCACACCTTTAATGTTGGCAGGTTGGAGGCAGCGTATCCATATCAATGGGATGGACTCCTTTGACCAGCTGTATCCTTGAAACCTTGAATTGCTTCTCTCTCTCTCTCTCTCTCTCTCTCTCTCTGTGTGTGTGTGTGTGTGTGCGCGCATGCATGCTACCATGTCCCTCTTCCTATAATAAGCAGAACAAGCAGCTGTGTAGTCTACCCTCCCACAACCACCTACCCACCATGGCACACAGACCAGAGGTTGGTGGGGTCACTTTGTCCTTGAAAGCAGTGGATCTCTCTCTCTCTCTCGCTCTCTCTCTCTCTGTGTGTGTGTGTGTGTGCGCGCGCGCGCATGCATGCTACCATGTCCCTCTTCCTATAATAAGCAGAACAAGCAGCTGTGTAGTCTACCCTCCCACAACCACCTACCCACCATGGCACACAGACCAGAGGTTGGTAGGGTCACTTTGTCCTTGAAAGCAGTGGATCCTCTGAAGGACAGCATTTCTAGATAAAGACAGCTCAATTCGATGTGTGTGTGTGTGTGTGTGTGTGTGCGTGTGTGTGTGTGTGTCTGTGTGTGTGTGTGTGTGTGTGGGTGTTCTTCATACATACGATCATCTTCATCATCTCCTCAAGCACAAGACATATAAGAAAAAGTTTCAAAAAAGATATGGGAAAAAATATATATTTTTGTGCAAAACACCCATATATACAAAAATGTAACAATTAGAACAATCACAATAGAAATATCACAATAATTATACATATGTAACTAAAGTATTATACAGTTTCTTTCACTGCCTTGGGACACCAGATACTTAGTTAGTGTTTGTTGCATAAGACACGAAAATTATGTCAGTTTATTTCTTCTGTTGCTTTTTCTGCTTTTACTTGTGATCTACATTGTTGTGGTGCAGGAATCTCCACCCATCTGGCACTTCAGTGGAGTCGAAACAAACACACTGCATTATCTAGGACAGTAATCTGACCTCGATTTTAGTCAAAGTGTCTCTCAGTTTGTCTGCTTGGACTGCTACTGGTCACACAGTGAAAGGACAGTGAACGACGTGACATACAGGTTGGTGTGGTTTGGATGATGAGTCCAAAGAGTCAGTGGATAAGGCTCTGTCCAGATATACTGGCAACACAACTAAAATACATCTCCACAGCATGTGGGAGAGAACAAGATGGTCTTTTGAACAAAAGTGAATTTTTCAAACAAAAAGGTGCTTGTGCATTATAATCTGTCAAATTCTCAGTGTATATGTCTTGGAGAAACAGAAAAATATAACCTTCCTGCCGTCACTTTTTACTTTTTGGGAGACAGTCAGCACTCTTGTTTCATGTCCAGACTCAGTGCATTGGCCAGAGAGCACAGCACCACATGACTGTTCTTTGGAGAGGTCCACGCTGGCTGCTGACAGGACGAACTCTCTGTCCGGTAAATCTGCGCCCGCGTCTTAAAAAGGCCAAAGCGAGCTGAGAGGAGAAAGAAGTCCCGCCTGAAGGTGCGGGTGAAGAACGCGTACAGGAAGGGGTTGGAGCACGAGTTGATCGGGTAGAAAAGGACCAGCAGGAATTTGGATTCTGACACAGTGATGAGTGGGAGCTTGAGGGCGGCCGAGACGGCAAAGAAGGAGATGGGAGCCATGCAGATGAAGTCTGTGAAGATGAGGATGGCCATGCGCTGGGCCACGCGGGTGTCAGCATGGGCTGGTACTGAGGACGGGTTGCGGACGGTCAGATAGATGCTGAGGTAGCAGCCACACACGCAGATGAACGCCAGGATGTTGAGGAGGAGGAGAGACACAACATAGACCTGAGACACCAGAGACTCCACGTCCATTGGCAGGCAGATACTCACCTGCAACATTAACACATACAAAACAGTGATCAGGGGCCTTAAGTGTACATTACTTTGTTTACAAAGTATATAGTAGAGGAGTTGAATGGAAATGTGTGATCTATACTGTACACCCACCTTGCTGTAGCTGCTGACCCCAACTGTGGGCAGCAGAGCAGCCAGAGATGAGAAGATCCACCCTGCTGTCATGACGACACACGCGTGTCTCAGGCGGAGTTTGCGGTCCAGCCGCAGAGCATACGTGATGGTGTGCCAGCGCTCCAGGGTGATCGCTGTTAATGTGAACACTGACAACTCACTGGCAAACACCTGCAAATCACACACACACACACACACACGTCTTTTGTGTGACCCTGTACTGTGAGGAATGTTAACACAGATGTGGGGCAGTCACATGTAAACAAAGAGTGTGTGCACACCGTAAAGAAGCCTGCAGCGCTGCAGCCCAGGCCCATCTGCCAGTCTATGGCATGGTTGTAATACTGGCCTCTGGTCAGCATGTCCACAGTTGCTATAACAGCCAGGTAGATTCCCATGCAGAGGTCAGCGAAGGCCAAGTGGCACATGAGGAAACGGGGAACAGTCAGTTTGGCGCGGGTGCCTGTCAACAACAGGGGATTATAGATTTGTTATGCTGTCATGTGAAAACCCTTTCATTTTAGTTTGGAGGTTTTCACGTTTCTGTTTGCAGGTTTCGCAAAATGCTTGACTTCGTTTGTTTTGATCTACTTTGGTATGCTACACTCGTTACAGACGAGCCTTGGTACGAGCAGGCACACCAAACCAAAACACTGCACCTCTTTTTTTCCTTTCTTTTAAATACCTAACAGCACGAGGAGTACCACTCCGTTCCCCAACAGTGCGAGGACAGAGATGATCCAGATGAGGACCCGGAGGAAGACGGCGGACATGATGTCCTCACAGGGGTTGAACTCATCAGGCATCGGGCTGCAGGCGATGGACGTGGAGTTGGAGCAGTGGTCTCTGTAGAAATAAAAGTTATCCCGAGCCTTGGGGTGCAAGCAGAGGGAGCTCCACGTCGATCTAACACAAAACACACAAAACACAAGCTATAAGGTGAAAAAAGCTATGTTCTTCTGTGCATTTATGACTATATGAAGGATGAGCCTTACAGTATATACTGCAGACATGTGACAGTCTGGTGGTGTGTACCTGTTCCTGTGTATGTTTTGGAAGGCGCAGCAGTGTGATGAGTATGTCAGGTTGGCCTGGTGCAGTTTGGTGAAGAGTTGCAGAGGAGGCAGCTCTTTGAGGTGGAATGCCGACTCGGCGATCAGCCTCTGGAGACCACCCAGGATGGAGCGTGGCAGGGAGCTGAGGGCCGTCTGAGAGATGTCCCTGCGGCAACAAACACAAACCAGTCAGGCCTCAGCAGAGCAGGAACTGACACGTATGTCCCTATCAGTATAAATCGCCCAGGAACACAACAAACTTAAAAAAAAAAACTCTATTATAGAGCAGTTATAGGTCATTAAATATGTCGGCTACATTGCACACAAAGGCGACAGTTAAATGTGTATTTACATATAAAATAACCCATTTTGTGTCTACAGATGCCTTTAAATCACTCAAACTATTAATAATTCAGTGAATAAAAAAGTTTTGAAATTAGTTGTGTAGTCTGCAGACATAAATAACACATGCACCACATCAACACATTCAACTGGTTCTCTCAGCTTGTCTCTCTTTGATATATAAATAAGGACATGTTACTGCAAACGAAACATGTATTCGCTGACAGACTCCAGAGGGTTTAAGAAGTGATGCATCAATATTTATGCAAGCAAAAAAAAAAGATACTTTTTCTAAGAATAAAACCCTGAAAGTCAGAATTCATGGAAAGAGTTGTTTGATTGCCAAGTCATTGCTAGGATGTGGAACAAAAAAACAAAACAAAACCTGAAAATAGCAACAGACCCAAAGAAAAACATAAACTAACCCACTTACAAACGAATAAAAATTAACCTGCTGTCGGCATATTTTTACCTTAAATCTGGCAAGATTTGTTTTTTGAGTCTCCCCACACATGTCACGTTGTTTTTGTGTTTTCTCCTACATCCTGACTTTAATAAGTGATGATGAGGAGTGTGAATCATGCAGGCATGAGTTACTGTTAGATGTCATGCTTACAGTACCACCAACTCACTGGAACCCACAAAGGCGTTGGGATTGATGTGAGTAAGCAGTTGGTTGCCTCTTAGAAACCTAAGAGAGAGGGAGGAAAAAAGAGGAGAAATTAAATATGTGTGCTTTTTTTTTGAAGATCCACTGATTATAATTGTGTCTCTGCCTGTGACTCACAATCTGTGCATCTTTGTGCCGTTGAAGGCGTCACTTGCCACCTCCTTGATGCCATTTCTGGTGAGCCGTCTGTCATAAGGAAGAGAAGCCAAATTACAGTCGTGTGGCCGCAACACAGAACATTTCCCACAGTCCAACTAATTAGAGCTATGAAAGCACGATGTATTGAGTGTACTTCTTTTGTTCACAGCTCACAAAGATGGACATGAAATTTATTGTGTACAACTTTTTCCCCTCATTTCTACATTTATCCTCCTGTGTATATACACAAGTATACACACACACACACACACACATATATATATATATATACATACATACATATATATATATATATATATATATATATATATATATATATATATATATATATACGTAAGAATGTGAGCCGTGTGAGGGTGTTGTGTTTCTCATGGAAATCAAAAATGAATAAATAAATTTAAAAAAAGACGTCTCCCTTACATCTCCTTGATAGTTTGAGTGCAGAGGCCTCTGAAGGCATTGGCGGGGACTCTCTCTATGTGGCTGTTCTCCTGCAGGTCCCTGAGCAGCACAAAGATCCAAAACACATGATATGAAGACAAATAATGACGAATAATAAAGTTAAAGAAATTCTATGAGGTAGGCTATAGATGCCTTCAAATCCCGATTCTTCCAGAAGCTGGTAGATGTGAGATGTGAGTGAGTTGTATAGACAGATGGTCAGATACGGACTCATCAGTGTGCAGGATTTAGCTGCAGTGTTACATGTTTAGAGGCGCGACTTCTTCTGGGTATATTCCACTCTGTATGCATAAGCAGCTACATCAACGTGTAGGTTTGTGTGTCTGTGTATGTATTTGTGTTTGTAGTTCATTTGTCCTTGGCGTAGCGACTCACAGCAGGAAGCCGGTGGCCGTGGAGTGGATCTTGGTGATGTCCGGAAAGCTTAGAAGTCCGGTGCTGGAGATGGTCCTGTGACGTGCATATTAACCAGCGAATGTCACTACGTTCTCACTCTGAGCAACAGACACTTAAACTGGGACAATGCATCATTCACTGTGAAAAGCCAGGTAAACAAATTAGCACGTGAAGAGATTGCTAAAGGAGGAACGAATCCACAGCCACAGAGATAAATGAGACTTTTAAAAAGCTCCTGGTTCAAGTGTGTGACTAAAACATAAGACACAGTCAGTCTCACTTAAAAAAAAACAGATTTAACAACCATTTTTAATAATGAAAGAGTTTTTTCAGACTAATGTCAGGCACCAAGGAGTGTGTATTTATTATGATATCATGAATAAATAAATCATAAACTGAGTTTCTCATTATCTGTTCATAGATAATTATGCTGCATTGGTTATTTGTCAGCAATGTAACAGGTTAACAACTTGGATGGATGGATAGTTGGTTGGATGGATGGATGTGATCTTTATCATTGGAGATGCATTAACCTTTATGTTGCAGTAAACTGTTAAGTTATGAAACCAGGTTCTGGAGAAGTGATGTGTTGAGTTAGACAGTGAACATTTAATTATTGTGAATCAGAGTCATTTGAGGTGAAATATAAAATAAGGTAGTTTACGACATTCTGTCCCCCCCCCCCCACCCATACTGCTCTATTTATGTGACCCACTTCTTACAAACCAGGACAAACAGCATAGTAACAGTTAATGCTAACGTTAGTGAGAGAGTTTCACATTGTACTGCTCCTTTCATGCAGCTACATTATGGCAGTTTACATCCAGCACAGACAAAATAAACACGTTTGAAACAGCTCATATTGGAGAAAAATATTCTTTAGGATGAAAAGTGACACTTGAGTTTTCTTCCAAAGGTTTGGCGTTAATTAAAATGTGTGTCACCCAGGACCCATGTTGGACGCACTATTCATCAGAAAAGCACTAGTTGTTTACATGTGTACGTGTGTGTTCCCCTTTGCCGCACTTTGTTTCGTACTCACAGATACTGCAGTTTTCTGATGTTCCTGAACGCATCGGGATGGATGTAACTCAGGTGTTTTGACTTTGTTATGGTCCTGTAAGAAGGATGACATGCAGCCACGTCCGCATCAGTATGAATGAGTAGACTTACAGGTGCAGGGCGACACTTACATCTCGGTGAGTTCAGGGAGATTGGAGAAAGCAAAAGCTCCAATGCTCTCAAGAGCAACATTTTCAGAGATGAAGCTGAAGGAAGCACAAAAAAGATGTCACATGTTAAAAAAAATCCAGCCCTCAGATCTTTATTCTCTCTATCGAATACGTGGACATATTTGGTCTCCGCCCACTTTGACGAGCCTACTCCTCGATGGGTAATCGGCTTTCTCACAGTCTGCAGCTCTTCTTGTTCCACAACAGAGACTAAACACTCCAGCATGTTGAATAAAATCCATTACGCCATGTTTATTTTCCTTAACCATGTACTTACACATCAGTGAGTAGAGGTAGGTTGGCGAAAGCAAAGGGGCCAATACTCTCCAACATGTCGTTCTCTGATATGGTGCTGAGGGCGAGATGCAGATCATGTTAGTCACAAACAAGACAGAGGGCATTTGTCATCTCATTTCAATATCATCAGTGCTGCGCAGAAGTGCACAGCACAACACAATAAGAAAGCCTTAATATGGAGCGAGGAGGGCCCCGTGCACAAAGGCCCTGTGCAATTATCAGAAATTAAAGTCAGGTGTGTGTGTCACTGTGGACAGAATTCACAGCTTATGGCAACTCCAAATGTGCACACCTGGACGTTTTCATGAACAGACACAAGGGAAATGCAGTTTATGACGACAGCTACCACCGTCCACATTTAGCCAAACGATCCGTATCTTTATTGCTTTGACCTCCGCAGTTCATTATGTCCCACATCAACGAAAAAACAGGAGCCACACACACACACACGCACACACACACACACACACACACACACACACACACACACTTACAGTTTCGTGAGGAGCAGCAGGCTGGTGAGGGCACCCTGGGGAATCACTCTGACCTGCGTCTGCTTCACTTCCCTGTTGAAACAATCACTGACATCAGCACTCAGCAACAAAATGACACAGCCACAACAAAGAGATTCTCCGTGCAAAGTCATCAGCGCTCAGTGTTGTTTTTGTGTCGGCCATGTGGGCGGATACATTTTACACATCCCGCTACATTCTGTTTTCATTGATTGATGAAGGAGGTCAGCAAGGTCGAGGCCATTTTCTTTTCATGCGAGCAGCAAAGGCTTCATCTCCAGAACTTCTGTTGCGTCAGGTTGCTGTGGATCACATGTGAACTGGCCATTCACGGCTGCATACTTGTAATAGCCCAACTGTTGCCGAGCCTTGACCTTCGAGCAGAACAGAACAGATGGGAACACACACGTCGCTGGCTGGAAGTTCACGTTGGGAACAGTTGCTACTTTTGCCACAAAAGTATGTCCTCTCCTCTACGTGTGTTTGTGTCAGCTGTGTGTTTGCCTCTGATTATGCATATCTGCACTGTGTTTTTGTATATGTCTGTATGCATGTTTGTGTAAAGGTTTGAAGCAATCGTCATCTTAACACTGCCAGAACCCCCCCAGACCCCCGCCCCCGTTGCCTCACCTTCCCCTCTGTGCCCCTGAAATTCCTTGAAAATGTTTCTGCAGCCAAAACAACAGGTCAGTGTTTACTCCAAGTGACAGTCACCCTGGCTTGTGTTGTTTGGTTCTGTGTCATTGTGTCACAAACACCTAAAGCTCACCACCACCTTTGGAGATTAAAACGATGCTATGCAGCTGTTGAAGGGAGAAATAACGCTGCATAAGCCAAACGAAGATGTGCAAGGATTAGAAAGGTAAGTGTGAATCCCAGGATGCTCACAGAATGGGGTTTTCAATAGTAAACAACTGCAGTCTGTTGATTAGAAAAAAACATCTTTGAGACTAATTCCCTGTAATGTTTGAGTGGTTACACTGTGGAATGCTCCAATGTTACACAGCACTGCAGCTCTGTTTGTCCAAACAGCTGTATAATGCAATACAAGATACTACTGAGTTGCATTATGGGAAATCCATGACCCAGTGTATTTGGACCTTGACCCATGCTACAAACTAAAAGTCGCAGCATCTGGACTCACTTCAATTTATTTCTGTCCCTTGACTAATACCATCCCTGAATAATATCAATAATGAATAGATTAAAAAACACAACAATTAATGCAGCTACAATGAGATCACATGTTGTTATTGTCACATGAAAGCAAAGAAGACATAAAGCACAACATCACATTCATGGCAGGTAGAATCACCAACTACCCCACGTGTCAGTACATATGGTGGAAAGAGTAGAAGAAGAATTGGACAGGAAGTTCATCCTGTCATCTTGTGTACATATGCCAAACAGGAAACAAAGAACATCTTGATCAGAAAAAAAACAAACATCTGTGATCTTGAAGTTTCCAGGCACCAGACAAAAAGAAAATGCAGCATCAGCATTCCAGCAAGTACCATGTTCACGTGCAAATTTTACATTTACCCCCCAACCGTGCAGCAGTCAGTGTGACTTGTACATAAACTTGCACGAGCTTGTTTGTACTCACAGGCATCGGGTGTCTCTGGAGATGTTCGAGGGAATCTCCGTGACCCTGAATCCCACATGGCAGCAGGCGTGCACAGTTGTTTTGGCCTCAACCCCAGGTTTAATGTCCCTCTCAGTACCGGGTGCTGAAGCTGTTGTCGTGTCTATCACCGCAATCATCAGCAACACTGTCAGACTCATCATCACCATCATCATCATCATCATCAGACAGAGTCCAGATTGTTGTTTCTTAGGTTTTCCCTCCTCAGATCTCTGTGTTTTTTCCTCTCACTGACTGTTTACAGGCTTTCGGGCCTTCCATCAAAGCCCACAC
Organism: Trinectes maculatus; assembly: GCA_016785345.1. Classification (NCBI taxonomy): domain Eukaryota; kingdom Metazoa; phylum Chordata; class Actinopteri; order Pleuronectiformes; family Achiridae; genus Trinectes; species Trinectes maculatus. Next base: position 44,640 of record JAFBJQ010000104.1, read on the forward strand.
TCCACAGGTGATGTGAAGTTTGTCCTTCTTTCCACTCCGGGTTCACTGCTGGGTCGAGAAGAGAAGAAGCGTGAGTGTTGAATGGTGGGGGTGTGTGTAAAGCTTTATGTGTGTGCGGATGTAGGAGGTCTCTGCTGGGCTGTGTGTGTGTGTGCTCGTACGTGTGCCTCCTTTGCTCTTGTCTGTCCAAAGATCTGTTTCCACATTTCATTTTCTTTATTTCTTATATTTTATTAAAAGAATAGTACACAAAATAGAAATACACACAAGAATTTCATGAATTCTTAATGAAAACACTCAACAGAAAATAAAAATGTGATTCACTTAGTCTCACTGGGCAAATTTGACTAAATGTATATTCATTTTTATCTCTGTTTTTGATCTTCACTGTTAACACTTTTCGATCTAATGTTGTATAAATCTAATGTTGTATAAATCACATAAATCACATAAATCACATAGATATGATACTTGTCTGGCTGCACCTCACATGTGTGTTGAAAGATGACGTTTGATGTTTGATAGCGATGGACATAATATTCTGTTCTCTTTCACTATATGCTTTTTACATTTCCATTGTTATGTATCTTCAGCTTTCACACATGTTATATTGGTAGATAGATATGTGTGCGTGTGTACATGTTTTAGACTGGGAACTGCATGGAGCCTTTTTGTGATTTATTCCAAAGCAGGAAGAAAAGTGCAACCTTGAGCTCCTGACATGACCACACACACACACACACACACACACACACACACACACACACACACACACACACACACACACACACACACACACACAAACTCTCCCACAGCTTCTTTTGCACACAAGGCAAAAGAAACACATGGTGCGAGTGAGTGAATAAGTCAGAGAGATAGAGGCGAGTGCAGGTGCACAGAGGAGTGGCGATGAAGGACGGAGGAAGATCCACCGTGTTTGTGTCTGAGTGCTGATATGAAAACACGATATGAATTTGTGGATCAATGTGGGTCCGATCGCACTGCACCTGTGCAGGGGAGGTTGTTTTCGACTGTGTAGAATACAAACTATAGACGTTCAAAAAGCCACAGAATGCATACACTGGAAAAAAAAATAATCAAATGTGAGTCGTCCGTGTCATTAAAAGATGTGAAGCTCACAATACATTGGTGCAGAGGAGCAGGATCTGCATACTGCTTTAATGTGGCCTTGAGCAGCTACTCTTAGGGAGGGGTGAGGATAATTATAGATATAGTTGTAAAATCATTTTAATAGCTGTCAGTGCTACCTCAAGCTGCATCGCACATGAGAATGTGTTCGAGCTTGCATGTGAATTCTGCACACCTTAAAAATCAGTGTGAACACGCTCGACTGAACACATCTAAACATAAGAAATGCATTTCATAACATCCACATCAACATGCCGCATTTGCATCATATCACTGTAACTAATTGCTATAGCAGATTAAAGCTGCAATGTATGCAAAGAGGCACTAAATAATGCAGACGCGTCCAAAAATGATGGATGCCTCATAATGTCCCAAAGTCTCATTTAATGGAAATTATGTTACACTGTCAGCGCACACCATTTTTAAACTCTGACACAATCATTTCTTTTATTACAAATCATTAACGTATGAATCTTTCCCATTGCTGTCAGCCATCTCATACCACAGCAACCCAGCATTGTCTCTGGAGACGGATCTCAAAACTGCATCTTTCGCCATGTACGAGTAGGCGTTTGTTGAACTGTAAGCTGATTGGATGTTTTCCGAGAGACGAGGAAAGTGAACGCGGTTTAATCGATGCCAAATACACAGAGCAGGATCAGATTCAGCACCACCACTCTCTGGATTCTGCTTGTGATCTCATGTGGCCTTAAACCACGCCGAGCTGTATATATAACATATTACTATTCGACTAGTTCTGACTGTTACGTTCACTGTGTGGCTTCTTTACTCAGACTGTTGGTGCAGTGTCTGGCTGCAGCAGAGAGCAGAAGGCTACAGCCTCACACAAGTCTTTTGTTGGGTACAGACTGTTCAGCAGAAGACAAAAGGTAAAAGAGACGGCGAGAGAACGAGATAAGGAGACGTGCGAACCCAGCGGGTCCTTGTAGCTCTGCTCACCTGAGGGACACAATCTCAGCTCGGCAGTCTCAGAGAGCTTTGATCCAGCAAACAGCAACAGCAACAGAGACGCAAAACATTCACAGCAGAGGATACTAGTTTGTGAGCAAAGGGTGTTTATGTGTCCTCTGTTCCAGATAGATGGAGCGGGACACGATGTGCTGCTTCCCTTCACTTGAGCCATACAGCCTGGCTCTGTTCAATGTAAAGCTGCAACCACCAGGGTTAATCTACCACTTACTTTATTATGACATGTCTGTCAGTAAAATGTAACAATATTCATAACAAATCCTTCTTCACATACCTTTTTTTTGGGGGGGATAGACCAAAACCTAAAGAGATTAATTCTCATCATAACATTCTCATCTCATCAATCTCATCATATTTTAGTTTTATAAAATATTCTAAAATATTTTAGAATATTTTATTCTAAAATATTTTATTGCATTTCCCAACGACTGAAAAAAGACAAGTGTGAAAGACTAACACATTTGAGCACTCCAGACTCACTTGGGTAATATTTTATTTACTCATTAATCTTCAAAACTATTTTTCATAATAAATTTCCACTTTATGTTCATCAAAGAACCGTAACAATAAAAATAAAAGTAAATACTGTAGAAAAATTGTACATATAGAAAATAAACATGGTTAATGAACACCGAGATGTCGAATCCCATTGGTTGGGACCCCTCCTTTGTTTCAGGTGGCAACACAACAGAGATGCAGGTAAAAGAAGGCGACTGACGCGGAGGGAGAGATGGGGAAACATACCGACGACGGGAAAACAAGAGAAGGAAGGAAAATGGGGTTGAAAGGCCGGTTAAGGATGGAGAGAATAAGGGAATATGTGAAGTTAATTTTGACATTACACTTTCAAATCTCACACAGTCCTTTTCATGTCCTTTCTCGCCCTTGGTCTTTTTGCATGCATCTGACTGGTTGGCTGCACTGCGTGGAGGAACGGGGGGGGGGGGCTTCTTCATGTCATGGCACGGGGGGGGGGGGGGGGGGGGCTTCTTCATGTCATGGCACTGTTTGTATGGATGGATCATTGCGCTACAATTCCTGAAACCGCGGAGAGATCAGACACTGTGAAAGTACATAAACAGATATTATACTGTAGCCCATTGGAAACCCATCTGCCTGTCCTGTATTGATCGCGTCATGTCTATTGATAAATCAGTCAACCAATAGCATGAAGACAAAAGGACGTAGAGAGCAAAAGAGAAAAGTTAGAGCCAATGAAATCAAAGCAACATAAATTGTCATATAGTCAGTGGCATCATGAACTGGATTTTCTATCTATCAGCAACACATGGTAACATTTACTTTGTTCTGTTTTTCATTTTTTGTCTCCCCCGGGCTGGTGTTTGCTATAAAAGGTGGTTTGTTAGAGCAGGTATAGTGGGCGTGGGCGATAAGACGTCAGGCTAGAAAACAGGACACGGCCTGTGGGGGGTGGGGGGCGCACACATCCAAGTTACATTGCAACATGCAACCTGGAACCTCCTCCTCGCCCGAGAAACAAACCTACCACCTCTGGACTGAACACGCCACCACTCCACAGCACAGCTCAGAGACTCAGGCATGCAGCACACACTGCCAATGAGAAATCGCACCGAGAATCCATTTCCTGATTAAATCATTGTTGATTGAATGCACATTTGGAGTGCGCATTTAGAAATACTTGAAGCCAGGGTGGTAAGTTTATGATGGTGATAACCTCTGGAGTTCAACGTGGTATAAATCACACGGAGTAAGATAATTCACGTGCAGTAAGTCCCCCCTCCCTTCCCCAAAGAGTCGACACTGCCCACATGTCCATATTCATCATTAGCGTTGCCATAACAATTATCATAGTGGTCTTTGTCATTTTCACCATTGTCTTCTTGTATAGTCTTCAGAATCAGTTATGAAGATATGGTGGATCTTTAGCATTGCAGGTTTGTCTGCATGTGTAGATTGTTAATATTTCAATGTGTGTGTGTGTGTGTTGTATGCATATGTATGTGTGTTGGTGTGTGTGTGTGAGAGAGAAAGAGAGAGGCACCACAGTCGTGCATGACCGGTGCCTGTAGGTAGCATCTGAAGTCTCAAGTATCCTGTCCAGGAAAATATCTTGCAGTTTTTCCACTGATTCCACCCTTGTGATTTACAGGCCGTCGTAAAACATCAGCTCTGCAGCGTAACAACCAAAGCACATCCATTTTATTAATGGCACCAGCCCTGCCTCTGCCTATTCACTTGTAATTCATTGCCCCTATGACTACACCCTGATTTCCTGTCCTGTTGCTTGGGTTTCGACTCAGGCCATCAGTGTGCTTGTTCCTTCAGCATCTTCGCTGCTTCATTGAGTCCTGTCTGCTAACAGGGAGGAAGGCCAAGAAGCTTGGAAGAGACACTTAGTGCTTTTACATCATCTTTGCTCTTTGCACTCTGCCTCTCTCTAAACTGCCATGTGCTTCACTCAAAGTTTTCCTCGACCTCTCCGAGTCCAACTGAAGAGGTCCTGCTGTGGCCGGGAAGTGACTGGTCTTTTTTTTCTGTCATCTGGCAGGCCCAACAATTGTTCTTAACTGGGAGTTGCTTTTGCTTTTTAAATCATTTGGAATAGTGTTATGTTCATAAAACAAGCCTCTCTCAGAGGCGCTGCTCATTGGTAAATACTGTACAGTAAGTGTCCACACCCTCAGGCCAGTCTCTGTAAGTGTATTCATATGTGTGTGTCTGTGTGTGTGTGTATGTTTGTGCTTCAGTGTGTGTTTGTGCTTGCATGTGTATGTTTGTGCTTGCCGGCATGTGTGCACGTATGATTATTGGAGAGTAAACATTAACAGCATGTCTATGTCGGTGTGCATGTGTGTATTCTTTTTTTCTCGAGAATATATCTATTTATGTACATATACCATTATATATAAAGGTGTATGCGTATATGTCTGTGTGTTGGATATCTTCTGCCTCAGACGTAGTACTCCTTGTCTTTGTTTTTCTTGTTCTTGGAGATCTTGGCAATGCCCAGCGGCTTGTCCTTGGCGCTGCCGTTGGGCTGCGTGGCGGAGTTGCTGATGTAGTTGCGGCTCTCGTCCACGTGGTATGAGCCTTCGTCCCGGTTGCGGTACTTGTACATGGCGTATAGGAGGATGAGGATGCAGAGGGCGGCGGCCGCCACGATGCCCACCACCATACCCGTGGTGCTGCTGCTCTCCCGCACCACCTCCGATGGTCCCGTGAACACCTTCACATCCGTTAGGGGAGGACGGGCTATAAGACGTAACGGGAGGCATGTTATTAATTTGGATTACATGTCAAGGTGGTGGGTGGAAAGCTGGAGCAAAAAGATACAATGCATCATCATGATGCATTATTGAACATTGCATTTGCATAATGCTACATGCTGGAAAGAGAGGGCAGCAGCTTAGAGCCAAAGCTGTTTCCATATTATCACATAATGTGTAAACAGATTACATTAGAGCCTGTTGAGAGGAGGGCCAGAGCAGAGGTGAACTTTATATCAAGTTTTATTACCCACAGTTGACACATTATGGCATACACAGGCAATAATGGCTGCAGCATGGTGATATATGACCCCATCTTAAATGTTTGTTGTCAACAAAATTTGCATATGAATTTTTTTTGGTTGCTTAAGGTAAAGCAAAAGAGAAAAGGGGGAGGAAAAAAGAAAGCTAGAGAAACTGAAAGAGAAAGAAAGGGGAAGGTAAAGAGAGGAAACAAAGGCAAAGTGAAGGATGGAGACTGGAGAAGGATTGGGGAGAGTGTTAGGGAACGCCTGGAGGCAAAACTGTGGAGGTGGAGATGAAAAATGTATTGTAGTCAGGTTCAGATAAGTGGTGGGGAAAAAAACAAGCTACTGTGAGTGCACGGGACACATTAGGGGGAAAAAACACACAAAAAGTGGAAGTGCTTTTACCTGAACTGGGGTCACAGGGATCAATATCCTCATCATCGCTGGGACACTCGGCTGATGCCACCAGCAAGTCATCCGCCGACTGTGGAGGAAAAAACAAAGAAAAAACACAACCCTTGTTTATTTTTTTCGTTTTCTACAGCACCAATTCCTCACCCACTCATTTCCCAGTTTGCCAGCAATGGCAGATGACCAGAACTACAGGGGGGGCGGTGTGTGTGTGTGTTTGTGCGTCTGGGGGGTTGGGGGTGGTGGTGGTGATGAATGCTTTTTAAAACCACTAAGGCGGAGCTGGTTATCATCTTCTATTCTTTCGACCCTGCGTCTCTTATTTCATTCCAGCCATTCTAGCTTCCACGCATCCTTTCTTTCCTGTTTGGCGCCACCCGATATGAAGTGTTCATACACACGTATGTGTTGGAGGACGTCCAGCGCAAAAAAAAAACATGAAAATTAGTTATTAACTATTTTGTTTAACATGTTGTCGTCACTCTAATATATTTAATGGCAAACCTACATCAACCAACCCATATCTCAACAGCCGCCCTGTCTCTGTCTCACTCCTTCTCCATGGAAAAGTCCCCCCTCATTCCTCTCCATCCCTGCTCCCACTGTTGCCATGGCAACTCTAAGTTCAGGCTGTTAAAAATGATAGGGAATATAAAAAAGGGAGCGTGCACCCGCTATGGGGACCTGTGCATTGATTTGCCATTTCAGCCAAGGGGAGGGAGAAAAAGAGAGCGCAGAAGAAAGGGGGAATAAAAGATAGAGAGAAGGATATAATTACTTAGTGAAGGAGGCGTCGGGGTGAGGTGTGGTGGTGGTGGTGGTGGGGAGATTGGAGGAGGCGGACTTGCTGTGGTCTTTTCTTAACACTGTGCAAATGTGCTCTGCATATTCATGAATTAATGTTAAACATTCCCCGGCTTGATGCTTTGGCATGAGAGATATGAGTGTGTGTGTGTGTGTGTGTGTGTGTGTGTGTGTGTTTTAACAAGAGCGGGCGTTTAGTGCCAGCAGTAAATTAAAGTTGGATTGTGATGCATTGCAGTAGATGTTAGTAACACGGTATAAAGGCGAGAGGAGAGAGAGCGGCAGAGCGATAACAGAGACGAGCTCTTGAGGCAGATTACAATCAGACTGTAACACAATCAGAACCAAATCAAAGTACAAACTGGTTGATGATGTCAAACCGGAGCCCACAGGCAGGATTTCAGATAGAAATGTATTTAACTGCTTCCCCGTATACTCGCTCCCTCTATGTATGTTTATTTGCCTTGTGGTCCTTGTAAGAACGCGGATTATATAAGGTTAGAGCAGCGACCACTTAGTTCATTCATCTGAAAAAGCCTGTGCTGGCCTTGTGCGGTGTGGTCCTGCTCCTGACAAGTCTACTGTGGTTTAGTTTGGCCTGGAACACATATCAGGCTATTGATGCTTGACTCTTTCTCTTTCCTCCACTGCCTTTTCAATCAGTTCTGCCTACTGGGCTGTCAAATGCTGTGAGGGCGAGCTTAGCCTGGAATACAGCCAGTCAATAAACCTCCATGCCTTTGCCAGGATCCAAACAGGATGAGAACCGATCAGCCAGTGCGAAACACATAACGGCTGACATCTGTCAGTGATCAGTGTCACGCCGCCATGCTTGGATCCAAAGACACCTATGTGCCCTCGGCCAGTCACCGCTTTGAATCTTGATTTATGCTAAAACAAACAAAAAAGTAGAAAGGTAACTTTAAGCTGACCCCTCCTCTGATCTGTGACATCACCCAATCAGCTGACCACCCCATTCAAACGGGAAGGCGTCAATTGCACTATTGATCCCCCGGTCACATGGGAGACAATGAACACGAGGAACACTACAGAACTCAACGGAAATCACATCAATACGCCACACAAGTTGAAAGAAGATGTTGTAAAAGATGGGCATCCAAGAAACATCCACCCCCCCCCCCCCCCCCCCCCTCCTTATTTCCCGCCCTGCTTTGTCCCCGTCCTTACAGCCTGTCAATACAGCATGCTGACACAATGATGCACAACAACAGGGGGGAGAAAAAGAGATACGGGACAGACAAGACAGGAGGGGGGAGAACGGAGGATATCATCTGCATGCTGAAAGAGCGAAATCTCTACCTGAGCAGCCGAACAGTGCCAACGACCGTCCATGCCTCCCTGACTGCCTAGTTCACACATAGTGGCTGCTGCTCTCTGTCCACACACACACACACTCTGGCTGAAGACTCAACAGCTTGTCTGCTACTTTCACAACTGGAGAGCACACACACAGGTACACACACAAGCTCTGTGGAAGCCAAGCATGCTCCGCTGCTCAATTTTCTACTTTCTACACATCTACACAGACACACGAGCGTGCACCAAATCAGGCTGAAGTTGGCAGGTTGATGGAGAGATCCGGGCGAGGGAGGATAGAAGCTGGCTCCACTACTGCAGATGGTGAGATAGACTCATGCACTGGCTGCATTAACAGCCTATCACTGGAGCTCAACCACAGAGCGAGAGCGAGAGAGAGCGAGAGAAAGAGAGAGAGAGAGAGAGGCCGAGGGAGGGGCAGATAAGGGGGGGAGGGCGACGGGTAAATATGGAAAAAGATAAAGAGGGAGATAGAGCAAAGGAGGAGAGCGGAAAAGAGAAGTGAGTGAGGGAGGAGGGAGAAAGCGTCGCTGGAATATGGAGAGAAGGCAAGAAGGAGAACAAGATGTGATGGGTTAGGAAGAGAGAGAAAAGAAGATGATATAGGTGATAGGGGGCTTGTAGACGTGTTGGGGTCAGCTGATCCCTGATAGCCAATCAGATGCCACTCTTAGACTCAGGTTCCAAACGTGCACCAACAAACATTCACGCAAACAAAGGAACCAAACATCAAACCCCAAACTTTAGCTGTGTGACTGAGAACAGCCTCTGGCATAAACACTCACCACACACTCTCACACAATCTCTCGCTCTCTTCGTCTTCTTCTTCTTGCTGCTGCTCGGCCGCCATGCATTATTAATCCCCTTTTCAACACACAGACACGCACACAGACACATACACAAAAACAATCAATTGTGGACTCCAGAAGACGGCACGTAACGCAGTGTTACTGCACAAAGCCCAGACGGTTGCAGTAGACCCATGAGGCAACATAGGCAGATCCACCTCAACACACACACACACGCATGAAAAACTGATCCGTTTCTCGGACCCGCAGCACCTTTGAAAAACATGGCTGCCCCTCTTCTGATGCAATGCTCTGCAATTCACGCCTGTTTTTCTCAACCCACCTGAGTGCTTGGGTGTGTGTGTGTGTGTGTGAGCGTGCATTCTCTGTGTTCTTCTCTACATTTTAAGCGTGCACTGGTTAAGGCCAGGTTGGTTGCTAGGCAACACTCGGCGGCCTCAACGGAGAAGCATTGAGTTGAGGGGCCAACAGGAGCGATTCGACTTACACTGCAGTATGTTGAGCATCAAGTGAGTCTGACCTAGTTCTCATACAGTGATACTGACTCCTGTGCACAACTTGTATCACGGCTGAGGCGCTGACATCAGCGTACCCTAAGAGCAGGAATAATCCATTTAAAACACAGACACACATGCTCCACAAAAAAGCAGGTAGCGATCAGGAGGAGGTGTGAAGCCCCTGTGACATTGTTGCCACTCCGCAGTGCTATCCATCAAGCTCGCATATCCATTATTGATGCCTGAGGCTTAGCTCACAGCTCTCCGCGTTCTATTATTTATGTCTGAAACAGCTGGCGGTTTATACCCAAAAGAGCTTTTCTTGATGGGAATCTGGATGGGAGAGAGAAAGCAACCAGTGGGTAGTGGGGCTCACTATCTCCATGGCAACTTGTATCACTGAGAGAAGTGCAGCAGGCAGGCACACTGTTTTTCAACAGAGAAGAAGAGCTGCAGTAACACACAGATGCCCACAAAGAGCCTCACAACATCTCACTAGTCACCTGAAACAGAGCAAATGAGTCTGTGGTCCACCCACTGATAATACATCCTCTGACTTTAAATATTCCTCGATAACAGTTATTTGCTTCTGTTGTAGAGTCCCAGAGTATCATGGGAAAAGTTATTACAGCTTCCATGTACACAAAGATTTCTCCTATGTGATTTAGTGGGTAGGGACCTCTCAGTTGGGACTTCGCCATCTAATCCATTTATGTGGATGTGCCGCAACAGAAAAAAGCTGTATGTGTGTGTGTGAACCTTCTATTAAAAAACTGTTTTATTATTTATGTCATATTTATAATTTATATCATATTCATTATTATGATTTTTTTATAATTTGACAGCCTGTAGACAACTTAACTTTAACATGGCCATTAAAGGGTGAGGGTAGGAAGGCTCCGCTCTTCTGAACACAATTTGATTTGTATGTAACCTAAGATATCAATAATATCTAAAAACAACTGTGAACCTCATCAAATCAGTTGGTCATTAACCTGATCAAAACATCAATCACACTGAGCACTGCCTGCCACTATGTGATTCTTTGTTTATTTATGTCACCCTGTGAACATTTTAAATGAGCACCTTACAGCTGACATACACAGTAAGCTGTATGTGTAAACACCACGCTTTCCCTGACAATAAAGAACAATGAAATGGCTTTCATTTAAATGTCAGACACAATTTGAATTGTTTTGTGTGTATATTTGTGTGTATAAAATGTGAGTCCTAATTAAACTGCCTTTGCCTTAAGTTTGAGACAGTGTCACTCCTTCTTTTATCCAGTACCTTGCTAACCTCTGATCTGTGATTTGAAGGCTGCGTGCACACTAATCCTCTTACTGAGCTAGAACAAAAAAAAGTATCAAAGCAAATTAGCACTTTCTAATTATCTATTGTCAGACTGAGGGACGATACAGGGAGGTGACAGGATAGTCAGTGCACGTTCAAGATATCCAAGGAATTACATTTCATTCCTTGTTTTTTCTTTATGACCACAGTGATTGAGTTGGTTTTCCCTACACGAGAATGACAGTGATTGTGCTCTGACCTGCTGTGTGGCGCCCTGCTTCCTGTTGGTGGCTGTGGTTGTTGTGATGTCACTGATGGACGGGGCAGAGTCCGAGCGGTTGCCTCCAGCTGCAGCACTGGACTGCGGGGTGATGGAGGAGGACGGCATGTCCCCGACCAACCGTGCGCTGCCCTCCACTCTGATGTGCGGGTGCCCCTCAGCAGCCATGTTGAGGATCCGGAGCCCATTGTAGTAGAGGCCTGACAGCTGCCCCTGAAACATGCCTGCACCCCGCTCGCCCCCACCAACACGCACCGTCGTCTGGCTGTTGAAGATGGTCAGCTGGCGACCTACGCGCGCGCCAAAGACACACAAGCACACCAGGAAGAGAGGTGGACAGACACACGCAAATACAGCCACACACACACACACACATACCAGTGGTCACATACGTGCATTCAAACACGCACAAGAGTGTTTGAGTGTTGCACAATCCACCCCCCAAAGCCATGGTAAGAAGATGGGATAGACAAAGCGTGGCAGAGCAAATCGAAGCTGTGGAGGAACCATGAGGAGAGTGAGAGATCAGAAAAAAGGAGGAGAAGGAGAGGGAGAAGAGAGGAGAGGAGGGTGAGGAGACAGAAGTTGAGGAGTAGGATGAAAAGGCAAAGAACAGAGGGAGAATGAGGCAGCAGATGAGGGGAGTCAGAGGGCCCTGAGAAGATGGGGCTGGCAGATGGTTGCTATGGTGATGGCTGTACTGCACGACATTGTATTTGAAGGAGCAACAGACAGGCAGACAGAAATAGAGATCTAAAGAACTGTTGTAAAAGCCCTATGAAGCATGCACTGGTTATAAGCTCTTGCACTGCTCACTGTTAAAGGGACTAGAGGCTAATTTAAGCTCTGGTGAAGTTTAGGAGGAAAACTTTTACATTTTTTGTTTTTCACAAAAAAGCATTGCTCTATTAGTCATTTCAAATTTACATAATTCTCACATGTCACAATACTTTGCATGTACTTTAATTTGATTACAAAATAGTTTTTCAGCATATAATCTTTAGTAAATGCTTTATTGTTTACAATTTGATAATATACAAATTTATTTACCAGTCTTAATAAAGCATCTTTTAACAGTACTTCTTAACTATTTTCTGATTTATTCACATTTAAATCTCTCCATCGTCCCTTTAACCTGATATTATCAGATACACACTAACAAGATACGTCCACAGGCACTACAGTTTACACAGTATTACACACTACAGCTGCCCAACTTTTAAATACTTAGTTATGGATTTAGATTTTTAGATGTTAGTTGATGGTGCACAATAAAGTATATTCAACTGTCTTCAAATTGTATTTTTTAAGCTGAAAGTTTTAAGGAATTTTAATCAGGGTTTTTACCTTTGTCGAGTAGCCAATCGTCAACTACTCGACCGAGCCGAAAGGGGATTCGCTGTCTGGCGATGGCCAGGCGCTCGTTATCAATGTTGCCTTTAATTTAGAGATGAAAACACAGTAGTAATTACGCACATCCAAAAGTGGTACAGGAGCTGGATACAAAAACAACAGCAATGAAAAGAAAGTAATGGTCTGCTCATTCTTGGCATGTCACTGCGGTAAGGTAAGCTCGACGAGCTGAGAGAAGAGGAGCTGTCATTTACTATGTTCCCAGTGAGCGGACTCTTACTCTCTGTTCATTGGGTTTAATTTAAAGAGACATTTCAGGGGTTAACATCTGCAAGAGCACAGGGAAATAATGTTACAGCTGCCACATACTGTCGACTGAAATAAGTGACTGAGTTTAGAGTTACATACAGGAAGAACCCTCACACACACCTCACAACTGCTACCATTTATCATTTTACCTATCAGCTACCTAAAGCCTGGACCTCATTGTGTTAAAGACTCCTACAAGGTATTACCACTTTAAATATAAAAACCAACAAATATGAAAACAAAGACTATGCTCAACAAAATACACTTTTTTCCCCTTTTCCTTATTTTTTTCTCTCTCTAGTTAAACATTTAACTCAAAATATGACAGGATTTTATATTATTGTTTGTCCAAAATGCACCAACTCTTATTATTTTCTTTTATGGTGAGAAAAACAACTGACACCTGAATTGAATATTTTCATAAATTACCTTTAATACTATTTAACAGGCCTATGACATAACATAGCTCGCTAGAATACATGCTGTTGTAATAACTGTCACTTTTTTTTATGGTTTAAAAAGTCACCTTACATATCATAGCACACATATTTCATTTCAAAAGCAATAAGATAAAACAAGTCTGCAATTATATTTCTCAGTCTCACTGTTTGAAAATAATCGATAGGAACACTGATCGTCAGTCAGGAGGTGGGGTGGTTTGGGCTAAAGTGTAGTTAGCGCTGCCTCGGGACAGGAAGTGTGAAGCAGGGTTGGGCGTATGTGGGGGGGTCAGGGCCTACCTGAGGGATAGCGCTCTATGACAGGCAGGTCGTCCAGTTGGAGGGTGGCATTGCCTCCACTGCGGGTGAACCGAATAATGTGGTACTTCCCATCGTTGACAAACTTGGAGCTCTCCTCGATGTTGATGTCGTCCGTGCCGACATTAAACACTACTCTAATGTTGCCCTTGTCCTGAAGGGGGACAGATATGGAAGACGCGTCATGAAGTATGTCACTGTTATAAACAAATGGAATTTCTTTCACGTCTTCAGGCACACACAATAACTCGGTCCAAATAGCCACACTTATGATACAAGACGGCAAATTATCAGCAGTAAATCAAAAAAGATACAAACATTAAAGTCTGGATTGTCAGACCCCTTCATTTCTGTCGCAGCCTCATAGTCCCATTAAAAGCTTCCAGGGAATCACTTTTTTCATTGCTTTTTCACCATGGGCTACTTATATTCAAGAGATTTTAAAAGATTTTTTAAGGTTGACTGCAACTGAAAGAAACAAGGAGTTCTAAATACTGCTTGCCCAGCTGGCAGTGTTGCACCAGCAGCTGTGAGAGCAGCATAACTTTGCCATCATATTGCAGAGGTGCAGCTGGGGGCGGCTGCAGATGAGAAAGAGCTGGTACAAAATACTTAGCCTCATTAGTGACAACTTATGGTACTTGACAGACTCAGCCTGGAGCAGTAGATAACACAGCAATCTGCCACACAACGATTTGTTATAATAATCTTCATAAAATGAAAAAGTCACAACAGCGCAACAGTGTTATTTTGATGTCGTTCTATTCGGAATCATTTTGAAAGTTGCAACAAATGTAAAATTTTTCTTTTCTTTTCTCGCAGACCTAAAAGAGCCTCAGTGGGAGGTCAGACAATCTGTTGTGAATTGTGGCATATGTGGAATATGGTGGTCATGCCCTGACCATGGGGACAGACACAGTGAACCTCCTAATTAAATAAGGGAATACAATAAACACATTTTAGCCAAAATGCATGAAAAGCATGAAAAAAAACCGGGCTGGCCAAGTGAATTTGAGTGTGTGTTCTTACTATCTGCAGCTGAAGGTAGTCTCCCAGGCCAGACGCACTGTCCACCCTGAGGAGATTGGCATGTTTCTGTTGGGTGCTGAACCCAAGGGCGAGCCGGTCTGCCCTGGTGCTGGGACGCTCATTAGGGGGCCATGTGTAAATCACCATGCCTCCATCACGCCCAAAGATATAGGTAGTCCCAGCTGGTCCACACCGAGAGAAATAAATTTAAGAGAAAGCATGTGTCATACACAGTGCAAACTGTTATCAGAAGCGTTATCCTGCAGACGCCCCCCCGCCCGCCGCCTCCGCCCTGCATAGTTTTTCTCTAAAGCATTAATACACAAGGGATGTTATTAAAAAATAATTATAAAAAAAACTCTAAAATGTCAGTTGACTCGTTCCCCACTCTCTGCTTATTCCTCCTACAGTGTGAAAAAAGGCCAGTGCAGGCAGTAATAACTGACTCATGCAAATAACAACTCATACAATTATTTGACTCATTGGGTGACTATACTAATATAAACTGTACTAACCATCATGCATCCTGCTTGTACATCTGCTGATGATTATTTTGTGTCTCTAAGACCTCAAATTATTATATTATAAAATTATTATAAATATTACAGAAAGTGGCCAATTGAATAATATAGGAACTTAGGTTTCTGTTCCACTCGAGAATCCAAAGTTGACAGTGCCCTCATCTGGTGGCTTCGAGAAAATGCACCCAAACAAGCTTCAGTTTAATGTCCAAAACAAGATCATGCTGTGGCAGTAGTTTAAGACTTTCAGTCTGACACCAAGGTTAAAGCCTGATTGGGTGTGATGTCTTGCTTAAAGTCATCAGGGACAAGACATAGCATCTACAAATGCATTTTTAAACCTCATACACATATCTACTGGGATAAACAGTAGGGGTCACAAATACAGTACTATTACAACAGATTTTTGTCCATGTCATCCTGTACTTGCAGCTGTCTACACTATGAAAAACTGATATGACCCATGATATGACCTGTATCTGAGGAAGAAAATGAAAAACAAAGACTCACCGTCATTGCATAGTGGTCCTGCATACGAAGTCATGCTGCAGTCGCAAGTGAAGCCCTCCCACTGCTGCAAGCAAACTCCCTGATTTGAGCAAGAGTCTTCCTGGCAGGTCGTGCTGGGACCTGCAGTGAGAGACATGGTGGGGTTGGAGAGTGCATACGTTAGGACAAGATAACCAGACACACTCCTTTGATTCTGTCTGGAGCCCAGTATGTTTACAACTGTATGTGAGTGAAATTCCTTAAAAGACTTTCAAATTAGTTACTGAGACTGTTGGGCTGCGATGGTGTTTCGATTAGTAGTATTAGTAGAAAATCGTGGTGAGATTAAGATAATGAGGAAAGGCTCCCATTCTTGAGTTGTGCATTTACAGAGGATAACAAAAACAATATAACCACACAGACTGGAGTCAAAATAAACTGGAATTTCTGTTACTGGGTGAAAAGAGCCAAATGTGGACAGCATGCAGGAGGTGAGGCTAGATGAGCTGGTTAAGGGACAGGAGGAGTAGTTAAACATAAGAGGGCAGTTATGTTTAAAAGCCTTCATCTCAATACTCTTTCTCCAGCAGTCTGACACGGTTCTCTCTCTGCCTCATGCTAAAAACACACAGTTCACTTAGTTCTCCTTCACTGCACTTCTAACATGAGGCACGGAGGAGACGGTGTGATGTGATTCACAAATAAGAGTATTGAAGTTTTGGTTGGGAATCAGTGGGAGGGGCTAGAGAACATGCTGCTAGGCAACCCGGGTGGTGGAGCCGTGGTCAGCTCAAGTCAAGCGTTGGTGATGTCACTACAGTGATGAAGTCACTATGGTGGCTAGGAGTGGACAGGTCACCTCTGACCTTTGACTCTGGATCACCGGGATCCACACAACACTAGACACTACTGGGTAGTTCAACACACACACACACACGCACACAAACCCGCATTTACACACGCGCGCACATACACACACATTTCCCACCCTTTACAGACGTGTCTCGCATGCTGACACAAAGCGATATACCTTGCAAGTCAGCTTTCATCAATGTTACTTTTGTCGGCCAAACAAAAAAGCAAACAAGCAAATCAAGTTAGATGGTTAGTCAATGCACACAGATGCCTGTGAACTTCTGAGAGAGTGGCAAAGAGAGAAAGGACAATGTGCCCGAGATGAGAAGAGCGAGAGAAAATTTGCATCTGATAGACCAAGAGCTGGGACAGTGGGTTATACAAAAACAGAGCATGAGCCAAATGGAAACTGAACGAAGGAAGCAGAAAGGAAAATGGACCAGTGCAGAACTAGCTGGCCGGCGTTTTCTGTGTTTGCGCCTCACCTTCACAGCCTCGTTCCACTTGTCCCATGGTCGCTAAGGCATCAGCCAAAAGGTCAGGGAGACGGCCATTTAGATCAACTGTTGCTAGGCAACCCTGGAAACCCTCACGGGAGTGGACCAGCTTGGGCAGGTCTCTGTACATCTCTTTGGAGACGCCCCCTATGTACAGATCACCTGTCGAGGAGTAATGTAATAAATGGAAGCTTAATTAACAAATCACAGTGCTTTACCTTTAGCATTCAACTAGCATGACCCTGTACAAATGTATTAAATGTGCAGTGTTGTTTACAGTAAGTGGATGTTTTGATCTGTGTGTATTGTTTTCCCTTTTTTAATGAGGTTTTAAATCATACCCTTTAGGTCGAGGTTCTTGGCACCCATGGTGGTCTGAGTGGTGACTTTGGTGTCAATCTTGACCGTATGGAGATTGTTAGTGTCTCGGGATATGTGCACGTTGTGCCAGTGGTTGTCATTGAGGGGACTGTTCGAGTTGCCCTTGATCAGGTGTGCCCCATTGCCCAGGTCAGAGATGTAATGTAAGTAGCTAGAGAGGAAACGGAAAGAAGAGAGGAGCTGGTTCAACAAGGGAGAAGAGAATTTTTCTCCTTTGTAGTTAACAGTTAAAATTACAAATTGTTATATTGATTATATTGATATTTTTGATGTTGTTATTTTGTTTACTGGTCGTTTTTTTCTAATACAAGTAATTTTGAATTCAATTCAAAGGCATGTCAGTGACTCATAGAACGTAAAGGCCACACACAACACTGTTCCGCTCACCCTTTCACCAGCTCTATCACTATGAAATCATTGCCATCTCCCCTGTTGAAGAGAATCAGGCCATCGGGGGACGTCGTCTTGAACTGCATGAAAAGATGCATAGAGTAGTAGGCCTGCAGTGTGGGAAGTGTAACAAAACTGGAGCGTGAGCGGAAGGTGACGGGGTCCGCCACGATGCTCTTGTAGCCGATAACAGCATTGAGCTCGCAGTAGTCGATGTCGCCGTTCTTGCACAGGTCGATGTAGGGCATGCCATTCAGGGCCAGGCCCTGAAGGTGGCCAATGAAGTTGGAGGGCACAGCGGGTATGAAGCGCTTCTCTGTCACAATACCCGTCTCCACATTGTGGAACTCCAGCTGGGTGTGGTCACCTGCCATCTGACCTGGTGGCGGGAGTAAACTTCGAGGGTGAGGGCTACAGAGATATGGGTTTCAAGAAACACTCGGCAACAGTGAAACTAAGACTCAGTCTTATTTTAATAACTCATCTAACAGATGTTAGTAACAGATGCAAGTAAGATATAAAATAGTTATATTAGCAAATCAGAATGAAATGTTTACATGCACCGGTATTTCTAAGTGAATAAAACCCCCAAAATGTTGGTTTAATTACAGTAAATTAAAAACAATCAATCAATTACAAAGACACATATAATGTCGAGTGTAATTCATAAAGTTGAAAACTTTAAGTGAGGCAGCCGTGGTTACCTTCAACAGGCTGCAGGTCATCCACGGTGAGTTTGAGGCTCTTGCCACGCCGAACTACTCGCACCGTGTGCCACTCATTATCATTGAGGCCCGACCCCGCAAAGATGGTCTCTGGGCCTTTACCTACACATAGCCCAGAGCACCGTTAACATATGCACAGAAACATGGCGAGAGACAGAAAGAGCAGATAGAGATGTAGAGCGACAGGGAAAGAAGAAAAGAAACGAGGCGGAGGAAAAGCAGAGAACCAGGAAGGCTGAATTCAAATTTAAGGACAGAGAGTGAAGAGATGAGGGGGGGACAGCAGAGGGAGGGAGGAACCATACATATCCTGGGGAGACAGACACGTCTGTGTAAACACTCTCTCTCCACAGATAGACAGACAGGTTTCCTTGCAGATATGCCAGTGAGACAAATGAAGTGACACAGACAGACAGACAAAGATTCACATGAACGGATGCCGAGTATGGACGCAGTGAGTCACAACGGGCCCACGCTCAGACAACCCATCTGTGCAATCATCACACCACCACGATGACCAGTGACTACACCACCACACATGTACAGACAATACATTTGATTCTCATTTACTCCTAAACTGCCCTGCTGTCCTCCAGCACCTGTGCACGTGACATACAGTATACACGACTGTCTGATTGCAGACGGGAGGATCTCTTCCTTTCTGCAAGCAAGCAATACTCTCTCAGAGCCTCTTGGTGGCACTAGACACACAGAGTAACATCAGAGCGCTCTCCAAGGTGCTGATGTGCAGCAGAATGAAAGAAGCTGAGCAGTTCTCTCATGATGTTTCTCTCCCTGCCTGTCGACCAGCTCATATCTTTACATGGGTGACTGCACACACACACACACACACATAGACACACACACACATACATACACACACTCCCCTTTTCCTTTCCAAGCCCTACTGGTTTGAGGAGTTTGAGTGATTCTGTTTACTGTGACCTATAGGAGGTAATGACAAGGGAGGTGGGAAGTAAACTGACCCAAACAAATTCTGCTGCAGAAAATGTCAAGCATGCCTACATTACTCATGGCAGTTACACAGGCAGCACACACACCCACACAAGTAGAAAGGTAAATAAAGAGAGAGGTTTAAACGTAGAAAGACATGCAAGCATAATTATCTATGAGAAGCCAATAAGAACAGATGTGGCAGCATGAAATGCATGAATGTAGGTGGGTTTTTTTGAATCTAAAATATTGTGTTGTGCTTTCAGAGAGGACACCGGGTTCCCCTGAGGGGACTCAGCTGTGCTCTGGGCATGAGCATCTCATCCTGTTACCATGGATCACTGCCTAGCACTGAGTGAAAGAGAATATGTGTATATATATGTGCGAGTTCATGAGTGTGCATGTGTATGCGTGTGTTCCTGTAACAAAACATTCGAGGAATGAGCAGACTGATGTGAGAGTGAGGCAGTGATCTGTGTCAACCTGGAAACAGTGGGAGGCACAGACACAAACACACACACACACACACACACAGACCTATTTTAGGTCAGTGCTAACAGCGAGTTCAGCAGCATGGTGAGGTACAGTTTAACGATAAGCTACTGGCAGTTAGCAGACTGCGCTCTGTGTTAAGACAAAGAGACAAACAAGAGGGACCATTAGTTGCAAAGGAAACACAAGTCAAGTCAAATGACATAAGCTAGTGGAGATTACAATAGCAGCATAATGAAAACAAAATAACAAAAAGCGTTTCATATTTCATTAGCTCCAAATAACAAATGGCTTTTCTGCTGGATAAGCCTCAAATCTCTCCCATGCCGAGGCTTTTATTTGACTGCTGAGTGGACTCTTTCAGTGGCGCCTGGCTGTTAAGTAAAATTTTTTCCTCTCCCTCGAATATCCGATGTATAATTTATGGTATGCACACAGTGTGCCAGAAAAGTGGCTGCCTACTGAAATGTTCATTGAAACAACCAGTCTAAAATTGTCCAACAACCATGCGGGATAGCAACGGCACTGTGTGGCTAGTTGGGGTTTCTATGGCAACTGCAGTCATCCATTTCACCACCTTTTTGCCGTCACATTGCATCCCTGTCTCTCTCTCCCACTCACTCACTCTCGCTTTCTCAGTGGACGTGACAGAGAGAAACTCCACGTGAGGGAATTAAACATCATCAGGGATTCAGCTCCACTCACAGCAGCATGAACAGAAACACACACACAAACACATCCACTCTCACGCAGCAATAAATACACAGAATTCAATCACACACACAAAACACGCTGAATGTATCGCGACCAGAAAAGCCCCCATGTGGAGTGTAGAGAAACAACAAGCAAACAGAGACAGCGACCAGACAGACGGTGAAAAGACAAACTGAAGGATAACGCATCGTTTGACACTGACTTGAAGGAGAAGTAATTAGTTTGCTGGTCTGAGTGGCATTCATTCACCAGCTACTATTCTGATCCCACTTCTCAAGACACCTCATTTACATGAAGACCTCACACACAGATGAATTTTCCTCTTCTTCCCTATTTTTCCTTCCTTCCTTCCTTCAACCCCCACCATCACGTCTTCCGTCTATCCTTCTTTGCTAAAATGGCCGACACGGAAAACCCTGGCCCTCGGCAAAAAAAATTACACCACTCCTATGGTGTGGCTGAACGTGCAGACTCCAGCACACACATATGTGTGCCTCCCGTGTTGAACGCACACTTACACACACATATATAAACACAGACACATGGTGAAAAAGGTACGTGGAATGAAGGTTTGTGATTAGATGGACTGACGAGACATGAAGCGGGTAAAAAAAAATACTCAGACATAGAGAGACACATTAACAAAGGCGCACGCGCACACGCACACACACGCTGAGGAGGAAAAGGAAAGGGGAGGGGTTAGGTGAGATGGAGGATCACTTACTGGCTGTACAGTTTATCCTGATACAGTCTGGAGGGAGAGCAGAGCAGAGGGTTAATGCTGCACACATACACATACTCTCCACGCCCTGGGGACGCACACATCGACACACCCTGCACTCAACTCAGTTACAAACATGCACACGCACACACACTGCTGAGAAACCACACGCACTCTCCTTTGTCACAAGCTGGACGGTGTATTGTCTTACAACACATCATGATTTTCTGCAACTTTTGAGTTTTCGACAGTGAGGAACGACATAGGAAAAAAATGAATTCCACATTGAGCAGTGACATGGAAGGAGAGCTGTGTGTCCCAGTACGAGCAGTGTGCCCACTAGCTGCTCTGGCCTGAGCGACAGATTCAGTCTCCAAAAAAAACACAAGGAGACTGAGATGGGTCATGTGCGTCATTTTGTCTGATGACATCAAACACATCCCATTGTTTTTGTCGCCCATCCAGAGCTAACTGTAAATTTAGCCCGTGTGTATTATTCATCTAATTAATCTTACCATCATTATCATTTTACCTATGATGACTTGGTGTGTCGTGTGGCGTCAACCACAGAAAAGACGTGGCTGCAGACAACCAGAGACCAACACATGCACCCCTCTGTACGTCTGTGTGTGAGTGTGCTCACATTTATGTGAATGTGCGAAACAGTGAAAACAAAAATGTGTGTAGCAGTTGAACTGGGAAATGGAACAACAGAGCAAAGTGGAGCTAAATGTGTTTCCTGCAGTAATGCGTGGAGCATAATATTTGTGTGTGTGTACAGCTTGGAAGTCTTTGTGTTGATTGTTGGAGGTGTTAGGGATGCACAGGTCCACTGGGAGTGAGCAGAGAATGCAGCTCGAGGCTTAAACCCTCTGTTCAACACAAAAACAACAACACTAACCTAAATTGTGTGTGTGTTTTCAGCGTGTGCATTTAAAGGTTGGTTGTATATTTTACAATGGTGTCCATTCAAATGCTATGACTGATCAAAAAAAAAGAGAATTGAGCGCAAATAAAGTAGCATAATTATAATAATATAAAAATTAAGACTTATTAGAATGATTTTATTTTCCAGGGAAAATACGTTATTAATCAACATTTAATGACATTTCTATGTAAGAAATATCCAAGAGGCTACTGGCAGCTGCATTCCCCTGATATTTTATTACAAATATGCTAGAGAATCTATATGTTTGTGTTCAGGTGTGTACCTAGGTTGACAGTGAGTCGGACACGGCCCCCATCCAGCTCCAGACGAAGGGTGTCTGCTGAGTTACGGGACGTGGTTGCCATGAGAACGCCATACGCCCGCTGGGACCGAAAGCGTAGCGAGACATCCTCTGCCTCGGTATGCATCACTACAGGCAACTGCACCTTCATAAACTTGCTCCCATCGTAGGACAGGATGGTTGCATCTGCACAGGACGCATGGAGACAGGCAGGAGCGAGTGATAGAGGAAGGTAAGTGAAAGACAAGTGGAGGGAGACAGGAATGGAAGAGGAGGCATGTGAGGTGGGTAAGAAAACACACGAGGGGGGAGGAGACAAAGGCGAGTTGGCGTTAAATGAACCAGATTCATACATGATAAAGGATAGCTATGCTCCCTCGTTCCCCCAACACGTCACGTTAAACCCGAAAACCTGCTTCGGACAAACGAATCCCATCACTTTCCACACCTAATTCATCATCACTCCCTCTGCCTTACAAAAAAAAGGATGTAAAAATAGCTGCAGCTGGTTGGCTGGCCCTATTACCCGGCTAAATCAGAATGCATGAGTGTGTTAGCCACCGCCGCTGACATCTCAGACCCTGGAGTCATAATGTAACAAGCTCAGGTGATCCAGCTTTAATGTCTTTTGCATACTCATTTACGTATTCATAATATTCTCTCCCTGCTACCTGCTGGGGCCAATCCCTGGCCCCCACACTGTTTACCTCTGAGGACCCTGCTTCTTTTATTGGCCAATTATATAGCTAAACACTCATGTCTCTGCGTCTTTATCTCCCCCTCTCTTCCTTCTTCGCCTCTTCTTCCATCTCTCCACTGCGCTCCTCCCTCGCTCTCCCTCCCCGTGTCTGTGGGAGACGTTTGGAGCCAAGGCAAAAACAAGAGAACAGGAAGAGAGTGAGGCCTCATGAATACTGATGAGCTGAGAGGGAAAGAAAGAGAGAGATAGTGTGTGTGTGTGTGTGTGTGCGTGCATGTCAGAATAAGTGAGTGAATTTAAGTGTGAACAGAGGAGGGTTTAGTAAAGCGAGAGAGGGGGGGAGAGAAAATAGGGACAGAGCGAGACAGAGAGAAGGGGGGGGGGGCTCTTGGCTAAAATGCAAATGAACCCTCATTAACTTGAGGAAAAAAGCAGGTAGTTGGCCTGTTATATCACAGATAACATACCTAACAGCCACACATACCCAAACACACACATACGCACGCACACATCGTGGATGAGGGAGACAGACGACTACATTTTCCACCAGGCAACAAGAGGAGAGGCGGTTCCACAGGCGGAAAGTACGGAAGCCCAAAAAAGACACAAAAAAGATCCACGGTGTAACTCACACCATCACATCGCTGGACGCCTGTAGTAGTTAGAGGATAAGAACTGTGATATTCTATCCTATTGATCCTATGAGGACGGAAACAAACAGTGTGTAACGTTCTTAGCATTTCTCAGGATTTTCTGCTGCTCCCGTACTCCAGTCGCACCGGTTCTCTGTTCAAGACATAAATCTTACAAAAAAAGTAACACATACGGTTCTATTTTTAAAAAAAAAAGTAATTTGCTTAAAACTGCTGAGCACCGTTGCTTTTAGCAGGCATTACTCAACCTGGAGTGAACAGAGCGTTTGCTGGGGACTAATGAGTATTAATGGCAGCAGGATGGGGTATGTGGGATTGACTCAAAGTGAACCATACTTAGATCTTCTTAGATGTAGTTCACTGAAATAAAAGAGCAGGTTAGCCACCGCTCACTGTGTCTGTCGTAGTTATGACAACAATGGAGGTCTGTGGCAGAGAGGGGGGGGGGGGATCTATCCCAGGCTTGGGGGGGGGGGGGGGGGGGATCTATCCCAGGCTTTGGTTTCACTCATTGAAGTCATTTTGTGGGATTTGTGCTGAAGAAAACACAGAATATGACCTGAGTGTTGCCTTCAGTTGTGCCAGCTGGAATTGACCAGTCCACCGAGTGAACATGATAAAATGACTACATTTCCAGACATCAGCCAGACATGCTGTGGAGAATGCTGATGGGACGAATTCATGCACGGTTTGATATATTGACACCTGCTGCAGACTCACTCTGTGTGTGTGTGGGCCGAACACGGAAACATGACTGACATGGGTGTTTTGCAGTGTTGCTTTTTATCGTTGCATCATTTACAAAAAAAGTAGTTGCAGGTTGCACACTACAGGGTCATCTCCAAGGTCATACATGGACAATTTTTCATAAATGTCACAGTGAGAGATTTGAATTGTATTGATTTGAATTGTATAATTAAACCTGATTGCACAATTTTAAACCAGAGGATTGCTTCTCCTGTTGTTCACAGGAATTCTTCAAAGCCGAGCAATAAAGCACAAACAGCTCGGATAATTAAATGGCTGCACAACAGCTACCTAATCCCAGTGCCACCTGTTAATTTTACACAGCGGTCCTAGTGGTAACTGTTCTCATAGCACCGCCTGCTGCTGTAATGTCTTACAGGAAAGAATAAAAGTAGATCTATACTGAAAATGAAAATAAAAGCTATTGAGTGCACAACTCAGAAGATGACTTTGTGTCCTCAAGGGACATTTTAGTGCTGCACCTCACAGATGACAGAAGAATCAAACAGCAGGTTATCCTGAGGATGATTTGGGGTCCAACCTCTGTTTATGACCCCCTCTTTTAATTAATTCCTTCTTTATTTTGGGAAAATACAGTTGGCCTTTACAACATATTAATTAAAGTATAAAGTTATAAAGATAACAGGAGCTGCTCTTTTGAAAATGTCAACTGAACCTTTAGATGAACTCTTTCTGATTCCACCATCTTTTTTTGCTCCCCCTGCCATGGCGCTTTCGCGGAGAAGCAGTTTTCGCAAGACATGTGCAAATGTGTTCCTAGAAATATGTGTGTAACCGCTCATTACAAAACAAGAATTAATCTCGGAGCCGGAGCGCGGCGAGTGGGAACAAAGGAGAGAGAGAGAGAGAGCGTGAGATGGCGAGGAAGGGAAAAAAGGGAGGGAGAAACCGCAGGTAGAAGGCGTAAACACGGCCAGTAGCTCCCTCCATCTGCTTCTCCATCTGTGCTTCCTTTAATCCACCGAACCACCAGTTAGTGACCCCTCACTGCACACGCAGTGGGATGAAGGCAGATATGGAGAGGCAGACATAGAGAGAGGGTGCGCTGCTATGATAAACATCCACTGCGGATGTTTGTCCGCTGAAATAAAACATCTTCATAGCAACACCTTTCAGGGAGCCTGTGTGTATGTGTGTATACATCGCCTGTTCGACGATAGTGCAGTCGTCACTGGAGACGCATCAGCAGTTGTGGCACAAACATCATTTCTTCTCTTCTCCTTGTCTGACTGCATCTCGCTTCTTTCAGCGGGCCAGTATCCATTTCTTTCTCTCAGCCTGAATTCAGAGTTTTTCTCATCTCTCTCTCTCTCTCTCTCTCTCTCTCTACTCCCATCCCTCCTCATCTCTTCACCTGCCTGTCGTATGGTGGTTCCAGCCTGGTAGCTCCACCCTCCTCTGTCACAGCTCCTGCTCCCAGCTTTCTGCACACTTCCTCTGCCATCGATTCCCAGTCTATAACAGCAGCAGTGATAGTTCTGTCTGAAGCTCTGCATCCTCCCACCTATTCTCTTTCACCTCTGCCGCCCCTTTCCCTGCCTCCTACCAACTAACCTCACATATATGTGCAGCTTTGAACAAAAAGGAAACAGACCGAAATTCTGCACTGTTACGTCTTTGTTGTTTCCCACTGTCTGCCTGACAACTGCTTTTCTTTTTTAGTGTCCTGCTCCCCATCACTAGGGGTGTGGTGAATCGTACATAAAAAAAAAAGTTGCAAGCTCTGATATTAGCTGATAGGTTAGTCACATATTTTATGTGACATAAATCTTTATGAGGGTACCTTCTTAACGCAATCAGACAGTCTTCTTAAGCAAAAGAGAAAAGAGACATCACTTTAAGGTATAATGTAAAAATGACTGCCCATTATACCTGATGGTCATAAAATATTTCCAGGACCTTGATGGAGTTGTTTGACTTTAAAACTTCAGACCTTCAGATCATATGTCTTCTGTCACTCATCCCATTTGCCATTACACAATGTTTTCAAGCCAAAATACTGTCAGAATGACAAAGCTGTCATTATGGCAGCAATGTGGCATAATGTTTTCACAAGATGCCACTGTTTAGTGACTGTTATTAACCAGCTTACGCTGTGTCTGGTCTCACCTCTCTCACAGGAGCGTCCCAGGTAGCCCGTCCCGGAGCAGTCGCAGACATAGCGATTCCAGCCCTCCCTGCAGACGCCGTTGTGCTGGCAGGGGTTGGACAGGCACTGCTTGGGTGGCTCTCTGGAGCACGAGGGCTTCACGCCGACTGCCCTCTGAGCCTCAGCCAGTCGCCGGATGTCTTTGCTCTGCCCATCCACAAATAGGTCCCTGACACAGCCCACGTAACCATAGTTCAACAACGCCGTCCACACCTGAGAAACAAATTCACCAGTGCTCAGTAGTTTTGAAACTGTATTGTCTAAATGACAACAGAATACAACTTGAGGTGAAAAGACTAATACATATCATAATGATAATAATAATAATAATGATAATAATAATGATAATAATAACAACAAGGAAGGAAGGAAGTCATTCAGTCTTCCAAATATCATTTGTGGTGGCTGTAGTTTTAGTATATTGAATTGTAGACACAAAACCAAGACACACACACACCTCTGTAGGGAAGATGAGTCCTGCACGGTCCTCAGGTAGCCCTCCAAGGTACAGAGTGTCATCCAGATCCAGGATCTCACTGTCACCTGGAGCTGTGTATGCTGTTCTTACACTGTTTACTGAGATGGTACCTGCATAAAGGAACAGTGAAACTTCAGTAATCATGCTCTTCATTGTGAGCAATCATAGTCATCACCACCTCCATTGTGACCATTAGTATGATCATCGCCATCCTTAGCCTTCTCTTTGTATTCCTCATCATGGCAACTCATCACCACAATACTCAAAGGACATGGAAAATCCAACGTACACAGGCATTAATCATCACTTTGTACCTGTGCTGGGCCACAGGTCTCACTCTCACGAATGTTTTAAATTAGACTTTTTTTGCATGTTGCATCTCTTGCGCTTGACGTGCCAAGTATAACTACATTAGTATGATGCTACAAAATATTTTAAAAGCCTATTCGGCCAGTCATTTGACTCACTCATTTGACAAGCTGTTGTTTAGACAATGAAAAATGCAGAATAGAAAAAGGCATAACATTAATGACCCACCACAAAACAGCAAAATGTTAAAATGTGTTTAATGTATCTATTGACTGTATTCGAGGCAGGAGGCCTGGGTGTGTGGCCATAATTCTGAAAAACAATAATAGCAGCACTGGGAAGATGAGAAACAAACCATGATTGCTTTAATTAAATTTTCAGTATTGTAATTATATCAACATATAACAATAAATATGACAGTGCTACTTTACATTGATTCAGTTAAAAGGGTGTATACAGCGCCCTTAAAATCAACTTCAATAACCTTAGTTAAATTGTATTAGAGACATCAGACAGATGGCAGCCAAATGGCCTTGCTAAGCTGGTGCTTACTATGAAATGTAAAGTACTATCTTGGCTTCTCATTATCCCCCACCTCCCTCTTTTCAGCCTTGGTGGTCATCAGAGCTGTGAAAACTGTGAGTGTACCTGAGCGTCCATCCCTTTGAAAATCCACGTGATACCACTCTCCATCGTTGACCTTCCTGTCAATGGCCTTGGTCTTGGTGGTTCCTGAGCCCATGTCCAGCAACAAGTACAGGTGTCCATCCAGCATCTCGATGGCGAAGAAGTCCACCTGAAAGTGAGGACACATCAATAGACGTCAGCAATCTGCACAAAAAAAAGGGACACTGAATGCTGCCAAACACAAGTTACACGATACAAGTTAGGATTAGGTGACTGCAAACCAACACTCTATAATCAGGCTCCTTGTGCAAGGTCATTCAGGATTTGATGTGTCGTTTTCGGTGATTCACCTTGACTGTGGGTGGCGAGCGGGGGTCCTTGCGTTGCTGCTGTCTGGGTTTGCCGTGGCTGAAAAGCATCAGCCCATTAGGCTCTGTGGTCCTGAAGTCGAACGAGATGGAGCCCGCCTTCTTCGCCGTCCACTTGCTCAGAGCCACGAAAGACTCTGGGGTGTCAAAGGTCACGGGGTCCAGCGTGGCCACACTCTCACACTTGAAGGACACCACCCCACTTACCTGGAGCAGACGGAGGATAAATAGGTCTATAGGGGTTCTAACATGTAAAAAAAAAATATATGCGATTCCTTTGTTTTCGGTGCCTGACATAAAGCCAGTTGCTTCCAGCTGTTACTGACTAGAAGAAAGAGCTTGTGGCTACCTCTCGAAATATAATCCCACTTACTTAAAATCCCCTCAGTACACATTTCACAGTGCCTGAGAGCAGGCTGAGCAACAAAATGATGTCTGTGCCCTACAAGGGGATAATGTGTAATGTGGCTGTTGAAAGTGCATACCTTCATCTTTGGGTCTCCCTGTTTCGCCAGTCTGGACAGCTCCAACCGTACGTCATTATTCTTGTACACCACCTTTAGGAAAGGGAATTGGGGGTGGAGCAGGGAAATAAAACATACATTTACTATTAGATGAGATAAAAAAAAGATGTTTTCCTTATTTGTGTTCCCTCTCCCTGGATTCCTTTCCTTTGTTGAAGCACAGAGATGATCTGTTGTTATTATTTATTTAACAATGAGCGAAACCCAGGG
Organism: Trinectes maculatus; assembly: GCA_016785345.1. Classification (NCBI taxonomy): domain Eukaryota; kingdom Metazoa; phylum Chordata; class Actinopteri; order Pleuronectiformes; family Achiridae; genus Trinectes; species Trinectes maculatus. The sequence goes on from JAFBJQ010000104.1 coordinate 73,910, forward strand.
AAAAAGAATTAGACGACGTAACCTTCTCAGAAATGAAAAAGATGACATTGTTGGGAGATATATTTTTTTTTAAATGACCAAACAACCCATTCAACTTTTTATCCAAGTGTTCTGGTGTTTGTGTATGAAAGTGATAACCTTCAGACCGCTACGCCAACCTCATTTTTTTTTTTTAAAAACTCACTGCCACTCGCTTTTCTCTCTCTCTCTCTCTCTCTCTCGTCTTCACGTTCCTATTTCTCCTCTCTCTCCCTGACACAGTCTGCTCTCTGACTGAGCTGTGCGAGCGTAGAGAGCGAGCCTGTGCTGAGCATTTTGATGTCGAGAGAGACAAGCGCACACAGGCTCCGCTTTATTAATCCAGACTCTTTCCATGACCTGTGAGCAACTCAGCACCATTGTGAACACGTCTCCCTCGCATTGGAACATGGTCTCTGTTTTTGATTTGATGGAATACATGTCCTCTCGTGCCTGTGTGTAGGCCAATAAGGGCAGTCCTTGAATATAACCTGTGAAAGTGCAAAGTGGTGAATGCGCACACGTGTGTGCATGTATGTGTGTGTGTGTGTGTGTGTGGGTGGGTGTTCCTGCACTACATAAAGTGAGCAAAATTGTCCGAGTTGTGATCGTTCACGCGTGCGATTCACTGCATACATCTTAATTTGCTCACGCGGATTACCATATCATCACGTTAAATATGTTAATGTGGCAGCGCAGGGCTGACTCTGACAGCAGCGGCCTCGTTTAAATACCATCACTCTTAATGAAGCAACACAGAGTGCATTCACCACTGATACAGATAGCTCTCTGTTTGGCACGTTGTCTGTCGTCTTCTTTGGTTGTTGGTTTATGCCTCTGTGTGAGTCTGTGCGAGCGAAAGAAGGACTCCAACAGGGTGTGTATACAATGTGGCTGAGAATGTATGCAGGGGTTTTGTGGAGTCAAGTGCTGTATATGCATATGCATATTTTTTTGTTTTTGTTTTTTGTGTGTTTAGCTGTTTGTTTTAGGGGGTTTATTTGTGGTTTCTTTGCAGAAAGTACATGCAAAGGTTGTGTTTCTGTGTAGATGGACGCATGTGTATTAGTGTGTTTTCATCAGTGCATCTTGTGTGTTTTTGCTGTTGCAGTTTTGTGGCCCATTTCAAGCACAGCGGATGGATGGAGAGCCTCTGTGGCGTAGCTAATTAGCATGTTAGTGCTTAGTGCCGTATCTACTCCCTCAACGACACTCATCACTGATTCTCTCTGATGCTGTGTGTGTGTGTGAGCCAAATGATTGAGTATTTCTGTGTGCGTTCTCGTTTTCGACAATGTGGACCAAGCATTTGCATGGTGTGTGACAGAAAGCCAGAATGAACGAGTGAGAGGACAGAGAGGCAGATTGACTATGAAGATGTAGAGATGCGCATCAGACAACATGCACCCACCTCTTTGAGACAGCCCATGAAGTTATTGCTGACTGGAGAACCGGGCAGGTCGGCAGTGCTGGGACTCCCTCCAACATAGAAGAAGTCATCAGAGCCCAGCATGGTGTAGTCCTCCTGGGTGTAGCCCGTGGTGGTCAGGATGCCGTCCACAGAAATGGTCACCTACACAACAAAGCACAGGGAAAGGACACGCTATATACTCACACCAAAGGCAGCGCTAAGCGCTAGCTAGGCGCTGACCAGCCAAATTAGCCCCCGTTACTCTGGTAACCAATGTGTATGCATTCTGATTGGGAAAAGGCCTGATTGGTTTTGGGAAGTGATCAGTTGGTCAGTGCTGTGGGGATTTTGATCGGTGAGGCTGGATCAGTGCTACCTGTGAGTCTCGACTTGACATATGGAATGTTCTGCTGATGTACAGCTAAATGCCATTCACTCACTCACTGAGCCGACAGACTGCGATGTACTCTGCAGCCCCGGCAACTATTTACCATCAACAGCAGCTGGACACAATGACAACTAGATCCTGAGCACGATTGAGATCAACTGCAACCCAAATCTTCACCATTGGTTTACTCTTACTCTCCACAGTTAATCTGTCAAAACAGTTTCCTGACGTGATGTCAAATGTTTCCTTCCTGTTTCCACTGCCACTTCTGCGCTGCTTCATCTCACAGCAGCCACATTTTACACCGTATTTATTATCAATAACTCTCCTGAATGCTCCACCTAGAGACACTGGTGCGGACGCTGTCGTAATGATGAGATATAATAGACTGTACGGAGGCTTTTAGCTGGCACACATGGCCAGTCTGTCACACGTAAATCACTGTTAGTGATATGTTATCACCTTGATAGTCTACAGTACATTAATGCCCATGTTTGACTGCCCATAATGGTTCCAAGCTCTTTGCTTTCCCGCTGTAATACGTTCCTTCTCACTGATGTGCTATCATTGCCAGGCAAACGTGCCCAGTCAGGCAGATGTTAGTAAAGTATCCACAGGCTCCATCATGCCATTCAATAGTTGCGTTAGTACTATTTACATGTTAGTAATTGATAGTTGCCGCCACAGTGGTGTTACTCATGTCAGGCCAAGATGTGTGGGGTTAGGATTAATGGTCGATGTTGTTAGTAGTTGTGATGATGCTACGATATTGTGTTGTTAGGGTGAGTTGTGATGATGGTGTTAGTTAGTTTGTTAGTTTGTGGCCTGGGGGGTTTGTTAGATCAGCGAGTCTGAATGAAATGTCACATGGACAAATACATACAAATTGATGTGCACACACACACACACACAGGTGTTAGATGGGTAATGGCTCATACGCGCACACACACGCAAACACACACACACACATACACACACACACACTCACGCACATACATATATAACCATGCAGCCTGTTCCTCTCGCTGCATGCAACCATTGGCAAAGAGGACACAGTAGATTAAAATATGACAACAGAGGACAGAATGAATCATCGGCACAATGGAGACCATGCAGTGGCAGAGTGGAGGATGAGGAATCAAAAGAAAAGAAAAAGAGGGGAAGGAAGAGGCTCTCTATCCGTTTGACGGACAGAGAGAGGGAGGGTTTCTGAATCACGCCATGCAGGAAGAGGGGGCTTGCCATTTGCGTGCAGGTGAGGCATGAGCCAATCAGTACACGCCTACATGTCACATAGTGATGGACTGGGAAAAAAGTAGGGGGGGGGGGGGTATATAAAGAAAAAAGTGGTTGGCAAGGAGGGGGACAGGGGCTTTTTAAGCATAAAAGATTACCAACCGCATTTATCCTTTCATTGGTTTAATTTTGGATGTCTACGGCTCGAAAGGAAATAGACACGGGGCAAACCCAAACTAAGAAACAATTAGAATGATATCTACCGAACAATGGAGTTTGTTTACCATAGCGTGTCCAATGCCTGAGTGCTTTGTAGAAGAGGGGGAGAAAGGAAAGCAAAAAATTGTGAACAGAACAACTTTGGGAACAAAAAGAGGAAAGCTAGAAGGCCTCTGGTGGAGTTAAAAGGTTGGTTGGAGTGGTTTCGCTAGGAGAAGGGCACAGGTCAGGTTAGTAGAATGAATCATTCCATGGATGGTGGTTAGTTTCACTAGCAGGTTAGTAAAGTTAGTAGTCAAGTTAGTCATACAAACAGGCAGGGCACAGGTGGGTTACAAGCACCTGAGTGCTAGTGACCCTCAGTGTTCTCTCTCTCTCTCTCTCTCTCTCTCCCTCTCTTTCTCTCATTCACTCACTCACACTCACACAATTGAAAAATCACTCACCTAGAGCTGCAAGCAGAGCTGGTCTGGTGGTTAACCCACTGTAAACTAAGACCAAAACCTCAGGTATTTTCTTCCTACCACAGCATCACTGCAGTCGGACACAGACCACTGACTGTAGCTTTAACACTGATTAGTTTCAAGCTGTGGACTATAGTATTTTCAGTTGCCCGCAGCCCCTGAAACATCTGCGGCAATTTCACAATATCATGGAAATGCACATTTCACAAGGTACTGAAACGAGAGCTGCAAATATGTCGAAAATGTTGAAAATGGTAAAAATTTGCAAATAACAATTTTCCCAGAATTCAATGAGACGTCTTCAAAATTCTGGTTTGTTTCCATAAACATTCAAACCCCTCAACTGTTCAGTTAACAATGACATGAAACAAGCTAAAAACTAATTTCAAGGATTAATCAAAATGGTCAAAGTTATTTTTTTGTAGTTTTCCGTTGTTCAATTATTTCTTCACTAACATTTAAGTACAAAGATGCACACGTACGTGTTTCCGCCAACCTGTAACCCTTAAAATATTTTTTTTCTCGATCAATATCGTAACTTATTTGATCGCTCACATGTCCATTCCCTGTTGCTTGGTTACCTGTCTCAGGTTGCGGGTGACCTTGACGTCGTGCCAGGCGTTGTCGTTGAACTTGCCGTTGACAGGCTCCACCAAGGCCTCGAAGGCCCCAGAGCCGAGGTTGATGACGAGTGACACGGCACCATTCTTCAGTGCCAGGTTGACATAGTCGGCTGACTTGCCAGTGTGCAGCATCAGGCCGTTGCGCTGCAGAGTCTTGAAAGAGAGCGTGATCTCATCGCTGCTCGACTGGATGGGGTTGGGTGACAGGTCGTAGCAGAAGTACTCCGAGCCCTTGAAGGTGGCGACGTATTCCTCGCGAGCTGAGAGAGAGAGAGAGAGATGGAGAAAGAGGAAGAAGAAAGCGTGGAAAGCGTTACACTCGTATCACGATTAGCACAATATCCAGGCTTCTTCCCACACTGCTCTTCACAGTATGTTCAAAGAAGATAAATTGGATCCAGCCGATGAAAAACAAAGCTCAGCTGGGCCTGGTTAAATTTGATTTGCATGTGCGCTAAAAAAAACACATTGTTTAAGATGCTGAAAATGTTACTGTCAAGCAAAGCCTCACTGATGCCAGCACTTGGAAGACATACTTCCTTCCATACCTCTAATCGTACCATGGAGTGGTGTGTAAACAAGCTTTGATCACCCATGTGGGTTGGAAATTAAACAGAACAGTGTGGATGGAAGAGAGACAGTTGTGAGACAGTAGCATTCCAAACTCGTTATGAAACCTGCCATCCTCTCTTTTGAGGGAGCAGTCTGTGCCGGCAGTCTGAAGTGATGTGGACCTGTTTGACAACAAGGCTCGTTTCTTGATATTCGATTTGTGTCTGTGTGTGTAGGTGTGGCAGCAGTGGAGGTTAGAAAGATTCTGAGAAACATGGCAGGAACTGATAATGGAGATGGAGAACAGCAGACTGTAAGCGTCACGGCAGCAGAAGCAGACAGGATTGGCCAATTATAATTCAGTGTAACACATAGACAGCCAATAGAAACTTACCTTGCACAACCTCAGTGACCCCCAAGGACACTAGACCAAGGTTTTGCAATCCATCATCCTTAAGCTCACACTGTTATCTACTCTCTCACCCCTACTGACATACAAGTGCTCAGCCTTATACGCAAGCCAGCAGAGGAACAAATACACACACCTACACACACATATGCTGGTAAAAAATGATCATACTATTGTGCTGGGATACACAAACAGGGGCGACATTATCTGTCTCCTTCACACACCCCCTCCCCAAAGCGCCAACCTTCCTCCGCATCCACTCTCGTCTTCTCCTTCTCGCACACCTCCGTAATTCCTCTCTGCACATATTGTTGTCTCTCTTTTTCCCTGTTCTGGGCAGCCCATGGCAGAAACACTCAAACAAAGGGCGGATTCAACACGCACTCGTTCAGGCTGCAGCAAGACAGACACTTGGTAAAGGACTGCTGTGATGGGTGGTGTGCGTGTGTGGTTGTGCGGGGTGAGCTGCCTGTTGATGAACAGACTGAAGAGTAATAGGTTACTAAGGTAGAGAGAGGTGAAGAGAAGAGTTTTGAATTTGAATCAGCAGCACTTAAGTGAATATGGCTGCAAGAGAATAACAAGAAGGTAAAAGTTATTATATATCACAACTAAAAAGAGCAGTGGTAGCAAAATGTCTATCTTTGCTTATGTTGCATGAAAAAAAAATGTGTGAAGGCCAGTGTGTGAGTAAGAAACAACACGTTTGCCAGCATGTGTGATTTCCCTGGTGTGAGATTCCTTCCCCCTTGTTAATTAAGAGTGCTAGTGTTTGTGTATGTGCGTGTGCATGGCTCAAAAGGGGGAGGAAAAAAAGGTTTCCAAATTTGCGACTTAGCATATGGATGTGTACGTGTGCACGGACGAGTATATGCTTTTTATGTGTGCATGAAATGTGCGGGGGCGTGGGTGGGTGCTGGTCTGTGTAAATATTGGTGTATTGCTGTCAGAAAAGCTATTACCAACTGGGGGCCTCCGGCTACTCTTTACTGAGAGGAGTGAGAGCAAGGAGGAGGGAGACACACATACACGTGCATATACACACGCATGCATGGGTAACGAGAAGAACCGCAAACACAAATGTGTAAACACAGAGACACGCATGCAGACGCAGAGACAAATGTAGATGAGGTGGTGGTGGAGTGTGGGCAGATGATGGGTGGGGTTGGGAGAGCCAAGTTGTTCACAATGAGAACACACGCAGCCGTCCAACAGTGTACTAGCAGTAATTTACAGACGAGCCATTCGATTTCAGTGTGGTGCTCCACCATTCTGTTGCTAATTTACAGACATGTCATTAGAGCCGACAGGAGGACATAAAGCATCTCTGCATCGATGTGGAAGCTCTGGCCCGCAAACACTCGCTCCTTGTGCTATTACATCACTCGCACAACAGGGGTACACAACATCCAAATCAGCCAGGAAAATGTATATTGGGCTGACACAAACGCAATGACACACCCACAAGCACAAACACACGGAAACGCAGGGCATGCTCTCGAAGTGGATGTGTTGTGGCTCAGATAAATGGAGTGAGTCAGTATTTGCTCAGAGTAAACAGTGAGACAGACACTGACATACACACCACATGTCACACTTCATCCTTTGGAGAGCACTGTCGATCAACGCAGGCGAGCGGGAGGATGAAGGACCACACTGACGCGTGAAGGAAAAACAAATGTGAGGAAAGAAAGAAGGGAATAAGACAGAGGAGAAATGGCAGATGCCAGATCGTTTAATTTCCACCAGTTCTATTATAAAGTATATAAAGTACCAGTTTCATGTGCATTTGGTTAGCAGTGGTACTGGCTTTTTATGCTGCTTGTGTTTGGATGTTAGGCTCAACTTTAAGTCACGTTTCTGTGGTCTCAAAAGAAAACTCTGTACTAATGACACGGAATGATTAAACAGAGTTAGTCAAGAAAGGGACGAGGAGTATAAGTCTATCTCAGTTAGTTTACTGCTTTAATCTGATGGTTTCCATTCACTCAAATGCCCCAAATCAAGTGCGGTGGTTTTTTTTTTTGTTAATATTTTCCTATACACATTACCGCAAAAAACCAAGAACCCATTAACTGGAATTGACAAAACAACTGAACAAAAGACTGCTCCAGAAAACAGATACTGATTATATTTAGTTGCATAATAATATTTAGTAGCCTAATAATTTGTAGCTGTAGTTTCATCTGTCTTAAAATGTTTTGCATTGCCTCATTTCTCACTGGTTTCACTGGCGTTGGAAAGGAAAGGAAAGGAAAGGAAAGGAAAGGAAAGGAAAGGAAAGGAAAGGAAAGGAGGTGTGTGTGTGAAATGTCAGATACGCAAATGAACTACATATGAAGGCTAAATGAGGGGATGGTCAGGCAGAAATGTAAAGATGGACAGAGATTGCCATTAGACTTTGAAGGCTATCATTAAACTGCTGCTCTAATGAATAAAGCATTCTGAGGGGAAGCACGAGGGGGAGAGAGAGTGAATAACTGATCTGATGGTTGCTGCTGGGAGCAGCTGCAACTGTACCAGGCCAATGATCAAACACACATCGCACTTGGATTTCACTGCGTGCTTGTTTGAAAATGGCTTGTGTGTGTGTGTGTGTGTGTGTGTGTGTGTGTGTGTGTGTGTGTGTGTGTGTGTGTGCACATGCATCTAATATGGCTTTGTCTTTCCTCATGGGTCTCCTCCTCATCATTTCACACATTTCCATGGTAACCATGTGTTGCAGGGGCCACAGCAAATATGAGCGCGCGTGTGCATGGGTGTTTCGGGGAGAGAAGGGGGGAGACGGGAGGAGAGATGGAGAAGGAGGGCGAGAGAGAGAGAGAGAGAGAGAGAGAGAGTGATTGAGTGAACAGTACATTATCATGGACAGCTGTACTGAATCAAAATGGCGGATGGAGGCTGGGAGCACATCAGGGGAGCCTACATTATACAGCACCTGATAAAGGGAGCAGGGAGGAAAAGAAGCAGGGTGGAGAGAAAAGGGGAAAGACGCATGGAGGAATCTGAAAGGAGCACTGAAATCGGGGAGGAGGAGAGACTCATTGACATGGGGAACACAAAACGGAAGAGTGAGAGGAAAGGAAGAGGTAGACAGGTATAAAGAGAGACGAGGAAAGGGAGTGGCAGATGGGGGGGGGTGGGTTGCAAGAAAGAGCGAAAGAGAGAAAAATGCTGGTGTATCTAAATCCTAGTGTAGCGAGCCTCAATCATGGCAGCCCTGTCATTCTGGAGATAGCACACTGCAATTCCCCTGCAACTCGTTTTTAGCCCACCATGCAGTTCTGCTATCAGCGTCGCACAAACTGTCCACACATGCAATACACACACAGACACACACACACACATGCACGCACGCACACAGCATAAACTCAAATATCGTGCATGGAGGCATCCCTCCTTAATAACAGACAGGTGGATTAACTACACACCCGTACAGTACACAAACAGATGAACAGTGGAGGAAATGCATGGAAATGCATGCTAATATATGCATAGTCCACATGAACTTTAAGTGTGGGAATGCATACAGTCAAGTACGCTAAAGGATACAACTGCCATTTCCATCTCCACGTAGTGATAGACAGCATCTGGCTTTGAAACTGATTGGACTATCACATCGCAGTCTAGGGAGCAATACTGCAGAGGAGGATATTAGTGTCAGGACACAAGTGACAGATTGGTTGTTTGAGGAAACGCTAAGCTCTTACACCTCGATGTGTTGTTGTTGTTTCCTAAATTGAAAGCTTTTATTCCCAATCTGAGATATATGGAAGTTAAAAAAACAAACAAACTCAACACCAGCTTCCAAAAGTAAAAACCAGTGCAAAACCACAGACAGGTTGTTTTCAAAACATTACTGGAGTAAAGCTGTAAACTGACTGACTGTCAGTGAAAAGATGTTCAGCGAAATGAAAAACAGACGATAACAAAAACGATTCTGACGATTAACTAACTGACCAATTTTTTCTGTTCTAAATAAGCGGGCGAAAAAAAATGGAAACAGTCAGATCTATAGACCAATATTGCAAACAAGATTTATTTATTTCCCATAATAAAACAAACAGAAAATGATCATTTTGGTTTAGTAAGACATGTCATTAGTATTAATTTTATATAATTTTTTGTAGTATTGGTATTTACGCAAATTTCCCCTAGCACACAAATAGAATAAAACCTAATACTATATTGTTAATCCCTCTTAATTACATTTTTGACAGAGAAGACGATAAACAGCACACTTGCTACCATTATGTTTCATCTCTTACTTCTTGTCCCCTCCCCTGTTTCTTTTATCTATGCTCATCTCTCACTTGCTCTCGCCCTCTCCGCAGTTTGAATTTGGCCTCTCCGGTACCCAAGGAAACCGGCTTGTTTCCATGACAATGTCTGCAGGCGGAACAGCATATTTGTCTTAAGATAGATAAAATCAGAGTCAGTTTCATCCCGCATGACACACATATATCCACGTACACCTACTTAGGCGTGCGCGCACACACACAAACACACACAGCTAATCAAATCCTCTTATTTTGTTAACACATAACAACAATAACAACATAAAAACCACTTTCCATAAAGGTGATGTAATGGGTTTTTAATGAAAGCGGTGGCTATTTCAGTTGTTGTAGTTATGCCAGACAACAACCATAATTAAATGAGTGCTTGTGTGTTTGTGAGCATGCCTGAGAGTGCGAGCGTGTCGGCGCTTGTTCATTTTTTTTGTTCTCGTCTTGGCAAACAGCAAAGAAATGAACTTCAAATGCCAGATGGGTTACTGGAGTGAATCGCCAATTGGGCCACTACCCACTGCACCCACCCAGGCATGATGAAAACTGCGAGAACAGGTAATAGACTGGAGCACAGATTAGCGTGCGAGTGTGTGAAGTGGGCGAGTGTGTGTTTGCCACTGTTTGATGAGGTGTGTGCATCATTAATGAATACCGTCCTGGCTGATGTGAGACTGTGTCAAATCAGGGAGCCCAAGGAGAGATGCAGTGCCCCTGCCGAGAAACGATCCAGACTTATCTCCCTTCCTGTCTTCCCTTACGTGCCTGACCTTCGTTTTTCACCTCTTTCCCCCCACTTTCTGAATACGCTGCTATCTTCCCTCACCATCACCTTTCTACACTTCTTTACCCTATCCTGCCCACCCCTCCACCTCCACTCCTAAACTTGCAGCCATTCTCTGCTCTATCGTTCCCCTTCATCATCTGCAAATGGGAAATCAGTTTGATGTCTTTATTTTTAGGTGAATAAAGGGTACACAGGCTTTGCCTGCTTCCTATTAGCTTGGTGGTGAACGTAATGTACGTAATGTGCTAACGGGGTGGTAATTGTATACAATTACTAGCAAATGTATACATTTACGAGTGGGATTGCAACCCATTTCCCTTGGTGAATATAGTAACTGTGTAATGTGCGGGTAGAGCTCTGTATGGGGTGTTGTGGCTCTCATTACGAGAACTGCATGGGTGTTAAGCATTAATGAGTGTTGTAGTACAGTACTGTAATGGGTGTTAGTAGCAGAGATTGTTGCAGAGAGGGTTTATTGAGCAAACTTGTACATTTTGCAATAACACTGCAATTGGTTTGCCAAATGCTGATGGCCAGAGACGGCACAGTTTTTTTTTTGGTCAAAGCTCAAGATGTGGTCCCTCAGGACCCATATTTATGCCAGTCACTCAGGCAGGCAGCCAATCACAAGACACTTGCTTCCTGACACCAAGTGGCTCCCTCTCACCTCAAGTTGGGTGCTGCTCATTGCCTGTCTCGCTAAATTATGTCAGCGGCACTAATCATGGATGCGAATGTGTGTCTAGACAAATATCTTAGCTATTGTACAGTTATTTACCTCAAGCTGTGGATAATTTGATCATGAAAATGCAGATTTTTTTCTTTTAGTTTTAGTCTTATGTGACAAAAAGTACAGAATCAGTCACACTCTTTTTTTTACTCAATAAGTAACAAAAAATGTATTGCAGCTGTGGTGGATCAATTTTCAGATTGAATAACAGACCTGAGTCAGATAAAATTAAATATTCTACAAGCATAATATTAAAACAACAAATTAATATTTTTCAGCGCCTGTAATTTATTTAAGATAAATAATTTCTTGTCTGATATCTTGTTAGATGGTGATGAGTAAGACGTAGGAGTCATGCTGTACTTTGCTGATTCTGACTGGTTCCTCTTGTCTTCGCATCTGCTACCATGCCCAATCCACATATGGTGGAGTCAGCACGGAGTTTGTACACCTTGTGTGTGTGTGTGTGTGTGTGTGTGTGTTGCGACAAATGTGATCACAGTGTGTATGTCCAGGACAGTACATAGAGGATATAAAGAGAGATCCAGACTGTGACACAGAGCATGTATGTATGCATGTACGTACATATGTATGTGTGTGTGTAGCCTGTGCCTGAGTGTTTGGCCATTAGACAATGTGTTAAAATGAGCCACTTTGATTGCCGACGCTTTATGAGTCACAAGCGATGACTCACAATCCACCTCCCTTGAACACACGCTCATGCAACTCACTCACACACGCGTGCACACGTAAGCTTTCTTCATCTACTGACCATGACAAATGTGTGCAGACACTCTTACTCATCCATATTTACATTGAACACACATTCACTCACCTACTCAGCGGGCACTCTCTAAAGGTTATTGTGTGTGAGTGTGTGTCTGTTTGTCCGCCCGTTCACGTACATGCGCGTGTAAAGGTCAATTCAAGCGAGGCTGACCACTTGTCTACGCCCTGCACAGATTGCTGGATTGATATCGAGAATACATGGACTTGCATGCAAACAACCATCACTAACCGCAGAACCCTCCTCAAAGCCTAAATAAATACATCTCATAAACAATTTCTGTCAATTCCGTCCAACAGTCCCCCTCACTTCAATCCTATTAGAAACCTACCATCACGCCTTCATCCAGGACCCTTTACCATCTATACTATAGAGAAGGGAAAGAACAAAATCTGCTACTTGGCTTTAAGCACATTCTCTATCCAGATTATTGCTGCAAAATACATTTTTAAAAAAAATCCAATTCTCCCTCTTTCTTTGGCTGCTCGATACTTATGAAAATCCAATTTGGCTTCCTTTTTTCTTTACTCCCCTCCACAAGTCGTGCATTTACACCCACTCAAAGTGATTAGTGATCTGTGGGTATCTTTTCCAGAGAGAATGATTTCCTGAGAGTTTTATGGAGGAGGGGAAAGGTCCATGGTTCCCCATCAGGGCTGATGTCCCTTGGAGAATCAGTGGGTTGGGGGGAGGGGAGTGGGGTGGGGGCAGACAGGAGCACCGCTGTGCCTTTGCAGATACAGGCAGTTGCTCTACATCACAGGAGAGAAGACGACGACGACTCACTTTATCTGCCCGAGCTTCCTCTCTCCCTCCATCATTCATTCTTTTACCCTCAGAGGCACAGTCTCTTTTTTCTTGGTTTCTCCAGTGCACACACTCTCTCTCTCTCTCTCTCTCTCTATGCCCCCCCACACACACACACACACACACGCACACAAGCACAAGCACGCACACAAGCACACATCCTATATATCTTTCTAAGGCACCCCACAACCAATCCGCCCCCTCAAAGAAACTCATTTCAGCTTTGTGGGCCCCTCAAAAAGCCTCTTTACGCTGAGCTAACCTAAGCTAGGCTTCGTCTGCGCTGTTTGACAGCCTTTACATCTCAGTATGCCGAGCAAAAACACACATGCAGCTTTTTCATGTTTAGACTTCAATGGTCTCAAAAAGAAAGGAAAAAAAAAATCTGCCACAGTTCTACTTTCAGCCAAACATCCAGAATGTGTATGTGCGTCCACATAAAAAACAACAGGGCATCCACAATACATTGTGTAATAATGTTGGAAACATCTGTTAATGCAAGTCAGTCCTTAAGTAGGTAATTTAAAATGCTGAGCATAAGCCAGATGAAGCAATTAATATTTCACTGCCACCTGGATGATTCAGACATTTCAGGGCAAAAGCTCCAGCACTATCCACAAGGGCCCTGTCACAATGGGGAAACAGCCATCATCATGTCCTCATCATGTCTCTCAGCCAGTCAAAGCTCTGCACAATAGATGCAGATCAGCCTGTCAGAGCCAGGCCTGTCTTCATGTGGGCCAATCAGTGTATTCATCAGCATCACGCAGAGCCGACCAATCGAGCAGCACCTACCTTCAGATTTTCAAGAGCAACGTAGGCCAGAGCTTGTAATCACTGGCACACATGCACACGCGCTGTATGAATATGCTTGCACGGGCATGCATGAGCAGCTTACCTTTACCAAGACTGAAACATTACAATTAAAGAGCAACTGCAAATTAGAACTTTTCAGGAGCCTGTCAACACATTAAACTTCAAAACCAACTGGAGCAGCCCATTAGCCAGACAAATGAAGAAAAACACAGGGTTGGTACCTCTGAGTTTTCCTACATTCACAGAGGGTGGTGTTCCAAAGACTGACAAAGAGGGCAGGGAAGAAAACAAAGGAAGACAAAGAGAAGAAAGGGGGCAAGAAGACATGGGTGGCATTGTGAGATTCGCTAATCGGAGATTACTTTTCAAAAGGCACAGCAAGGGCATTTGTTTTGGGGCTGGGTTCAAAAACACTGGACAACCTGGGGGGTTGAGGTGAAATAGTATTGCTTTCATACACTGCAGGTACATCTATTCAGAATCACATGCACTCGCCAGAGTGTGAGCAGGAGCCGATGCGAGGACCAGCGACAGCAGCGCAAGGCATGCTGTAAGCCAATGAATAGCCATGGATGGATGAAGATAAATGTCCCTTTGAAAGCTGCCACAGTCACTGAATCAAACCTGGATGCAAAAGCAAATATGCACACGTGGACACACTCAGCATGCACACACACACACACACACACACACACACACAAAACACACTCTCAACCCACCAATCAACCTGTTACATACAGATGAGTGAAAATGAGATGAGGTGGAATAGTAACGACCAAATCAAACCATCCATGGAGTCAGTCCGTCAGTCGGCCCATAGAATCATCTCCATGACCTGGCACCTTGCCAAGTCTAACCTAGACAAGCACCATCAAGCTAAAGCCATCTACTCCCTCCCATGAAAGCCTACTATATCAGCAGCCATGATTGCAGTATATACCCTTGCAGAAGTTGCTCTCAGGCTCATCACTTACAAATTAAAAATAAAAAATGATTTTATATTTTATTTAACTGTTCCACTGAAAATGGCCAAGTCAACCGTTTCCTTTTAAATATGGAATAAAATCCTGGTGAGACCAAATGGGACCATTCAAAATAAAGAGAAACTCAATTACAGCTAAAAAACTGACCTTCGTTCAGTGCCTAGAGAGACAACTTCCTCCTGTGCCAGGTGGTGATGAAGGGGGAGGTGGTGGTGGTTGGGGGGGAGGGGGGGGGATACAGGGAGTTGTGAGTGTGGGGGTGAGGAGGTAAGGGATGATGGTATAGCAGAGGACAACAGGAAGTGATGTAAGAAGGGGCCATACCTTGGTCGCCAATCATCAGGTGTGCCAGACCTTAAAGGAAGACAAGAGCACAGTCAGCACAGCAAAGGATCATGGGGAGTGAGGTGTGTGTACATAAATCTATATCTATAAATAAAGATCTCTCTCTATATATATGTGTGTGTGTGTGTGAGAGCTATAGGAGTTGTCAATGACATATACTGGAGAGGGCTAAAATTCTTCCTTTGTTTGCTTCTCTGTGTGTGAGTCTTATACATTATTCCAAATATCATAAAAACCTTGGTCTGTAGACACTTACTCATCCTAGGTAGCAATCATATGCACATACAAACAGGTATGCACACAGATGTTTGCACAGCCATGAGCTAGATCGTATGCAGTACAGAATTTGCTCATGTAACCTTGAGGCATGAGGTTCTTAAAATGACACACATGGGATGTAGTACTTACCTTGTTGTCAGCCACCAAACCCCACATACCCACACAGACCAACACACATTTACGCTGGCTACCTTGTACTCTATTTATATGCGATGAGAACATGAAAACCAGAAGAGAAAGGAAAGGAAAAGCCTGACATGAAAAATATATACATGGCTAAAGAGAAGGCACAGACGAACAGTAAAAATATAACGATGAAGCTTTATGTGTGTAATTAAGTATGAAGGTAAGTACATGGACAGAGAGGGAATCAGATAAAGAAAAGCAAAGACAGAGATGTTTGTATAATAAAAGAAACTCAAATACAAACAGAAATGACAATGACAGACAGACAGACAGATAGATAGACAGATAGACAGATAGACAGACAGACAGACAGACAGACAGATAGATAGATAGATAGATAGATAGATAGATAGATAGATAGATAGATAGATAGATAGATAGATAGATAGATAGTACAACCTACCTGGAGTGTAGCTGTACTCTGGAAAGGTGTTGCAGCCAGGCGAGGAGAGAGAGAGACAGACATTCATTAACATGCATGCTCAGCCCTTGGGTTACCATGGCTACTTACTGTACATGCACAACCGTCCAGGGTTACCGTAGTAACATACATGCAAAGTCCACAAAAAAGTCACAATGGATACCATGCTGGTAGTCAAAACTGAGGTTTGAATACGCACACACACATTAACACACACACGCGCACGCACACACGTGCGCACGCGCACGCACGCACACACACACACACACAC